>CM041782.1:119563612-119674594 GCA_023374045.1 Limonium bicolor | reverse complement strand
AACATTATTAGAGTTTGTCCAAGTAATGGCATAGTTGTTTAAAAAAAAAGTGGTAAGAGTAAAAATGCTAAGTACGGTCAATTAAGAAGGTTGATTAAGTGTTAAAATTACAATGACAGCTCATTTACCTGACAAGCAACCACATAAAATGTACTCTCTTAATTTCATGCGATCAGACTGCTCCATAGTATATTTTCGTTCATTGCATTCGCTCTCTTAATTTTCATTTCCCATTCACTAAACAAACCCTCTTTATACATGGGTAAATTTTAACACCTGAACACAGCCTATAATTGTAGAAAAATGCTTAGCAATTTTTGACCCATCAGTTGTTGATTCGAGGAGAGTTGAACATAATACTTTCCTAGAACTACGTTTATCTAACTGAATTAATCACGGTGTGCGTGTGTTAAATCTACCAGTTATCTCTAGTGATTTATTATTGCATCCGGGATGCTTTCATCCAACCGGCAGAAGAGTTCTCTAAACCTGTCAATCGCAAATTCCGGCAAACAGATACAAACCACTATCTTCCCACCACCGGCTGAACAATCCCCGGTGGCTATGTCGCCTTCCCCTTCAGGTAACAGCACACATACTTGCGGCGTCGGAGTCAAATCAATCGGGCCAGCATAAACCGGTCGTCCCCAACCAAAATCCGCCGACTCATAAATCCCGAACCTTGTCCACTGTGTAATCGTCAATTTCCCACCATAATTCAACATCCTCGGTCGATCATTACTCCCTAAATAATCCACCGTCGACCTTAAATACTCCTCCGACACTTCACTCTTTGCTCTCTGCACCATCCTCGCCACCCATCCCAGCGGTTTACTCACTAAATCCCCAACCGTACACCTCACACACGCCACACACACCGCATTACCGTAGAACCCATCTCTCAGAAGGATGTGCCGTGTATTAACCGGAAAAGTTAAGCGGAGATTGAAATCGTGTGGTTTTACTTCCAGTGCCTTCACCCATGACCGCCAAATATGTGCCGCCATCGCTTCAAACTTACTGCAAGAAGATGGTGAGTTCCCTTTTTGCGACGCTAGGGATTTGAGTTCCTCCTGAAACTCCCGACTGATACGGTAGCATTTCTGTACGGGTTTTTGCTTCCAAAGGGAGGCTGTGAGTGTGGAAGTGTCGTCAACACTCATGAACTCGTGATGTGGAAACGTGACTACCGGGGGGTCACGGGGCGTGAAGATTTCCCGATCCCAGCAGGGTGTTGGGGATGTGACTAAGTGTCCGGTTTTAGCGGTGGATGACCAAGCATTGAGGAACTGCATTGCGCCAAGTCCGTCGCAGAGGCAATGACAGAGTCGTAATCCGAGACTGAAGCCTCCACAGGCAGGCGAAGTGGGTTAATTGTGCGATGAGTAATGGCATGTCGAGGATTTTGTAAGGTTCTTCATTTGGGAAATGGTAGATGAGTGGGAACCATCCTGGGTTTGGGGTGGATAAATCGCCGAGTGAAGATAGGGAAATTGGGGATTTGGCTTCGGCGAAGAGTACGCCGTCGTTTGGGGAAGAGGAGAAGAAGAGTTGGAGTTTATTGTTGGATGTGGGGCGGAGTCGAGCTGTGAATGGGTAGTATGGAACTAGGATTTCGGAGAGGGAATTGATTAGCGTCTCTGCAAGAGGTTTCTGGGAATTTTGTAGAGTGGTGTAGAAGTAGACGGTTGGGGTGAAGACGCGGGAACCGACCATGTCGTCTAAGTTGGAAAGGTAGAGGGTGTCGCCTGGTTTTGGTGGGATTGGTTTCGATGGTTTGATTGTGTGGAGTTTGGTTATGGTTACTGGGATTGTAAGTTTGGTGAAGTTCAGATCTTCCACTGGTGGTGGAAAAGAAGATGATGCCATGATGAAGGAACTTGAAAAGCAGTTTGTAAGGTGGACTGTCATTTATACAAAGCAGATGGATAATAGTTAATCTAACTTATCAAAAAAAAAAAATAGTTAGGTTTGCTGCAAGTAAAATGCTGTTGCTGCAGGAAACTTTAATGTGAAACAGTTGAAGATGTTAATGTTCGTGATCTTCTATGAGATTGTACTAATCTTGACGCACTCAGCGCTATACATGGGATCCAATCTAGATGGCAAAACAAGCGACTCATATCACATGGACATGCCAGTCATGCGGAACTGTAAACTGACATTCATTTTCAAGTGAATGTAAAAGAACTAGACATGTTTAATTTGCAAGGCGGCAAATTACACAGATGACCAACTACGAAAACCTAACCAATTTTGATAGAATGCAACCTTTTATTCTAATATTTCATGATCTATGAAAGAAATTGACAGGAACCAGTGGTGAACGGTCAACCAGAAGTCCCAACATGCTGAATCACAAACCCATAAATCTTACGCTTCAACTTTTCAATCTTCTCACTCAGGATCTGATCTTTCTTCATAACAACAAGATCCAACCAATCGTTGATCCTTTTCAACTGTGACAAAATCGAAGCAATCGAACCACCTTCAAGCGACAATTTTCTACTCCCATCCTCATTAAACTGTCCAAACACCTTGAACCCAGCATCCAAAGACTCCTCAACAAATTTCAAGAACCAAATCTCCATCTCCGACTGCAACCCAGCCGCAAATTCCACCGTTTCCGTGATCCCCTGACCCCTTGTCCACCTTGATCCGCGGGGATAATCACAGGATAAGAGAGAAGAACTCTTCAGCTGATGATTCTTCAAACTTCCTCCACCCAGAGATTGCCTTCTTTTATTCGATAAGCTTTTGCGTCGAGATGATGATGGGTCCATGTTTGGGTTGATTAAAGACAGAACACCCAGATCAGTAGCCAAAGCAGCTTCCACCCAAGTAGATACAGATTTTGGTGAGTAGTCCGCAGTTATTATGGGAGGTGGTGGTGCTTCAGATGATGATTCGGAGTTCTGACTGAATGCTACTGACTCAGCATTAGCAGTGGCTTTTTTTACATTGTCATAGATTGACAGGAACCGGTCTATGGTTGGCAATGGGTTCGCAGCTTTTGAAGTTGAGCAAAGATCTGAAAACATGCTGACAAAAAAAAAAAAAACACACGTTTGTTTAGGTTCACAATCTTTCATGGGAAATCAATCATTCACAGCAATTCAATGTTCAAGAACCAACACAAGTTTCCATCAATCAAGTCAGTATTTTATACAACTTCAGCTTACAAGCTAAAAGGAGGTTAAGTTACCTTAAACACCTGACCATGGACTCAGTAGCCATAGCTTCTTCCAAGGCTTCGGCTGCTGCAGTGGCTGCAACTACTCTCCGTTGCATAGCTTCCTGCACGAAGGAACAAGCAAGCACAATGAATAGGTGGTGATCCAGAATTGTTAGACCAAAATGACTTAGAAGAAAGTGCAAGATGAGCAAATCATTTACACCGCTCATCCTGCCCGGTCATTGTAAATTACACCTTGATCTAAGCTACTCATTCATAAAATGCTATAGGTTTAGGGTTTAGGATCCTACTCTGCCCTAGCAAATTATGCCTTCGATAAACTAGGTTAGTTCTGAAAACAAGAATTCAAAGCAAGCAATTCTTGTGTTGTAAGCAACTGTTGTACTATAACAGAAATATGTAACGCCACCATTCATCTTGCCCGATCATTGAAAATTGCACCTTGATCTAGGCTACTCAATGCTATAGGTTGAGGGTTTAGGGTTTAGGGTACTGCTCTGCCCTAGCAAATTATGCATTAGATAAACTAGGTCAGTTCTGGAAACAAGAATTCAAAGCAAACAATTCTTGTGTTGTAAGCAACTTTTGTACTATAAAAATAAAAGTAATATGTAACGCCACCAATCCCAATTGGGCTTCAAAAGAATAAATACTTTTTACTATCGTAGCTCATTATCACATGATAGGATCACACCTAATTTTATTAAGTAACTCCACCGAAGTGGCCAAGTAAATCCACCGAAGTGGCCAATATCCTCTCAAAGAGGCCAAAATACATTCAATTCATCGATGTCCTTGCTTACAACCCCCAACCCTTATTATACTAACTACTAACCAAAATCCTAATCCTATTCAAACTATCAATAAATGTTATTCAAATTTACGATAAATCCTAACGGTAATATCTATCCTAATAAATGCTAAGATCTAAATCCTATTCAAACTAATAATAAATACTAAGATCTAAATCCTATTCAAACTAATAATAAATGCTAAGATCCTAATCCTATTCAAACTAATAATAAATGCTAAGATTCTAATCCTATTCAAACTAAATAAAAGCTATTCAAACTTACAATAAACACTAATGACAATAAATACTAATAGTAAAAACCCCTAGAACTTCCTAAACTACCTTAACTACCATGACTTATCATTACAACTATCAAAGTAAGTAACATAAGCTAGAAGAAGCATACCTTTGCCAGATTTGCAAGTTTGGCTGAGATTGTGTCAAGTGGAACACTTCCATCAGTCCATTTCTTATCATGAACAGTTATATTAGGAGAAAATTTGGAAGATGGTTTTTCAGGGGTTGGTTCTTCAGGTATGCTATGTTTACTCTTCTCACTGGATGTGTCATCACTTGATTCATGCCCACTCGCATCACTTAGACGAGAAGTGGCTGCCTGAGAAAGGTGGATTATAGATATTGCGTCAGACTTCGAGAAATAACTTTATAAATACCAATATTCTCAGAAGGTGAATTTGAATTGATTCAAATCAGATAAGTGAAGATAGTTCAGTGATCATGGTGCATCAATTTCATAAGTTACTGAATCTGTTAGAGAAAAACGGAAATTATATTATGTAGAACCATGAATTATGAAGCAAACCATCACAGTATAATTCAGTTACATGCCAAATTGTAAAATAATTTAGCCACCTATAGAGGCAAACACGTAATACTGTTGGATTAGACCCAGCTTGAATCAAGTAATCCGTACGTACATCATGTTGCTTGGGCCAATCTGATAAGCTTCTAATTAAAAAAGTCGATAAAAACATTAGGAAGGCATCTCATTTCGCATGAAGCCACTGCTCCAATACCAGCATGTATGAACATTAAACGTTCACAGCAGCAAAACAATGCCAAACTAGGACAACGTACCTGAGCTCGCAGAGTGGCTTGCTGATCAGCCTTGCCCTTCAAGGCACTACCCTTCTTTTCTCCACCAGAAAACCCAACTACACCGCCCACACTAGTGGAATTTTCTACCCAGCTCTTCCTTCCATTCTTCTCAGATTCAGTGTTCACTTCAGACATCTTATATATTCCGGATGCCGTCTTCTTTCTACTACCCACATCCCCACTACTCCCGCCAGTGCTCCCACCACTTACAAACGGTGATAACTTAAACCCTCCACTCAACCTCCTTGCTGGCGAGATAGACACTCTCCTTGTGCTAGGAGAAGCCTGCCTCCTAACACCCGTGCAAGGAGAAGCCTGCCTCCTGGCACCAGGAGACGGCTGCCTGTACCTTGAAGGTACCACTATTGCCGGCTCCCTTACCGGCACAGACTTTCTGTTCTCCTCTCGTGCGGCGGCCAGGCTAGGAACCACACACTTAGAAGGCACTGGGGAGGCTGACCTCTTCAATTTCCCCACTGCTGGCGACGGATCTCTCTCAGCAGCAGGCCCACCGTTGCTCTTTCTTCGTCCAGCGGAGGCTGATCTTTGCTTGTTCGCCCCCGGAGAGGCAAATCTCTGAGGTGTACCCTTCTTCTTTTCAACTGCATTGTTTAATTCGCTCTCAGTCTTCATCTCGTTCTCTCTCTTTGGAGCTAAGGCTTCCCTCCCAGCAGGTTTTGTTCTCTTCTTGTCCTCCATCACAACCGTTTGATTCGCTAGTTTTGAATCTCTGCTCTTATCTTCTCCCCAAGTGTGATTGATGTTGGAGGAGGATTGGTAGGAGAGTATTGAAGTATCCTGATCTGAATCGGAGACTGGCTGGATGACAAAATCTCGCGAATGTGGCGATGTCCGAGCAACGAGGGGTTCAGGGGACCCGACAAAAGGATGACGACCGGGGACGGGGCGAAGTGAGATAGGGCGGGGAGGGGAGGGGATTGGAAAGTGAAGCGGTCCACATAGACAAACTGACCTAGCTGAAGGCGGTTGGTGAGAATAAGATCGTTGTCCGAGTCGGAGAGAGAGACATAGGTGGAGTTGACGGAGTCAGATAGCTGAAGGTAGAAGCCGTGGTTTGGCCAGAAGAGATCGTTGCCGCTATCTTCACCGACGGAGCTGGAAGGGCAGGTGGCCGGAAGGATGCCGATGACTTGAAGGAGGGCCGACCTATGCTCTCCGGCGACTTTGGTGTTTGTGTTCATTGACTGGAGAAGCTTGAGGAGTATGCCGGGGGTTAATGTAGCCATTTTTGGAGCTCTTGTAGGTCGACAGAGCCACGGAGAGGGGGAAGAGGAGAGAATGCAAGAAAAGAGCAGATGGCAGCAGCGGTAGCAGGGAGGGATAAAAGGTAAGAAAATGTGCCCGTTAGCTTCTAGGAAATTTGAATTGTATAATTAAATGCCCGCTTCTTTGTTTGATGGGCTGCGGTTTGAAGTTTTGAATTTTCGTGGGAGTGGTCTTTTAACGTGCCGAAGAGTGGCTGAACCGTTACGTTTTGTTTCGGAAACTGGGTTGGGAAAAGCGATAAACTAGGAGGACCCGTGAGAATTAAAAGATGAATCATCTTTGGACCTATCGTTCTAGGCGATAAGAAGTTTCTTTTATGAACAAATGGAGTACTGACACAAAAAAAAAAAAAACAAAAAACAAAATTCTTCCAAAAAAGTGAAAACAACTTCAACATAAAATTCATTCTCTCTTCCACTGAAATAATATTGGTCAAGCAATGGGGTCAAGTGCGCAAACAATGTATGGAGTAGCTGAGGAGTTTATGACACCGTATTATTTTTCAGAAATTTGAAAGTATGTTTTGAGCAGGGGTGTCAAGTGCTATTAGGAGGGATATTGTGTGTTGTTTTGGGACTATAGAGAAGTCAATGATTTCGGGTTGTATTGGTTTTCCAACGTTTCTTGGTAGAAGTCATAAGCGGGTGTTTGTTATTTTAAAGAATCGTGTTTATAAGAAAATACAGAGTTGGGATCGACTTGTTTGGCAGGCAGGATGAGTGGTCTTGATCAAGAACATTCTTCAAGCCGCATCTACTTATATCATGAGTGTGATTAAGTTACCAGTGGGGGTGGTTAAGGACATTCATCAAGCCTTAGCGAGTTTCTGGCGGAGTGAGAGTCTAGCGAAGCGAGGGCTACATTGGAATAGCTGGTTATGTATCAAAGTCAGCACGAAAGTGGTTTTAGGCTTTAGGGATCTTAATGATTTTAATAATGCACTTCTAATGAAGTGGTCATAAGAAATAAGACAAGGTGAGTGACTTAATGATACCATTAGAACAAGCGAATAGACTTCAGTGAGACTTTCGCTTCAGTAGCCAAAATTAAGGTCATTCAGATTTGGATAGCCGTCACAGCCTTCAAAAACTTTAATCTCTTGCAAATGGACATCAAAAGTGTTTTCCTCAATGTAAATTTACAAGAAAATATTTATATGAAGCAGCGCCCTGGTTTTAATGACAAAAGATATTTGGACAAGGTTTACAAGTTGGAAGGCTTTGCAAACTGAAACAAGCACCCAAATCTTGGTATGAGAGGTTGTCTTCCTTCCTCATTAACCATGGTAATGGAAGAGAATGTTGACAAGACATTGTTTCTTTATCAAGAAAGAGAATCTGCTTGTGGCCCAAATTCTCTATAGATGTTATCATCTTTGGAGAAATGAATGGAAGAATGTGCACAAGATTTGGAAAGATGATGAAGAGTTAGTTTTAGATGAGTTTATTTTTTTTTTCAGGGGCTGCAGGATGACTATGGAATCAAGATCAGCCAACACGAGTATATTCAAGACATGTTATAGAGACATCAATTGCAAAGTTCTAAGCCTCAAGCTACACCTATCCTTGTTAGGCCAAGTTAAGTGTAGATAAAAATGGAAAGAGTGTAGATCAAAAAACATATAAGAATATGATAGGGGCAAGTCGTCCTGACATCATGTTCATTGCTTGTTTATGCACCAAATTTGTAACACCCCAACTCATAAAGCCATACTTATCTCATAAACCTCCATTCACTTATATTAACTTGCAGCGGATTTCTTACAATATTTGGTGTTATCGTCGTTAGTCACCCACGTGACCAACTAGGCATACTAAAATCTCCAAGATCCAGCTACGGTCTGATGGACCCGAATATACCAAACATTAGTACTTACAAGT
This sequence comes from Limonium bicolor, assembly GCA_023374045.1. Taxonomy (NCBI): domain Eukaryota; kingdom Viridiplantae; phylum Streptophyta; class Magnoliopsida; order Caryophyllales; family Plumbaginaceae; genus Limonium; species Limonium bicolor. The sequence goes on along the minus strand of CM041782.1, from coordinate 119,666,319 downwards.
CTTAACCAATTACATAACAATCTTACAAACTCCTTATCCTATACAACTTACTAACTCAAATTGTCATACAAGTGTACATGCACAACTCGTAGGTCACACTTAAACCCATAATACATCTACCCCATCTTACTCTCAGGACGGTCGCCTTCTGACATTCACCTGCAAAATATAAACAGTAGCCCCCGAGGGGGTCAGCACCTTTGCTGGTATGATCCTCTCATGGCCCCCAAGCTAACATGGCTACGACGACTAATTGTCGATAGCATGGAGGTTGATTAGATGCACAACATAATAGAAAGTGCAATAAACAACAAGCCACATATGAACAATCAAAGTTCAAACACAATGAATGACTTAAAGGCGGTCCCTTAATTGGTGAGTTAATCATTTAACTCCTTAAGTTATGTTTCCTCTTAATCTCAGTCTAACCTTATCTTACCTCAATCTTAATCCTTATCTCAGTCTTAGGGTACAAACCATTCTTTAAATAGAAATGGTTGTAACTTATCTTAAATCTTATCTCAGTTCTTATCTCAATTAAGTCAACCGTTCTTTAATTAGAATGGTTGTTCCTTAATTCATTGTTTATCTGTCGGGTCTCGTAACCCTAACCAATGAGTTATCAGCTCCATTGGTTTACATAAACAATATTTGTAAGAATTAGTTGGGATTTAGGTAGATCCCACCACACCTCCTCAGTAATGCCTCCCACCTTGAACAAAATCAAGGTGACCGAGTCTTTATGTCGACTCTAGGCGACGAGTCCGAAGACAAGTCATGTTTGGAAGTCGGTATCTGATAAGAATACCGACCTCCCCTAATACACATGTGCCGGAACGATTCCGGATTCCTCACTCCCCCCAAGTTCTAGTTAGTAGAAGTTTCAAAGTCAATGTTGGTTAGTTAACCTCTTTCGGTTACTAAGAAAACAATATTTGGGAGTGTTCCTTAATCTCACACAATTCTTTACTAAGCATTGTTAGTAAGTTCTCAAGGTAAGTTGGGTTAGTGCATCACATTCACACAACAAACATAATATTCCGGTTGCATGCTTTATCTTGTTTAGTCGGCACACATAAACAAATAGCACACAAGCTGAGGGACACCTCGTTAGCAAGCAGGTCACAAGAAAACCATACCGTACACCGTTGGTCGTTCGGTTGCTTACTCTCCTCCGGAGTCCAAATTCTCAAACCCTAAAACATTGATCGAATCGGGTGGTTAATTACTTTTAATTAACATAGCTTACTTAATCACTAATGACCTCCCACTAAATACCACTAAATCATTGTAGTTCAAGCTTAACCACTTATGTTATTTACTTCTCATTTTACCTCACACTTATTCACACCTCCAAATGCCATAAAACTCCACCAAACAACTCTTAACAACCTTATAATAGCATTACCCAACAAGCCCCCTTCATTTACCACCTAAAAAGCACACTTCCTTTGTAGTCCTGGACTGTAGTCCCGGACCAATTACTGGCCTTACTCTCGACACTTATTTATGGGTGGTCCGGGACTTGTTACTTAACTTAGGTCCCGGACCACTTCAGGAAGGTACTCTCGGTAGTTTTTTTGTGCTGGTCCGGGACTTATTACAAGACCTAGGTCCCGGACCAATCTAAACTTGGATTTTCGGCATGTTTTTAGTACTGATCCGGGACTTTATCCAAGGACCAAGTCCTGGACCACACTTTAAACTGTTAAATTTTATAGTTTTGAACTTTATTCTCCACTTGTTCTATTGTCCAATTCTTCTAATCTTTCCCCATGTATTCACACATGTCCTAGCACCATTGTAGCACTTAAAATCCTCCTTACTCATGGATCAACTCACCTCCAAATTCCTTGATCATTATTCAAGTTCTTACTAAACTCTTAACACTTATAACTTAATTCCTTACACTTCCAACATGTAAATTTTGTCTTAAACTCCAACTAACCTTAGTGTTTCCTCTCAACCAGTATAACTACTCCTCAAACATCATTATTCATCCATCTTACCTTTGCTAAACTCTCCAAGGTTATCTTGCATCCCCATGCACAAATCTCTCTCCTTTCCATTTGTTACTAACCACTCCTAAACTCTTGAACATACCTATACATTTCTTTCCATCCTCTTAGCACCTAAACATTGTTCTTCATTCACCTTGACCATGCTACATCCTCCTTAGACATCTCCATCTCCTTTTTTCAATTTACTCGTCATTCCCATGGTTAAACACCCTTATACATTCCTAGTCATTTTCCTTGACAATTTACAACATTCTCCTACAATTTTCACTTCCATCACCCAAGTCCACTCATTACCATCCAACTATAATCATATTAATCCACCACTAACATCTTCACCACTTACACAAGCTACCCAAAATTCTCAATGTTATATTCTCTAGTTCATACCTAAATCATCTTAAAACATCATACATCATTTCCTCCAAATTTTTGCACAAGTCTTACCATTCCTCATACCATGACTTTGGTGTGTTTAATACACCCACCTAACCTATAATTCCTCCTAGATAGCTCTAGGCCATTCTAAACCTCAAGAACTCCTTAGTTAACTCATTTCCACTCAAATTCTTTTTTTATGAGTCCTAGTAAATCCTAGGTCATATCAATTCACAACCACCACTTAAACACTTGGTTTTCTACTCAAATTTCACCATAGCTCCTCTAGTATATTATCATGCCCAAATGCATTGTTTTACTCATTCAATCATCTCACACACATCAAATCTTTTCTCATCATATTTTCTCACCCAAATCAACTCATTCATAACAAACTCAATATAGTGCAATAATCTTAAATTGTATAGCACTAAGGCTCTTAAATGACATGGCTCTTAGGCCCTTAAATGACTTAAACTTAAACACTGAATTTCCCACATATAAAAGCTTTCAACCTGTAAATACACACAACAATGATCCCATAGCAATATAAGTGTTCTCATCATTCACCTTATACTTTTCTTGCTAACTCATTCTCATTGGCTCCTTAGTCACAAGTTCACAAGCTTGTTTAAATTCTTTTTCCTAGGTTATATAACCCATTACATAATGTAAGCTTTAAGCTACATTAGTACTTATCTAAACCTCATCCCTTAAAACAATAAAACGCCTCAAGGTAAGTTATTTACCTTGTTTTCTCAAGTTCCTCTTAACTTTCTCCTTAGGCTTTTCCCTTGGACAATCTCGGCCACCAACTTAATTTCCCTTTCCAATGTTCTAATCAACATACATTGACTCTCATGAGTGCTAAATAATACACTAACCTTAAGGAATCATTCCTAGGTTAAAAATGTGTTTTAAGGTATTAAAATGAGTGTTTACCTTTCAAGTCTTAAATTAAGCTTGGATATGAATCAATAAGGACCTCCTCTAGCCCTTGGAGAATATAAACAAGATATAACAAGGGATAAAACAAGATCCCATGAGAAGATGATTTTCGGTTATGAAGGGAAAGTGATGGAAACTTAGTTTTTCTTACATTTTCCTTACCTTGAATGAGTGGAGAAGCTAATGAACCCTTCAAGCTAATTTTTCCTCCTCTAATGGCGATTTCCCATGGCTCCAAAATGCTTTTCACATTTTGAAAAGATAGGAAGCAAGGGCTTGGTCTAACTAAGAGTTATCTAAGCTTATTTTTGGATTTGGAGCTAAAATGAAGATTTTGTGAGCAATTGAAGGTGGAGCAAGAATGGGGCTGCTTGGAACGGTTTTGGAACATAGAAGAAGAAGAAAAATCGGTGGAAGAAGAAAGAAATGAAGAAGAGAGGAGAGAGGTGTGGAGGGTGATTTTTCGGTATGAGGGGGGGCTATCTAAATATGGTCTGACTGAAAAGTCGAGACCCTAGAATCTGCCATTCTGTGGAGGGTGAAAACCCGTTATTTGGCATCCCTCAAATACCTACTAAATCGTCCGTCTTTCCGAAAGCATAAGGAGAGTGTAAGCGAACACTACACCCGCTCTCGATGGGCCCCACGTGGACTTATGCCTCTATAAGGCGGAATTGACTAGAGTCGCCACCTAGTTTGACCTAAGGAACTAGGAAGGGAGGAGAAGGGTTCTGAGAATCGTTAATTGACTCTGATGATTGGTTCCCTATGGATAGAACTTATCTGATCAAGCCAGAGATTTTGTGTGGGTTCACACTGGGTTACACCCCTTAGAAGTGGCAACGGCCACGACTTTGGATTGGTGCCCGAGGAAACCTCGGTCTCCAATTGTCAGGATTACATTCTTTCAAAACCTTTTTAGAGAGATTCATCTAAAAGCCAAGGATAGGATTAGGACAGGAAGAGAGAAAGATGGTGACTGAGGCGAGCTTTTCTGCCAAGCTAACGCCAATGAGGGGAATTGCAGAATTCGGATGAGTATAGAATGAAGATTTGAGAAAAATCTGAGGTTGAGTGAATAGACAAGACTTGGAGTCTGATGGCTTGAAGTTTGTGGGAGCCGAAGAAGGTTTGAGTGTTTTGAGAGATATAAGAGCCACCTTAGGAGGGGAAAGGGTTTTTTGTTTGGAATGGGGTCGCACCCTAGATGGGCTGCCTACGTACTCAACTCCCTGTTGAACAGACCTTACGTAGTTCACGTTTTGGGTTTGGAAGTTTTGAAGGGTTTGAAGTTTTGGGTGTGAGAGATTAGTCTGTGAGACACTCGGGTCTATGAGACAATTAGGATATTCATGTGGTTGGAGAAACGAGATGTCGAAGTCTGTGAGACACTCGGGTCTGTGAGACGTTTGAATCTTAAAATGGTGGAGGGTTTGAAGTGTTTTGACTCTACGAGGCGCTCGGGCCTGTGAGACGTTAGAAGTGTTTTGAGTCTGTGAGGCGCTCGGGTCTGTGAGACATTAGAAGGTACGGAGGAGTCAAAATTTAAGAGATGATTTAAGTTTGAGATGACTTGGAGTTGGAATGATGATTTGAGTGTGAGGTAACGGAGGTTTGGATGAGGATCTAAGTGTGAGAAACAATTGAAGTTTGAGTAGAGATCTCGGGTTTTTCGGGTTTGAGATTTTGAAAGGGTTGATGTTTTGGGATATTTCGAATTTAGAGTGAGATGATGGTGGACTGAATTGTTTGGAGGAATGGTTGTCAAAATTGTCTCTCTTAAAGTTTTTAAAACCGAAAAATCATTTTTTGTTGTAAAAAGGGCGGATAATCCCGAGGGATTACCCTATGTACCCCCTCGAACACGACACTTAATTAATGGTAAGTGTCGAGGCTCGAAAGATGGGGCAATGTATTTATGTCGAAAATAGGATTTAGAGAGAAACACCATGAATGAGATGTTCTCGGTCAAACCCTAATAACGTCTCTAACTCCCGGGTTTTAAAACGTTAAAAACCGAAAACATTGAAATCGAGTGGAAGGGAGTTAGACGATTCTAAAATCCCGGCTGCAACTAGGAAGACCGTTGCTTCCCTAGCACCCCGCCTTGTAAAAATCTAGGCTGTAATCAGGGGAGGTTTGTCACCCTAATGCCCCGCCTAAAGAGATCCAGACTGCGACAAGGGAGGTTACGACCCCAGTGCCCCGCCTCGGATTTTTATTTAGAAGAGAGACAAGTGATGTCTAACTAGGAAGAAACGTTCTTTGAAGGTGTTAGACATCCCTTGTTCCCCAAAAACGGCTTAGTTTGAGTTTAAAAACTGAGTTGGAAAACTTTTGATGTTGTTCGGAATTTGCAGGCGTTATATCGTGAGTGGTTAAACTGGTGTAAAATTAAAAGAAAAGAAATTAAAAACTCAAAATAAACGTCGGGCTGCAAACAAATCCCGGTCGCAGTAGTATAGTGAAAATGTAAGCGACCGGATATCGAACCGCGGGACTAATGTACATATTATAGTACCTAAGCGTGTCACAAGAGGGGGGATTAATTGACTTGTTTTTTTATAAATAAAAGGGAAGATTAAACGACTAAATTAACAGATAAACTAAACGGGACTCTGGTTCATATTGATATAATATCTGCTCTTTCATGCTAGGTCTACTGGTTTAATTATAACTGTTTGGCAAGATTCCTGTTATTTTCTTAAGGTCCGATGAAAACTCATAAGAACTCGTTCACCTGTAATGCAAGGTCCGATGAAAACTCAAGCAAAATCCTGTAAACGGTAGAGGAGTGTTGAGGGATTACATTTGCAACTGAGTACTAACTTAAACGATGAAAATAAGTTTCCCCCAGTTTTACGGCTTAATTAACCCATCTGTTTCCAACCGATGAAATCAAAAAGACTTAGTAAAGCATTTTAATAAATTCATGAGGTTTATTAAAAAGATGCGAGAAAACCTTTAAGCGTAACAAACTTCATTAAAATTAAAACCAGTAAAACATATTGCATAATTAATACAGATACATAATAATTATTCCCAGAGTATACGTAAACTAATGAAATGAAAAGAAAACAAATGGAGAAGCGGGAGATTAGAAATGGAATGAACGAGTGAGTGAAGGTGTAGTGGTACGAAGATGGAATGATGGTGTGAATTGGAACTCCAGGAGGAACCACGGACGGAACCTCTGGAAGGACACTGGAGAAGGTGTATTGAGCGTTGTATTTATAGAGGAAGAAGAATCAGCAGAGGAGCAGCTCATTGATTGAGCTCGTTGATTGAAGCCTCATTGATTGCAGGGGACAGGAAAATAAGCGTGAGTGATTTTAGGTAGGCGCCGACTGCTTAAACGATAAGGCGCAGTCAAGTTGCAGAGCGAGTCGGCGAAGAAGATAACTGGCGCGATTGATTTTTATTAACAACCGCCTCTGTTCCTCACTTGCGTCCGCATGTATAGTAGGCGGTTGCATTCTCCTCTCACGTCCGCATATATAGGCGGTGCATGGGCGGTACATTATCTCACGATCCGCCTCCATACCTGAAATACCCCAACCTTGGTATGTTGTGTAAATGTTAAACTATGGTATTTAAAGGCTAAAAAGTGCCTTAGAAACATAAATGAACCATTTAAACCATGGTAAAACACAATAAACACTAAGACATGGTTTGAGCAAAAACATGCTCTAAGCTTGGAGTGAACTTGGTTAGGACCCAAAGAGCCTACCAACTTGATAATGTTTAATTATGACTTTATAAGGCTAATTAAGTCCTTAGGAAACTTTGGTAGACAATGAACCAAACAAACACAAATAAATACCTTAAGGTCAATATGGGCAAAATGTGCTCTAAGCTTGGGATAAACGTGTATAAGACCTAATGGTCATACCTTACCTTATTTATATGTTAATGAACATATTAAATCAATTACTAAAGAAAACCAAGCTTGAAAACAAGTTAAAACACAAAATATGCTTTAAGGAGTCTTAAAGCACGTTTTTGAAAAATTGTCTTGTAAATGAGTTTTGAATGGCTAAATGTCCATCATTACTCTTTAATTAACATGTGTACTATATATCACATTTGGGTGGCCATATTAGTGGGAAATCAAAAATTTCACTTCTATGTGCCTTGTATTTGTGAATAGTAATTTTTACAAGCTAGTATATAACATATGTTATGTTAAGTAATTAAATTGACAAACAAAGACTAAAATACCCTTGTTATATTAAAGGGGGCCGGTTTTTGTAGTGAGGAGTCACCAAGTATGTTAACTTGTTAAGTAAATAAATGTGACTCATAGTTACTATTTGCTTTAAGACTTAAATATCTTCAAAAAGTAACTTCTATCTTCATTCTCCCTTCCTTTCCTTCATTTCCCACGGTTCCAAACCACCACCAACCTCTCTTCTTCTTCTTCTCTCGGGTAATACCACTACCTCCATGAGAACTCAAGCTTTGAACTCTTGTCAAATCTTGCTCTCTTGACTAATCAAAACAAAACACCACCATTCTCTTAGTTAAGCCAAGCTCTACAACCTTGTCTCTTCAAAACTTCAAAGCCTCCATTTCGGTGCCAAGAGAAACCACCATGGGAGGAGCTGAGCTCATCTTTTCACATATTCTTGTTCTCCTTTGCTTCAAGGTAAGGAAACTCAAAGAAAAATGACATTTCCTTCATGTTTTGTCATGTCCGAAAATCACTCTTAATGGAGTCATTATATTGCCTTGTTCTAGCTTCATTCCAAGCTTTCATGGACTAGGAGGAGTCCTCTCTTGATATATATTCAAGCTCTCTTTCCATTCCAAGGTAAAACAATCATGTTAATACCTTAAGAATATATGTACTAGGGTTTACAATGAGATAAAGCTTAAAGCTTATATACTCATTTTAATGTTGGTATATTGTTTAGTTGTTGGCAAGGAACCAAATGCCCTACCAGTTTTACAAGGAAACAAGAAGGAAATTTGTGAGGAAAAGAGGTAAACAAGCTATCTCAATGTGGTTTAATGCCTTAGGAGAAATAAGCTTATAATGCTTGTTAAAACTACCTAAAGAGCAAATGGTAAATGAGCTAGTAAATGCTCTCAAGGAGTTTATTAAAGGAATATGTATTGTTGGGTTATTTGCAGGTCAAAGGCATTATTATGTGGGAAATTCAGTGTTTAAGGTTTATGCAATTTAAGGGCCTAAGAGCCATGCATTTAAGGCCTAAGTGCCAAGCAATTTAAGTTATGCACTATAGTGATGTAGTGCTTAATGTGTGAAGTTTGTGTGTAAAATGTGTTTGATGGATTTAGGTGTTCTTGGATGAAATAAGGTGGAAACCTAAGTGTTTGGATGTGGGTATATACTAGAGAAGCTATGGCCAAATTTGGGAAATGTGTAAGAAGTTCTAAGTGTTGTAAGTGAATTTTGGTGAACTAGGAAGGATTAAAGGTGAATGAATGTTTACTTGAGAGGGAAACATGTATTAAAGTGATTAAGAGTGATGCAAGGATTTAGGCATTTTCTTGGAAGTTTTAGAAATCTATGGGTGTTCTTAAGATGTATTTAAGTCTTGGAGGAGTTTGTTTAAGGTTTAGGTAATGTTGATATTCAAGGAATAAATGAGGTTTAGGTAAGGTTTTGAGTAAGGAGTTTTGAGAAGTTGTGAAAAGGAGATTTAGTTAGTAAGAAAGAAGTTGAGAGTGATGATAAGGTGTAGAGGAACACCTTGGTATTGTGGTCATTATAGGTGAAATGCCACCTAGAAATCATAAGGAGGAAACATTGTAAGTGCTAGAAATTTTGTGGAGATTAAGTAAAGGTTTAAGGAATTAGGAAAAAATAGTTTTGTGAGTATTTAAGAATATCTTAAGGGTGTGTTTGAAGTGCCAAATGATGTTAGAACACATTAAGAGGTCTTAGGAGAAGTTTGGTGAAGATTGGCAAAGTTTGGGTAAGTATAGAAGGCGACCGACCCAGGGGCCGACCCAGTTTGTGGGTCGGTCGAGCCTCTGTAAAATGTTAGGGAAGTGTTCGGTAATGGACCGACCCAGAAGGTTGGGTCGGACATGGGTCGGTCGGTCAGGTTTCAAAGGAGGGAAAAAGTTCGCACATGGACCGACCCAGGATGGTGGGTCGGACGTGGGTCGGACGGGCATGATTATAAGGAAGTAAAAGGGGTCTGTAATGGACCGACCCAGATGTGGGTCGGACGGTGGGTCGGTCGGACCAAAACAAGGTTTAAGGTTATGAAATGATATGAGATGATGGGGATTGGTAGGTAATGATGCCATAAGGATGTTAAGGACATGTTAGGTGAGTTTTAATGACAATAAAGTGGGCTAAAAGTTGTATTAAAGTGTGGGAGTAAAACAAGTTAAAAATGTTAAGTTATATAACTAAGTTAACGGGGGAAAATTAAGCATTGACAATAATAATCGAGCAAACCCCGATGTTAATGAAAACACATGTGGTGTTAACAGTTGTTCGAGAATTTGCTCGAGGAACATAGGTGGACGTGGTAAAGTGGACTCCGGTGACAGGTATGGTTTTCTTGCAACCTGTGTCCTAACGGATTACACCGGCTTGTATGCCAATGTGTTTTTCTGTATGTTTGCCACGTTATGATATAAATCATGAAACGAGTTTACAGTCATTATTGTTATTGTATGTTTACGTGCCGATACCGGTAACCTCTAATGCGCTTGAAGGGCTAGTTAACCCTATTAGGTAAACGTAGGAGAACGGTATCCGGTAACAACGTTTCCGACTTAAGGAACGTTCTAACCACGGCTATGCGTGAGTTGGTTATGTGATGTTTGTGCGTGATGTTTGTATGTGAATGTATGACTCTCTCTCCTCCCTTGTGTGCTTAACTCGGTTATGATACCGTATGGGTGTGGTTGTGGTAGGCTCCGTAATGGATCTCTAACTACTTATTTATAAGAGTCTATGGGCTAATGGGGGGGGGGGGGAGTCCGGATTGTTTCCGGCCACGCGTGTGATGGTGGGGGTCGTATCATGTCCAGTTCGGCTCCTTGGTGTATGTTTAGGTGGTATTCCAATTTGGTTTCAACCTTCCCTTAGCTTATCCAAAGCTAGTTTACTGACTCACGTCGGGCCATAGGGGCATACTGTGTTGTTTGGTGTGCTTGGGATCACTATATCCGACACACCTTGGGTTTAAGTCAACCGTTCAAATAACAGGATGGTGATGAGGTAATTAACGAGCTTGGTATGAGTTTGGCAACAATCTCTATGCTCATGGTATGGACTAACTATGATGGAAGGTTCCTTGTGAGAACCGTGTTTGATGTTATGTAATGTATGGTGCTATGCAAATTCCCTTGCTATGCTAAGGTATATATATATACATATGGATGTTTAGAATGATGGTGAGGTTATCATGTGTATGTAGAAACCAGAAAGGTGTTATGTTTGTCATATAAGGAATGAGATATGTTGTATGTTATGGAATGTGTGGATCATGGAAATGAATCCCAGTTTGTGACAAGAGGCGTTTAAGGAAAACCCGATTGATGGGTACACGTCGTTCGTTAAGGAAGTAGCTCCGTTTAGAGGAGAGCCACTCTAGGGTTTAAGGAATCGTTGGATGGTTGGTTAAGTGTGGATGTTCTGGTTATAGGTTGAGCCCATTGAGGCGAAATATTATGTGTTGTATGTTTATGGCCGTATGCATGATTTAAATATAATCAACTGCATGCTAAGACGACAATTAGTTGTGCGTGGCCCGGTAGCATGAGGGCTGCGGGATTACCATACCAGCAAAGGTGCTGAGCCCTTGGGGGCCACCTTTCTCTCCTTTTCTATTTCAGGTATAAGGAGCTGGAAGCCGTTCGAGAGTAGGACGGGGCAGACGTTTATACATGGGTAGCCATTTAAATGGCGTGAGTATGATAGGCGTAGTAAGGACCGAAATTGTTATCGGCAGTAGTTTGTAAATACCCGTACAGGGGGGGCGTATGTATATAATAAATGTTGAAGATGGAAAGATTGTATTGTGTAGCTGCTCGGGAATCTAGTCCATCAGACCGATACAAATGTACATATATTAGCCTTGTTAGCCACGTAGGTGGTTAACGGCGTGTAACACACATTGGAATAAGTAATGTGATGAGTTGGGTTTCCGCTGCAGAATGTTATTATGTGTTGTTGTTGGATGGGGTGTTACAAAAAGTGGTATCAGAGCGAAGTATCGCTCTGATGACTGAATTACCGAGCTTAGGAAGTACCGAGTCAGGATTTAAGTATTTTGGGTTAGGGGTTTGATAGCGTGAGAGATACGCTAGATAGGAACTACCAGTGAATACTGGAAACCTACAATATCCATCCCACCCTCCACAATCCCTGTTTTATAACCTGGGAAAGAATGCCAGAAGATGGAAGTCCACTCCTACTCGGGAATACCCGATCTGGCTGTTATTAAATACCTTTAGGGTACGGAGAATCTGTCATACGGTAGATCCCGAAAACTGGGAATCCCGGAGACGGTCTCCATCTGAACAATGTCAAACGCATTTAATAGCGAAGAATGAAGGATTTGTGTATAAGAGAATAGAATTTCCGGCAACCTGGTCGACATGCCGAGCAGTCGAAAACAATCACTGCAACGCACCAACCGTGCAACAGGCAAGAAGTGGATTAATGGAACCCGAGACAAGAGTCTACGGAACCACAGTTGATGAATAATACACTAACGGTATATCAAAACAAAGGGAACTACAACGTAGTGCCCAAATGCGTGGAACGGGCCACAAAGTGAATACAATACTATGAGAACGGGGTCTCCCAGAAAGGGAAACACCCTATAGCTACTGATTATCATGTGAAAACAGTGAGAAGTTACCTAGAGGGGTATTTATCAAGGCAGTAAGATCAGTGAGGGCCAACAAGGCCACTGATGACAATATGGGCGAAAACAATACCACAACCGGTATGCGTTGAACTGATAGCCAGTTAGCATGGCGCACTTGCCGTAGCAAGTGCTGCTATAACAGGCTATTCGGAAAACTTAAACCACTACAAGGTATTTGGTAGAGTACCATAAGTTAAATGTGATCATTGTAACAGTGGAAGGGCCTGTTAGCCTAACCTCTGTAATTGGAAATACACCAGTCAGCAAGAAGCTAGACTTGGCTAAGGTAAGAAGATGTTGTGAAACCATGGGAATTTTTCTTTCAACCCAAATTTATTCAACCCTTTTCCTTTTCAAAACCAGATTTTCCTTCAAACCAACACTTCTTTCCAACCTTCTTTTAACCAAACCAGTGAAACCAGGGGCAATTGACAAGGATACAACAGTGGATAAACCTTCCCTCGATTAGTTCGGGAAGCAAGGAATGAATATTGTCACGGACAATATAAGGGAGTTGACAACAGAATACTTCACCTAGGCGTTGACGGACACTACAAGTGTACCAACTGTGTTGTGGGACGACCGCACTCCGATAGGAGCATGTGGGCCTAACAGACCTACTTATAGGTTATTGGGTAAGTAGTAATGTATCAGTATGATACCCCATATATGTATACCAGTAGAGTCCGAAAACACGGGAAGTAGTCGACTCTGTCTACGGTCAGCAGTATAAATCAAACAGGAGCTAGAAAATACAAGGAATGCTTGAAGTTAAGGAACCCAATTAAGTCAATAAGACTAAAGGAGTTAGCGAATTTGTTTCGAGGAAACGTCCAAGAGTCAGGAAGTGCAAGGTGCACTGGTGTTATATAAAGACAGCTTATGTGACTTAAGATCCCAGGGATAAACATGATAGCTGAAAAGCAGGGCAAGGCAGATGCCTAATGTGGACACATTAAGTGCAAATGAACGGGATAAACTCCCAGAATCAGTACCTACGCTGTCTGGAAATGTTGATCTTTACAGAAGAAGATAATAAATGTACCAAAAAGTGTGAAACTAAATGTAAGGCATAACGTAACGACACCAGGAGAAATCCTCGAAGGGTGTGCGCATCAACAAATGTTGAACAAAATGACATGACAGAAAAACACAAGGGTTGAAATTAACACCCAGTTTAGACATAAGTTGTCAGGAGACGGACTGCCAAACCTAAGGGACATCCCATGAAAGGAAACGGAATGTAACGACCTTGTCATGGAGCCCACTAAACCTCTAAGTATGTAATGTTGTACAGAGAGTACATGGGTGGACGGCCTATAATGAGCCCAGCTCAAGGCAAATAAGGCTTATAAGCCATAAGTAAGATATGTTATATATTCGAGGGTGGTAGAAGTTTAGGTTGTATAAGCGAATAGAGTGGTAAACGAACCACTGCATTAAGAGTGGGGATACCTCTCACATTGTGAACCGCAGCGGTAGTTATGTGAATCAAGTTCAAGAGATATGTGGAGGATGGACCACGTTGTATTACCCCAGGGTGATTTTAAATAAAATAACACGAAAGGAAGTGCTCGTATCAGTTGTGTACGCAGGAAGTGTGATAAGTTGATAGCAATCACCATAGGTGTGTGAAGCTAATGTGTAACGAACAACGCTCAAGGGAAAGATAGTAATATATTCAAAAAAATCAGCCAAATAAGTGGCCAGATAAACCTAGCTTAATAGCAGAAGCTAATATAATAGCGGATACAGTATAAGTTGATGCTATATAATGAGTAAGGACACGGTGCGCAATAAGCGACCGTGTGTGAGTATTGTTAAATGATAAGGATTTCAGTGAAAATTCCTATCGCAATCGCATAAGAGAGTTGCTGTCAGGGGTTTACGCCTCTGCACTCTGTATGACTGAGTGTTTTTGTATTGCTCCTGCACAGTAATGATCGAGTGGGATAGCTAGAATTCGACAGCATGTAATGGTGGAAGAATAATGTTATAATGGCGGTTGCATAGGAAATGCAAGGCCGCACCAATGAAAGAATACATGTACAAAACCAAGGGTGGAGACATGATTAACAGTAAATAACTACAGTAACACTAAATACCAAGGTCGGTATGAGATATACCCCAGGTGTGGGAAATAACTGAGAGAGCACTACACATTAGGTAGTAGCTCTCTCAACCACGTAAGTCGGTAAAAGTAAGTCAATCATTGTGAATTACATAGTAGTACGCGGTACGGTAAGCTATAGGAGAAGTGGATGGAAATGTGAAACTCACCGAATTCGCTCAGGGTAAAAGATACCATGCGTCGGTTGAGAAACCATTGTTACCTCTAATGGTAATACATTGGAGATGTACAATACATTAACAGAACGAATGGGGCAAACCAGCTCTATAATTATCAGGGTTGCGCAACAGAGGCCAGTGAGCCCATGCGTCAGGTACCGGATATATATGTGAATATGAATGGATGGCTAGTTGTCAGCTCTAAAAGCCTCACAGGCCAGGACCGAAACCGGTTATGAGTTACAACTCCAAGGCGAATTCTGGTTTAGGGACTAAACCGCCATATGGTTAAGATCCTCTAATCAGAATCCATTGTGTAATGGACGCGTGGAAGTAAAACACTTCACGACGGCAGAACATTTTAAACAAGTTAGTGATTGATTACGGGGCGTAATCCCTTTTAAGGGGGGTAGAGCGCAAAACCACTTAGTGTGTTTTACCGTACAAGTGTACGCGAACTAGGGTGCATAGCACAAAATGATTGTTATGATGGTTGGCGCGTGTGTTTATAAAACATACGCATTTATTTGTGGTCATTTATTTGTGGTTAAATTGTGGTAATTACACACAAAAAGATGCGAAATACCATGTGTGAAGTGTGTCATTTTGTTAACAGTGGTGTGAGAGAGTACAAGTGGAAGGGAGTAAAAAAACTCCCGGGGATCTAAAACCCCGATGGTGCATAAATGTAGCATGTATTGTATTTTGATAAAAAAATTGTATCTATATACAGTGTGTGTTAGTGAAGGGTTATGAGACCGACATAGAACCTAGTGAGAATTAAATTTTCTAGGTAACTTGAATTAAGTTGGATTTGGTGATGATGATAGACGGAGTTCTATCCCTTGGAGATGTAATGATTATGACTAGAAGGATTCAAAGATAGAAAATGGTACATGCTTGAATTAATTGTTGGTTGAAAATGAGGTGGGAGGTGAAACTTGATTACCATGGGATCAAGGGAAGCCGAACACAAATTGGGGTGGAAAGATAGTTCAACACTGATGCTGATCACATCAGGGTTGGATGACTCTTGAAGCTCCTGTAAGTGGTCACAAACAACCATGTAAGAAAAATACAAGGAGCATAAATTGGACTTGGAGTGTGTGGTGTTTTCAAAAGGATTTTCAATTGGATTTTCAAACAATCGATTAATATTTGAAAAAGATCTTCTTATACTTAACCTCACAGGAAATTTTAAATTTAAGTGATTGTTTTAATTTCCCAAAGGCACGGGGACGGAAGGCGTCCATCGCGACCGGGTTCTGCGGGATCATAGTCTATATCAAGGATATTTTGATTGCTATACATGCTCCGACATGTTGTGTGGTATGTGTAATGAATTTGTTTTTGGATTCCCTAAAGTGTATACTATCAAGGCCTATGAGTCTAATGTGTGTTGTTAATAACCTATGTGTCTAAAGATTGTTTTATGGGACCTATGTGTCCAAATGATGTGGATATGTGTGCGGACCATTAAGTCCGAGGTTGGATGTAAAGGGTGGTTGGTAATGGAAGGAAGTTTGTGGACATAAGTATTCCCGTATATTAATCCAATGATGCGAGGAAATGTGAACTTCGAGGACGAAGTTCTTTTAAGGGGGGTAGATGAATACCCCAAACCTTGTATTGTGTTGTAAATGTTAAACTATGGTATTTAAAGGCTAAAAGTGCTAGAAACATAAATGAACCATTAAACCATGGTAAAACACACAATAAAACACTAAGACATGGTTGAGCAAAACATGCTCAAGCTTGGAGTGAACTTGGTTAGACCCAAAGAGCTACCAAGACTTGATAATGTTTAATTATGACTTTATAGGCTAATAAGTCCTTAGGAAACTTTGGTAGACAATGAAAACCAAACAAAACACAATAAATACTTAAGGTCAATAGGGCAAAAATGTGCTCTAAGCTTGGGAAAACGTGGTATAAGACCTAATGGTCATACCTATACCTTATTTTATATGTAATGAACATATTAAATCAATACTAAAGAAAACCAAGCTTGAAAAACAAGTTAAAACACCAAAATATGCTTTAAGGAGTCTTTAAAGAAGTTTTTGAAAAATTGTCTTGTAAATGAGTTTTGAATGGCTAAATGTCCATTCATTACTCTTTAATTAACATGTGTACTATTAAGTATCACATTTGGGTGGCCATATTAGTGGGAATCAAAAATTTCACTTTATGTGCCTTGTATTTGTGAATAGTAATTTTACAAGCTAGTATATACATATGTTATGTTAAGTAATTAAATTGACAAACAAAGACTAAAATACCCTGTTATATAAGGGGCCGGTTTTGTAGTGAGGAGTCACCAAGTATGTTAACTTGTTAAGTAAATAAATGTGACTCATAGTTACTATTTGCTTTAAGACTTAAATATCTTCAAAAAGTAACTTCTATCTTCATTCTCCCTTCCTTTCCTTCATTTCCACGGTTCCAAACACCACCACCAACCTCTCTTCTTCATTCTCTCTCGGTAATACCACTACCTCCATGAGAACTCAAGCTTTGAACTCTTGTCAAATCTTGCTCTCTTGACCAAATCAAAACAAACACCACCATTCTCTTAGTTAAGCCAAGCTCTACAACCTTGTCTCTTCAAAACTTCAAAGCCTCCATTTCGGTGCCAAGAGAAACCACCATGGGAGGAGCTTGAGCTCATCTTTTCACATATTCTTGTTCTCCTTTGCTTCAAGGTAAGGAAACTCAAAGAAAAATGACATTTCCTTCATGTTTTGTCATGTCCGAAAATCACTCTTAATGGAGTCATTATATTGCCTTGTTCTAGCTTCATTCCAAGCTTTCATGGACTAGGAGGAGTCCTCTCTTGATATATATTCAAGCTCTCTTTCCATTCCAAGGTAAAACAATCATGTTAATACCTTAAGATAATATATGTAACTAGGGTTTACAATGAGATAAAGCTTAAAGCTTATATACTCATTTTAATGTTGGTATATTGTTTAGTTGTTGGCAAGGAACCAAATGCCCTACCGTTTTACAAGGAAACAAGAAGGAAATTTGTGAGGAAAAGAGGTAAACAAGCTATCTCAATGTGGTTTAATGCCTTAGGAGAAATAAGCTTATAATGCTTGTTAAAACTACCTAAAGAGCAAATGGTAAATGAGCTAGTAAAATGCTCTCAAGGAGTTTATTAAAGGAATATGTATTGTTGGGTGTATTTGCAGGTCAAAGGCATTATTATGTGGGAAATTCAGTGTTTAAGGTTTATGCAATTTAAGGGCCTAAGAGCCATGCATTTAAGGGCCTAAGTGCCAAGCAATTTAAGTTATGCACTATATTGTGATGTAGTGCTTAATGTGTGAAGTTTGTGTGTAAAATGTGTTGATGGATTTTAGGTGTTCTTGGATGAATAAGGTAGAAACCTAAGTGTTTGGATGTGGGTATATACTAGAGAAGCTATGGCCAAATTTGGGAAATGGTAAGAAGTTCTAAGTGTTGTAAGTGAGTTTTGGTGAACTAGGAAGGATAAAGGTGAATGAATGTTTACTTGAGAGGGAAACATGTATTAAAGTGATTAAGTGATGCAAGGATTTAGGCATTTCTTGGAAGTTTTAGAAATCTATGGGTGTTCTTAAGATGTATTTAAGTCTTGGAGGAGTTTGTTTAAGGTTTAGGTAATGTTGATTTCAAGGAAAAATGATGTTTAGGTAAGGTTTTGAGTAAGGAGTTTTAAAGTTGTGAAAAGGAGATTTAGTTAGTAAGAAAAGAAGTTGAGAGGTGATGATAAGGTGTAGAGGAAACACCTTGGTATTGTGGTCATTATAGGTGAAATGCCACCTAGAAATCATAAGGAGAAACATTGTAAGTGTTAGAATTTTGTGGAGATATAAGTAAAGGTTTAAGGAATTAGGAAAAAAATAGTTTTGTGAGTATTAAGAATATCTTAAGGGTGTGTTTGAAGTGCCAAATGATGTTAGAACACATTAAGAGGTCTTAGGAGAAGTTTGGTGAAGATTGGCAAGTTTGGGTAAGTATAGAAGGCGACCGACCCAGGGGCCGACCCAGTTTGTGTCGGTCGAGCCTCTGTAAAATGTTAGGGAAGTGTTCGGTAATGGACCGACCCAGAAGGTTGGGTCGGACATGGGTCGGTCGGTCAGGTTTCAAGGAGGAAAAAGTTCGCACATGGACCGACCCAGGATGGTGGGTCGGACGTGGGTCGGACGGGCATGATTATAAGGAAGTAAAAGGGTCTGTAATGGACGACCCAGATGTGGGTCGGACGGTGGGTCGGTCGGACCAAAAACAAGGTTTAAGGTTATGAAATGGTATGAGATGATGGGGATTGGTAGGTAATGATGCCATAAGGATGTTAAGGACATGTTAGGTGAGTTTTAATGACAATAAAGTGGGCTAAAAGTTGTATTAAAGTGTGGGAGTAAAACAAGTTAAAAATGTTAAGTTATATAACTAAGTTAACGGGGGAAAATTAAGCATTGACATTAAATAATCAAGCAAACCCCGATGTTAATGAAAACACATGTGGTGTTAACAGTTGTTCGAGAATTGCTCGAGGAACATAGGTGGACGTGGTAAATGGACCCCGGTGACAGGTATGGTTTTCTTGCAACCTGTGTCCTAACGGATTACACCGGCTTGTATGCCAATGTGTTTTTCTGTATGTTTGCCACGTTATGATATAAATCATGAAACGAGTTTACAGTCATTATTGTTATTGTATGTTTACGTGCCGATACCGGTAACCTCTAATGCGCTTGAAGGGCTAGTTAACCACTATTAGGTAAACGTAGGAGAACGGTATCCGGTAACAACGTTTCCGACTTAAGGAACGTTCTAACCACGGCTATGCGTGAGTTGGTTATGTGATGTTTGTGCGTGATGTTTGTATGTGAATGTATGACTCTCTCTCCTCCCTTGTGTGCTTAACTCGGTTATGATACCGTATGGTGTGTGGTTGTGGTAGGCTCCGTAATGGATCTCTAACTACTTATTTATAAGAGTCTATGGGCTAATGGGGGGGGAGGAGTCCGGATTGTTTCCGGCCACGCGTGTGATGGTGGGGGTCGTTATCATGTCCAGTTCGGCTCCCTTGGTGTATGTTTAGGTGGTATTCCAATTTGGTTTCAACCTTCCCTTAGCTTATCCAAAGCTAGTTTACTGACTCACGTCGGGCCATAGGGGCATACTGTGTTGTTTGGTGTGCTTGGGATCACTATATCCGACACACCTTGGGTTTAAGTCAACCGTTCAAATAACAGGATGGTGATGAGGTAATTAACGAGCTTGGTATGAGTTTGGCAACAATCTCTATGCTCATGGTATGGACTAACTATGATGGAAGGTTCCTTGTGAGAACCGATGTTATGATGTTATGTAATGTATGGTGCTATGCAAATTCCCTTGCTATGCTAAGGTATATATATATACATATTGGATGTTTAGAATGATGGTGAGGTTATCATGTGTATGTAGAAACCAGAAAGGTTGTTATGTTTGTCATATAAGGAATGAGATATGTTATGTTATGGAATGTGGTCATGGAAATGAATCCCAGTTTGTGACAAGAGGCGTTTAAGGAAAACCCGATTGATGGGTACACGTCGTTCGTTAAGGAAGTAGCTCCGTTTAGAGGAGAGCCACTCTAGGGTTTAAGGAATCGTTGGATGGTTGGTTAAGTGTGGATGTTCTGGTTATAGGTTGAGCCCATTGAGGCGAAATATTATGTGTTGTATGTTTATGGCCGTATGCATGATTTAAATATAATCAACTGCATGCTAAGACGACAATTAGTTGCGTGGCCCGGTAGCATGCGGGCTGCGGGATTACCATACCAGCAAAGGTGCTGAGCCCCTTGGGGGCCACCCTTTCTCTCCTTTTCTATTTCAGGTATAAGGAGCTGGAAGCCGTTCGAGAGTAGGACGGGGCAGACGTTTATACATGGGTAGCCATTTAAATGGCGTGAGTATGATAGGCGTAGTAAGACCGAAATTGTTATCGGCAGTAGTTTGTAAATACTCGGTACAGGGGGGGGGCGTATGTATATAATAAATGTTGAAGATGGAAGAGGATTGTATTGTGTAGCTGCTCGGGAATCTAGTCCATCAGACCGATACAAATGTACATATATTAGCCTTGTTAGCCACGTAGGTGGTTAACGGCGTGTAACACCATTGGAATAAGTAATGTGATGAGTTGGGTTTCCGCTGCAGAATGTTATTATGTGTTGTTGGGATGGGGTGTTACAATACCTCTCTTCCGTCCGCCTTGTTTTTAGGCGGTTGCCTCTATCTTACTCACGTCCGCCTAATACTCAGGCGGTTGCTCATGCGGACACACCTCTGTGTGCTTCACGCGTGACTTCCTCGTGCCTCTCTTTTAACCCTTTTAATATATGTCTTTGTTTGTCATTTTTCCTACATTTTAACACATATAATACATCAGTTAATATAACAACATAAATATAGGAAAAACCCAAGATAAGTGAGAAACATTACTAAAAATGCTGCAATTAATAAGGTGATTAAACCTTAAAAAGTCTATATGTTTTGCACTTATCAAACTTCCTCACACTTGACTTTTGCTTGTCCTCAAGCAAATAAGGAATATAATTATCTCTAAGCCATAATAATAAAACAAGATTAAATAAGTGTAGAAGGGAATTTAGACAAAGTGACAATTGAAAGAATAATTCTGCTCTTAGAAGTAGGTTTTTATAAACAGTGAAGAAGAACAATTAAATAAAAGCATAGAAAAACTAGACTGCAGAAAACAAGTTAGATTAACCTGGGATTATCAACCAATTTCAATTCTCTAACCCGGGATGACAAGGGGTGTGAAGTAATGCCTTATTCCGCAATACCTTTCAACACCACGTACTCATGTTCATAAATATAAATTGCAATTTATTATCATTTTTTTGAATGCAAAAATTGTATATACAAAACATCCAATTTTTTTAAAAATTGCATTATTTTTTTGTACCCTAGACTTTTCTCTCTATCCTTGTAGCGGTGTTGGGTCTTCTATCCCAGATCACGAGACCTTAGGTAGATAGGTGTTAAAGCACCCCAAAGAACTTAATAACCGGATAGACGAGGCCTGTTTTTGGTAAGAAAAATTCATAAACAGTGGAGTACCTTGTCTTTATCCTTTTCTTTCCTTGACTTTCCACATATTTCCATAATCCCAAGCTAAACTAAATTGATTTTTACAATTAGCAGATCTATCATTTTTGAGTGGAAATAGAGTATTTTGATGGAAAATAATTTTATACAAACTCCTTTAAATAAAACCATCTTTCAGCTGTCACTTGACATAATTTCAGACACTTCTACAATTATTTTATCTCATTTTTATCAATTTTTTTTTAAATTTAGGCAGTTTAGAGTAGCAAAAAGTGAGTGTGGCATTATCGAACTACTGTCATAATTTCAGGGAAAGGTCTCTCCTTCCTCACACTTAAGAGGAGCAATGTCCTCATTGTTCAGAATTAAAATCAAGAAAATGACCTTTCAAAATATGACAGATTCATAAAGGATTAAACTCATATAGGTTGAACAACAATATAATAAAGGAAGAATTGAAACTCCCCTTGTATCGTAGATTGAGGAAGGTATCCTTCCTCACACTTAAAGCTTTGGTAGGGGTGAGACGTTCCTCACACTTAAGTTTGCGCAAGTGTTCAACCGAAGATATCGAAATTCCTAGAGCAACTGAGGTTGCTTCCATAGGCGAGTTCAGCTATATGTTCGAATATAGAATTTATCTGAAAAGAAAATCATATATAGCCAGCAGAACTCAAATGACACCAAAAGAAAATAATAGTATGAAAAACATAAATAATAATTCATAAAATAAAAACATAAAGTAAACCACACTGTTACCTTCCTGAATATAACAAAAGTTAGCACAAGGTTCAAACAGTAAGAGTCTACAAAAAGTCAGAGAAATATAAAATAAAATAAAGATAACAATAATAATAATCACTGCGGTGGTGGTGGAGGCTGTGCTGGTCCCTGGCCTATCTGAGCGAGGAGATGCTGCATGAGCTGAGCGGTCTGTGCATGCAACTCGTCACTCCGGTCTAAGCGCTGTGTCACCCGTGAATACAACTCGTCACTCCGATCCAAGCGCTGCGTCATCTGTGACTGCTCAGCCAGCATCCTCTGCTGAGTCTGCTCAAAGCTCTCGAAGCGCTGATGCATCTGCTGCTGCATCTGATGGAAGGCCTGGAGCTGACTCTGTAGATCTGTCGAGTAAGGAACAGGAGCTGGAGTCTGCATCACGTCAGTAGTCGGCACGTAGGGCTCCTCCCCCTGTGCAGTCTCAGCGGACGGGTGGTCGGGATCAGTAGAAGGTGTAGCTCCCGTAGAGGGCCCCGCTGCTGTGGAAGATGCAGTGGAAGACCGAGCAGCGGTACCCCTGACCCAAGTACCGTCATCTGAGCGCATAAAACCCCAGCGCCGCACTCTGCAGTGTGACTGGGTGTCCTCCTGTCCGGATCTCTACACCATGTATGGCCTCTGCTGGGAGGTGAGTGAGAAGGCAGTACCAGATGGAGAAGGGAAAGATAGGGGTGATCTTTTTCTTCTTCGTCCTCAGATAGGAAACACCTTATGGAGCTGGTCAACATGATGTGGCTGAAGGAGAGGCGCTGAGTGGGTGGAGTGGAGAGAGGAGGTAGTCTAATAAAGCACAATCCTCATCAGAAGCATCATGCGCCGCAGAAGGGCGAATCTGATGACTGAGGATCTCCAAGAGAAGCCTCTGCTGCAATGTGGGAAAACTCGCGAAAGGGAGGACATCCTTGTCCTCCTCCCCTCTATGTCGGGTCCTCCGACCTACAACCTGAAGCCACCTCGACTTCGACATATGCATGTGGTCCTCTGTGAATCCTCGGTGATCGCCAGGAGTAACCGGGATCTGGAAGATAAATGAGAATGTCGAGGGTGTGATCTCCACGGGGCGATGGCGTACGAAAGAGGTAATGCTCAGATTGCCCGCCTGGGCATTAGCATAAAACTCTCTAACTACCTCTGCACAAAAGACTCCCGCACCTATCTTTAGGACCATCGAAAGTCCTAATCTGTCAAACAGGGTGTCCACCCCTGCAGCCTCTAGCACCTCAGGTGCAAATCTCCTCTCCATCACAAAATCTCTGCCTAGATCGTACCAGGCACGGGCCTCTGCCGAAATGAATCCGTCATCTCGAAGATCCGGATGACGAGGAGGTGCAGATGAAGATGATGCTCCGGGGCAGTTGCCCCTAGCAGGACCAGAACCAGAAATACCACCACGCATACGAGGAGGCATACTAATAATTTGGAAATTGAAAGTAAACAAATATTAACAGTTTAACAATTAATATTTAATATTAGACAGAGTAATAATAACATGGAAATTAATAAACACAAAAACAACATAAAAATTAAATAACAACAGAACATTAATATTTGACATAAACAACTTAGTAAATTAGCAAAATAGAAAACAAGAAGAACAAATAATGTGAAATATAAACAGAATAATTATACAACATAAATTCTATCGAAAATTCGACAGAACCTCCCCTAAAAATCTTCGATTCTCCACAATTAAATCAGTCAAACACAAGGTAATTTAATACCGTTATCAGCATAAATCCACATATAACTTACTATAATCATATATTTAATCGGTTAATGTAACAACAAGGTTTTACAGAATTCGAAAAATGCATTTTTGAACAAGCAGTTCTCGTATCTACATATACCTAAATTTGGAATTCACCCAAAACAACAAATTTAAGTATAATCAGTGTAGATTAAACCTTGTGCATGTATAATATAATTATAGAAGAAGAATTTTGAGACAAAAATCGCTTATTAAGCTCGAAATTTTCGAACGGGTCGACCTAGGGTTCGAAAGTTCAGTCCTTAATTTCTCCTAGTGTAGTTGATCATTTGCGGATTTGAAGCTATAGAAACGTAGAGAATTGAAAAACGAAGATTTCGGTACTAACCTTGCGTAATTTGGTGGAGAATTGAAGAAGATTGTCGATTTGAAGAGGAGGGGAGCTCGCGCCTGCGTGTTCTTCTCTGTCGTCGGGTTCGAGCAGTTTCAGAATTGGGGAAGAACTGAATTTCAAAACGCGGCGTTCTTTTTTTTTTAGGGAATAGGCACGTCCGCCTGGACGTCCGCTCGGAATTTAGGCGGACAGGGGTGTGGCGTCCGCGTGGAGATTGGCGGACAGAGAGGCGGTGCGGTATTCAGTGGCGTCCGCATGAAAGTGGGGCGGTTGTCCACGCGGACAGCCCCCTGTTTCGTTTTTTTTATTTTATCCTTGCTTAAAAAAACAACAAAAATAATGAAGAAATAAAATAATGGGTTAGTAATAAAAATGACATAAATTATAAGTTAGCAATTAGATAACATAAATTATAAGTTAGTAGTTAATTTACATAAAATTAAATGTTAGAGACAATGGAAATTAAAATGTTAGTGTAACACCCCTAATACGCACATGATACTTAATTGAAATCGCAGCGGAATAAAAACTAAACAGTAACTAACGCTTCGGTGCTACACGCCGTCAACCACCCACGTGGTTAACAAGGCAGAATAAATACAATTGTACCGGTCTGATGATCAGACTCCCGAGCATAAGACTAAACCATAAATACATTATATACAATACCGAGTGTTTACATAATCTTCACTGTATATCATCACTGAAACTGCAGCAACCAAAGTATATAACGCCACAGGAGCACAGGCGCATCCCGGGCCAACATCCAAAGTATACAAAAGTAATTACATCCTAGGATCTAAAGCCACTCCGCTTCTTCGATCCTCATCCTGCAGTATAAGAAATATGGATCCCCCGAGGGGTCAGCAACCTTGGCTGGTATGGCTAACGCGCAGCCCATCGGCTACCGGGATACGCGCAGCTACTTGTCATTATAACATGGCATTCAATTATATACATAACATAACATAACATGGAGCATGGCATCGATAGTGCATAGCTCAACAACACAAACACGGTGGATTTTCACTCCACGATAACAAACCACAAGGGTCAAATAACATAAGAGCCTAGAGAGTGGTTCACTCTCATGTCAAGCTCGTTAAACACACTCATACCGTTCTGTTAGTCGAACGAGTAACTTAAGTCACAGATGGTTCGGATTTAGTGACCCGAACACCCACCAAACACAGGTTCCCACTAAACCGATCATAAGTCAGAATAGGTAAGCTTTGGAAGAAGCTAGCGGGAGATCGAACGCCAAATTAAGGAGAACAATCTTAACATCATAAAGTCGAATCTGATTCAGATATCTACTCTTAACTTACATGCATGACCGGATAACCGGATTCCTCACTTCCCAGTTAACACTTGTTAGAAGTTCATAGTGGAACTTAACAACCAACACACAATAGTGGTAATCATGTTAGACACACACAAGGGAATTGAGTCACAACATTACATCACGATAATAGAACAACTGTAAACTCATTACATGTTTAAATCTTATAACGTCGTAATCACACAGAAAAACATACAACACACAAACCGGTGTAAACCGCTAGACAACAGACTGCAAGAAAACCATACCTTGGTCCTTGCCTCGTTTGGTTTCCTCCGTAAGTCACTCCTATACATTTCAAGAACGTCGGTTAATTAACTTACTTACCTCCAAATTTACTATGTGTTTAACATAATTGTATGACATGTTTTAATGTCTATCTACCCTAGGTTACCTTCATTATACACCCTAGGGTTAACTACATAAGTCACATTCTTTTCTATTTTTTTTTTTTTTTACAAGTTTAGGTCCGACCGACCTTGCCGACCGAACTTACCCAAGTTCGGTCGATTCCAGAACACATTTCCGTTAAATTTCCTACTCCGACCGAACTTACCAAGTCCGTCCTATGTTCGGTCTTTTCCCGGAGTTCTCCCCTTTGTAAATTTAGCCCGACCGAACTTACCAAGTCCGGTCCTATGTTCGGCCTTTTCCAGAGAGTTTCTCCCCTTTGTAATTTAGCCCGACCGAACTTACTAAGTCCGGTCCTATGTTCGGCCTTTTCCAGTAACTCAATCCGTACTCAAAATACAGGCCCGACCGACCTTGCAAGTCCGTCCCCAAGGTCGGTCTCTTTTCCAGAAGCCAATTCTCGCAGGGTAAACTGGGCTCGACCGAACTTGCAAGTTCGGTCGCAAGTTCGGTCTGCCCCAGACCTTTGTTTTCCTTTTTACATTCAACTCCAAACTTCACCCCATACAACCTAGTACCCCCTAATCCCATTTGGGCCCTTCAAACACACCTTAAGACATCCTTAAACACTCATAAAACTCATTATCCAATTCCTTAAACCTTTACTTATCTTCTTGTAATTCCTTAACACTTACAACATTTTACACTAGGTTTCTAAATGGTGTTTCTCACCTATGATAACTACTATCCCAAAATGTTTTCTCCTCATCTTAACATCATCTCCCAAGCATCATCTCTCACTACTAACTCCTTATAACATTACTTCAATCCTTTTTCAAGTTCATACCTTCTCCTTAATTTACCAAAGTTTGCCTAAGTCTTTACCTAAGTCCCAACATGACTTTGGTACATACTTAAATCTTAAGCTCATGCCTAAGTCCTTGTTACATCCCAAATCACCTTGATGAATGTTTCTTACACAAGAACAACACTTAACCATTTTAAATACTCCTTAACTTATCAAACTCATTTTAACACTTAGAACTTCACATTTGTTACCCAAATTTCGACATAGGTTCTCCTAAAACATTACTAAACCAAACACATTGTTTTTACCAATAAACAACCAAGAACACTAAAAATCCATCAAGTACTTATTATACACAAACTTCACTCACAAGGCACTACATCACAATATAGTGCATAGTTTAAATTGCATGGCACTTAGGCCCTTAAATGACATGGCTCTTAGGCCCTTAAGGTGCATAAATCATAAACACTGAATTTCCACAATGTATTTGCCTTTAACCTGCAAATACACTCAACAACACATATGCCTTTTACTAAGCTCTTGAGAACACTTTACTAAGTCATTCACCATTGGCTCTTTAGGTAGTTTTAATAAGCATTTATAAGCTCATTTCTCCTAAGGCATTAAAACAACATTAGGTTAGTAGATTTACCTCTTTTGCAAAATAACTTCTTTCTCGTTTCCTTTAGAAAACCAATAGAGTACTTGATTCTTTGACAAGTTCTATACAATATACAAACATTATAATGAGTATTCAAGCTATAAGATCCATCTCATTGTAAACCCTAGTTTTACATTGTTTCAAAAACATTAATGTAGTTGTTTTTACCTTGCTCTTTGAAGAGAGTTTGAATATCTAGCAAGAGAGGACTCCACCTAGTCCATGAAGAGTTGGAATGAAGCTAGAACAAAGTCACATAACAAGCTCCTTCAATATATATTTTCGGACATGACAAAACAAGGAGGAAATGAAGTTTTTATTTGAGATTCCTTACCTAGAAGTCAAGGAGAGTAACAATATGTAAAAATACAAGCTCAAGCTCCTTCAATGGAGAAACTCCATGGCACCGAAATGGTTGTCTTGGACTTTTGAAAAGATAGGAATGAAGAGCTTGATGAGAGGAAGAAGATGGTGGTGTTTGTTTTTGATTTGGACAAGTGAGCAAGGTTTTACAAGAGATCAAAGCTTGTGTTTTAATGGTGGTAGTGGTTTTATCGTGAGAGAACAAAAAGGAAGAAGAGAGGTGGGAAACCGTGTGAGCAAGGAAAGAAATGAGAGAATAAGAGAACTTGCTTTATGAAGATATTTATACTTATAAAGTAAAAAGGGTACTTAAGTAGTTTACTTATTTCTTAACAAGCTAACAAAGGTGGTGTGTCACCAACCTTAAAAACCGGCCCCAAATAGTAGTAGGAGGGTAATATAGTCTTTGTTTGTCAATTTAATTACTTATACAAACATATGTTACAAAATAGCTTATAAAAGTTACTATTCATAAAACAAGGCACATAGAAGTGAAATTTTTGATTTCCCACTAATATAGACACCCAAATGTGATATTATATAGTACACATATGTATTTAAGAGTAATGATGGACATCTAGCCACTCAAAACTCATTTACAAGACAATTTTTCAAAAATGTGCTTTAAGACTCCTTAAAGCACATTTTGTGTTTAAACTTGTTTTCAAGCTTGGTTTTATTTGGTAATTGGTTTAATATGTTCATTATTGTATAAATGAGGTCTTGGTAAGTTCATTAGGTCTTAACCAAGTTTATCCCAAGCTTAGAGCACATTTGGCTCTTATTGACTTTAAAGCACATTTTGTGTTTCCTTTTGTTTAAATTTGTTTACTAATGTTTCTAAGACTCTTTTTAGTCTTAATACACCATATTTAAGTGTTTAACAATATATTAAGGTTTGGGGTATTTCAGTTAGAGACAATGGAAATTAAATGTTAAGGACAATGGAAATTAAAATGTTAGAGACAATGGAAATTTAATGTTAATAAGAGTTAGAAGTTAGATGTCAGAAGTCAGATGTCCGTAGTCATATGTCCAGAGTTAGGTGTCCAATTAATATTAACATAATATAGTAGATAATTTATATTAACAATAAACAAAATATTATAGAAATAATATTAACATAATAAAAAGAACAGAATATTTATAATTAAACAGGTGAATAATCCGGGCTTAGGAACTAGAATAAATCTAGTCCCCGGCAACGGCGCCATTTTGCAGACGTTATATCGTGAGTGGTTAAACTGGTGTAAAATTAAAAGAAAAGAAATTAAAAACTCAAAATAAACGTCGGGCTGCAAACAAATCCCGGTCGCAGTAGTATAGTGAAAATGTAAGCGACCGGATATCGAACCGCGGGACTAATGTACATATTATAGTACCTAAGCGTGTCACAAGAGGGGGGATTAATTGACTTGTTTTTTATAAATAAAAGGGAAGATTAAACGACTAAATTAACAGATAAACTAAACGGGACTCTGGTTCATATTGATATAATATCTGCTCTTTCATGCTAGGTCTACTGGTTTAATTATAACTGTTTGGCAAGATTCCTGTTATTTTCTTAAGGTCCGATGAAAACTCATAAGAACTCGTTCACCTGTAATGCAAGGTCCGATGAAAACTCAAGCAAAATCCTGCAAACGGTAGAGGAGTGTTGAGGGATTACATTTGCAACTGAGTACTAACTTAAACGATGAAAATAAGTTTCCCCCAGTTTTACGGCTTAATTAACCCATCTGTTTCCAACCGATGAAATCAAAAACAGACTTAGTAAAGCATTTTAATAAATTCATGAGGTTTATTAAAAAGATGCGAGAAAACCTTTAAGCGTAACAAACTTCATTAAAATTAAAACCAGTAAAACATATTGCATAATTAATACAGATACATAATAATTATTCCCAGAGTATACGTAAACTAATGAAATGAAAAGAAAACAAATGGAGAAGCGGGAGATTAGAAATGGAATGAACGAGTGAGTGAAGGTGTAGTGGTACGAAGATGGAATGATGGTGTGAATTGGAACTCCAGGAGGAACCACGGACGGAACCTCTGGAAGGACACTGGAGAAGGTGTATTGAGCGTTGTATTTATAGAGGAAGAAGAATCAGCAGAGGAGCAGCTCATTGATTGAGCTCGTTGATTGAAGCCTCATTGATTGCAGGGGACAGGAAAATAAGCGTGAGTGATTTCAGGTAGGCGCCGACTGCTTAAACGATAAGGCGCAGTCAAGTTGCAGAGCGAGTCGGCGAAGAAGATAACTGGCGCGATTGATTTTTATTAACAACCGCCTCTGTTCCTCACTTGCGTCCGCATGTATAGTAGGCGGTTGCATTCTCCTCTCACGTCCGCATATATAATAGGCGGTTGCATGGGCGGTACATTATCTCACGATCCGCCTCCATACCTCTCTTCCGTCCACCTTGTTTTTAGGCGGTTGCCTCTATCTTACTCACGTCCGCCTAATACTCAGGCGGTTGCTCATGCGGACACACCTCTGTGTGTGCTTCACGCGTGACTTCCTCGTGCCTCTCTTTTAACCCTTTTAATATATGTCTTTGTTTGTCATTTTTCCTACATTTTAACACATATAATACATCAGTTAATCAACATAAATATAGGAAAAACCCAAGATAAGTGAGAAACATTACTAAAAATGCTGCAATTAATAAGGTGATTAAACCTTAAAAAGTCTATATGTTTTGCACTTATCAGAATTCTCGATAAAAAAACACTGATTTTGAGAAATGTCTTAGGAGAAAACTTTATGTATATGTGAGAAGAACTTTCTGCGTTTTGAGAAGAGTTTTATGTGAGTGAGAAGAGTTTTTCCTTTAAAATTCCACAAAATGGTTTCTTTTGAAAACTTGATGAAATTCAAATAAAGCGATTGTTTGAAATTTGAGAAGAGATACTTTTGGGGTTTGGATGGGATTTACAAGTCGAGTTTGAATTGGATGAATTGAATCTGGATTTGAATTGAATAGGGCTGAATGAATTGGGTTTGAATTGAATTTGGGTCAGGATTGGAAGATAGGCCGAGTCAAAGTTCGGGTTGGTCAAAGTTGAACTGGTCAAACTTGGGTCAAAGTCGATGCTCAGTCAAGGTCAAAGTGGGATTGGTCAAATCTCGAGTCAAAGTTGGATTGGTCAATGTTCGGGTCAAAGTTGGATTGGTCAAAGTTGGATTAGTCAAAGTTCGGTCAAAATTGGGCTCGATGGGCCGAGTGGGCTTGATGGGCCGAGTGGGCTTGATGGGCCGAGTGGGCTTGGGCCAAGTGGGCTTGATGGCCTTGAAATGGGCTTGGGCCTTGAAATGGGATTTATGAATTGTGGGCTGAAGTGGGTTTTGAATTGGGCCTTAGAGTGGCCTTTTGATTCGGGCTGAAGTGGGATTTGAATTGGGTCTTGGAATTAAATTGGGCCCATTCTGGGCTTTGTTGGAAATTGGGTTGAAATTTGGACCTAATCTAGAGTTGGGCCGAAAAAAGGGCCTTGCTTGAAGTTGGGCCACAATTGGGCCCTGATTGGATTGGCTGAAGTGGCCCCTTTTTTATGTGGGCTTTATTTGTGATTGGGCTGAAAAAATGTTGTTGGGCTGATTTGTGAGATATTAATAAGTGAGATGAATTGATTTATTGGTTTGTTTATTAACTCTTGATTAGGGGTGTGTCGAAGGCAAAAGAGGATTCCACCCACATAAAACGGATGAGAGATCCGCTAGGCATGGGGCGGTTTCACATCCTAAACCCTCCTAAAATTGCCTTAAGGGCTTGTTTTTTTTGAAGTTTTTGTTCTTATATACATATAAAGGTGGTTTGAGTGTTTTCTGAAGTTATAGGAGATTATTACCCCACGAAACGAATGAGATACCCGTTAGGTGTGGAGCAATAATACATCCAAAACTTTTCTGTCAAACAAGGGTCCTGAAGGATGATTAACTAGGGCTTAGTAATAAGAAAAGGCCAAAAAGCGAGATTTTCAGCTTGTAAATGATTAAAACCGTACATGTACAATGATGAATAAACCAATAGTGCAAACAATCGTGGTGGATAGCAATTAAAGGTTGACGGAAACAATTAACCAAACTTTAAGGAATTCACATTTTCGTTTTGAACATTCTAAACCTGAAGGAAATGAGGCAGAAGGATTTAAGACTTGAAAGGTAATGAAGTTAAAGACTAAAAGAACTTACGCTTAACTTGCTAATTCATCCTCATTTTTTTCTTTGTCATATTAAGAGTCATACAAGAAAGAGACATGTGAGGTCAAATTTATACTGCCGCTTTCCAAACTAAACGAACCAACAAGAACTCCTACTCCTAACTACTAATCTGCCCACACTGTTCATTCAAAAAAAAAAACTCAGAAGTTGCAAACTGAAGGATTACACCTCTTTTCCCTTCCATCGGTCACTAGTTCACAATAGTGAAAATGGTCAGATTGCGCGGTTGATTAACTCAAGCAAGCACTCTATTGAGGTTGTAAAATAGAACAAAAAAACATCGACTCTACAAGAAGTGATTTAAACACGAGCATATAAGCTTAGTCAGATCAATGATCGAAGAAAGAAACTCAGAACGTCGAGATAAGCCATTAGACAATAACCAAACTGCAGCACTTTAATACCACCAGAGATAGACAGCACTCCAACATGGGATTCAAAAGGTCGATAGTTTAAGGATAGATACCGGTTCTGGAGCTGGAAACGCTGCAAATAGCCAAGGAAGCACAAACAAAATGAAAGGAAACCCAGGTATCTAGTAGACATAAATCGAATGGACATGGAAGATTATGAAAAAGTAAAAGTATGACAGCAGAGAATATGCTTATCCTTTCATGAGTGAAGTCTGGATCTCTCTGGGATGACCAGCCTATAAACCTATCTCATGCACCAGTATGCCGACAGGTTTGTTCGATTAAGCTTAGTTGCTGAAGCTCGAATTTCTTCAACGATAGTAAGAATTTCGAATCTGCACAGAACTACCATGGCATAGACTAAACTACGAAACAGTCAGCTTACTAGCTTATCCACGTGAAACTACCACTGATTAGTTCAGGGACAATAGTAAAAATAGATAACAGAGAGAAGACGCGCGAATCGGCGTCAACCCATAGAGAAATCGGATGACATATTGTGTACAGAGCACATCACAGATGTTGGAACTAAACAAGTAGCTAAAATCGATTGCAGAAGATAGATGGATGCACCTCATCTGAACGGGTATTGAATTTACCAAGTAACACAGGATGTGAGTTTAAGAGAGCAATAATAAAAAAATGAGACAGAGAGCATCGAGTAACCAGATCTTCCACCTGAGGCGTCGATTTGACTCGCCGGTGAGGAGAAAGACGAAGGTGCAGAGCTGATGCTCCTGGTTCGCAGCGAGGTTGAAAATTACTGTCGGTGAAGAAACTTGAAGAGTGCAGAGCTTGCATGTCCTTTGGTTGCCAGTTTAGTGGGCAATATTACCGTCTATGCAGAGGTTGAAGAGGGACGGAGCAAATGTTCCTTGTTCGCTGGCTAGGTTACAAAATTACCGTTGTCTCATCGTGAATGAGAACGAGAAGAGATACAGTAGCAAGTAGCTACTCTCACTCGCCAGTGGGTTGCGAAAATACAGATTGAAGTAGATGCAGAGAGGGGAGAACGCGTTCCTTGTTCGCCAGGTACATTGCAAAATTGTCGTTGAATAGAAATGAAAAAGAGGGCAGAACTTGTACCGAGTTCGCCAGTTTGGGTTGAATTTACTGTGAGTGAGAGGTTGAAAAGAGGGTAGAGTGTGTATGTTCTTGTCTCGCCAGTTGGGATGAGCAAAATTACCGAGAAAGAGATGAACAGAGGGTAAGGGTGATGATCGATACATCGGTGGTGGCGGATGAAGTTTTGTTTTCGGTTTCTCTTGGTGCTGAAGGCGACGGAGGAAGGAGATCGGGGTTATCTCCGGTTTCAGAAGTGGAAAAAACAAAGAGGAGGGGAATGAGCGATAGAGGAAGGAGGTGAAAATAATCGAGACTGGAAAACCCAACGTGGAATGCTTCGATTAAACTTCACTAGGAGAAACGAAAGTACATAGAACCCTAGAATTCTAACTCTCGATAAATCAGTCTACATCTAGTCTCAGCCCTCGGAGACAAATATAACCAGAGCTACTGACTTGCGGAACAACGGTCAGCAAACTCTAACTAAAATGACAGCGTTACAGCAAACAGACTAAATAATAACAAACAGCAGAGGACCAACATAACCAGTAAATAAACTATCTTATCAGCCCCCCGCAAAGCTTAGAAGGGATACACTTCTAAGATTTGGAAAAACTCAGAATCATTGCAAATGAAAGGGCTGCGCTACTCAGCCGTCTGTTTTCAGACCCAACTTCTTGACTTGCACTGGATAGGCCTTTCCAGGTAAGGCCTTAGTTAAAACATCTGCCAACTGCTCCTTAGAACCTACAAACTCCACCCTGATCATGCCTTCTTGCAATTTCTGCCGAACAAAATGTATGTCGAGTTCTATGTGCTTGGTCCTCTCATGGAGGACTGGGTTGCGTGCGATGTAAATAGCAGCCTGGCTATCAGACTTCACCGGAACAGGAAGAATATCCTTCACTCCCAGCTCATGGAGCACCCTTGTAATCCAACTAAGTTCTGCTGTCACACTCCTCATTGCTCGATATTCTGCCTCTACAGATGACAATGCGACAGTAGTCTGTTTCTTGCATTTCCATGAGAGAGGACATCCTCCAAACTGTATGAAGAAGCCACTGATAGATCTCCTTGTATTAGGGCATCCTGCCCAATCAGAATCACAAAAGGCAGTTAGGGTATAATCATCTTTTGAATTAAACAACAGACCATAACTCAAAGTACCCCTAATATAATTCAAGGTATGCAAGGCAGCTGTAAAATGCACATCAGTGGGACTACCAAGAAGTTGACTCAAAACCTGGATGGCAAAACAAAGATCAGGACGACTATGTGCCAGATAGCTTATTTTCCCTACAAGTCTACGGTAAACAGAAGGATCTTTCAAAGGTTTTCCCTCATCTCTCATAAGCCTAAGACTTGTATTAAGAGGACTGACAGAGATCTTATCATTAGGCATTCCAAATTCCTTTAACAAATCTTCACAATACTTTTTCTGTATAAGGACAACTCCCTCTGTTGTATGAATAAACTGCATCCCCAGAAAATAGTTCAAGATGCCCAGATCCTTAATCCTGAATCTCTGATTCAAAGTCTTTTTCACAGATTCTATCAGCATATTATCATTTCCTGTTATCAAAATATCATCCACATATACCGCTAGATAACATACCTTGTTATTCTTTTCTCTAATAAACAGGGAGTAATCATTAAGGGACTGGACAAAATGTAAAGATTTAAGCAGAATACTTAATTTATGATGCCATTGCCTTGAAGCCTGTTTCAGGCCATATAAAGATTTGTTCAGTTTGCATAACTTCCCAGATTTCTCTTCCTTATGACCCAAAGGAACCTCCATGTACACATCTTCTTCTAAGTCCCCATGAAGAAAAGCATTATTTATATCTAGTTGGCTAACTACCCAATCTCTTTTGGTTGCCACTATAACTAATGCCTTGATTGTAGTAAATTTCACTACGGGAGAGAAGGTTTCCATGTAATCTATCCCATACCTTTGGGTGTAACCTTTTGCTACCAATCTAGCTTTAAATCTCTCTATGCTACCATCTGCCTTATGTTTTATCTTGTAGACCCATTTGCATTTCACTGGTTTAATACCTTTTAAAGGTTCAACAAGATCCCATGTGTTGTTTCTTTCTAAAGCTAAGAATTCCTCTTCCATGGCCCTCTTCCACCTTTTATCACTAACAGCTTCTTCATAACAACTAGGCTCAGTTTCATTTAGCAAATCAGCATGCAGACATGAATGACAGTTTTGATCTAATGAAAATATTCCCACGGTATGCATCAGACAATCAGTCCTAATTATGCTATCTTTATCATCCATGACAGAAGAATCATAATTAGTTTCACCATCACAGAGTTTAATACTACAGGCAACTGAGATTCTATCATGCAGTATTTCTGAGAAAATATCAGCAGAGGGTAACTTATCTTTTTTCATGACTGTTGTTGGGCAAAATAATAGTTAAACTATCTTGCTTACTATGGGCAGTGAACCCAATCTTTGTAGTACAACAAGGTCGTATCCACAGAGACTTCGCAATTATCTGATTAATTATCCAGTTTAGTAAATGTACAAAAAGGCAAATAAAAATGCATAAAATGTAAAAAGGGGTTTAGCCGGAGGCAAGCTTGATTTTTAGGATTAGTACAGAAATAATAAAAAAACAGTAAAACAAAGTAAATAAAATAAATGGATGGATGGAAAAAGGGTATCCTAGGATTGCGGGGGAATTTCCTAAATTACTTAGACAATTAATAATCCTAATTTGCTCTTATTTGTCTGTCAAGAATTTATCTTGTGACCTTTCTAAATCATAGATAAGGACAGCTCTTAATTAATTCATTAAACTTCTTACAATCAGAAAAAGTCTAAAATCATTAATTAGCTTTAAGTGAGAATTCTTTTTATAACAGCGATGGATTTTATCTGCTAATCAAGGAGTATAATATCTAACGTTTATCTCTCTTTGTGGTCTATTCTCAGATTTACAAAATCATTGAAATAAGAGAAACCGTGAATGCATAAAAATGATCAGTTATTAAGCATTTAATAATTTAGAGAGACAAAACAAATATTTATAAGCAAACTTGGTATTAATAATAAGTCTGGATTATTTAAGAACAAACCCACATCCTAGGATACGAATAAAATCACTCAGACATTAACAGTAATAAAAAGGGAACAGAATTAGCCATTAATTTGGAGACTGTCGGCGGAGACTGGACTGCGATTCGCTTCTGCTCCAGCTCCCTTTTCTTCTGTTCTTCTTATAGTGTTTCTGCTTCGTGGGGAATTGTTGAATGAAAATAAAATGGAGAAGTGGAGGATACGAGGTGAATGGTGGTGGTCGTGGAGTGGTCTAATACTAACGATAATAATTAACAACTAACAGCTAATAATTTGGATGCGGAGGAAGGGAGTTTTTTTATTTGCAGAGGCCGTGGGTTTATATAGAGGCAGAGGAGAAGAAGCTCCGTACGATTTTGTTTAACTGTTGCTCTTTGATTGCGCAGGGGACAGAGCTCACGCGTGATGAGGAGTAGATGGATAAGAGGCTCATTAATGCAGCAGACAGTGGACGAGTTGCAGCGGGCGAGTCGCAGAAGACGGCGAAGACGATAAGCTCCGGAACATTTATACACGACCGCCAGATAACATGCGGTCCTCTCTGTGCTGTCCGCCAATTAACCAGTGGTTCCATGTGTCTTGTCCGCCTGTTAAGGAGGCGGTCCTCTGTATGTTGTCCGCCTGTTATTTGGCGGTTCCCTCTGTCCTGACCGCGAGGCGGTCTTCTGTCTCTTGTCCGCCTGTTTAGAGGCGGTACTCTATGCCTCGTCCGCCTGTTTTAGAGGCGGTAGCCTCACTCATGTCCGCCTCCCTTTGAGGCGGTTGCCTCTACCTGTTCCGCCCAATATCAGGCGGCCCTCACTTGTGTCGTCCGCTAGGCGGTTGCGCCTGTGTGTTCCGCCTCCTTTGAGGCGGTAGCATGTACGTGCATGTCGCGTGGCTCTGTTCGACTGGCTCTATATTCTTCGTTTGGGCTCCGTTTTCTGAGCCGTTTGCGTCTATGTGTTCGTCTTTTTATCTACTTTAGTCCTAGCTTGGTTTTCCTCATGTTAAACCAATAAATTAGTGAGATAAACAATAAAACATAAACTAGAGGAAAATTAACCGAAGTGGAGAAATGAGCAAGAAAAGTGCTAATATAATATATAAAATACACCTATAAATCATGCTCATTTGGACACTTATCACACCCCCACACTTATCTTTTTGCTTGTCCTCAAACAAAATCACGTACCCAAGTAAGTAGGGAATGCTCAATACTAACAAATATTATTATGAAGGGTAGGATAAACATGATCTTTTTAACTTATTGAGGAGTGTGAAAAATTAACTGCTGGTGGCATAGGTGTGCTCAGGGTGAAAACAAAACATAGAGTTTCGAGGTATGATCTAAGGTACTCCAATGTTTCTTTTTAGGTGACTCTGAGAATTTTCACCATGGCCAACTTCTCTCAAGAATGGGCATTGAGGAGAAAACAAAAGGAAAAATAGATTTATGCATTTGTTTCACTTTTGCATACGAGATGAGAAGATAATATGTAGGCATCAAGCCCTTTGTATTTAAGAACACTCAACTCTCTTTGTTGGTTACCAATGGTGTCTCGCAAGTCCCTTATTTTATTTTTGTATTTTCTTTTTC
This sequence comes from Limonium bicolor, assembly GCA_023374045.1. NCBI lineage: Eukaryota > Viridiplantae > Streptophyta > Magnoliopsida > Caryophyllales > Plumbaginaceae > Limonium > Limonium bicolor. The sequence continues at coordinate 119,627,912 of CM041782.1, read as the reverse complement.
TTTTTTTTGACAGAGAAGTACCCCTTAGCAATCCCTAAGAGAGAAGACAGAAAGAAACCCTGAGCAATAAAAATCCAACCATTTGCAGATTATTTGGTCACACCGCATATAAAATGCTCCTCAAAAGTAATCAAAATTTTAAAATTTGTACATTTATCCCACAATTCATAACAATATTTATTCTTAAAGAACAACCCACATATAAAGGGTCCATAAATTTTGAATTTGGACAAACGAAAAATAAGGAGAGAGATTAAACATTTAAGCACAAAATGTCACCGAAAAGGGCACACTCCCCCACACTTAAATTGAACAATGTCCTCATTGTTCACCAGAAAAACAAGGGAATGTTTCAGAAGACCTTTTCGGTAAGTAGATAAAATAGAGAGAACACGAAGAGCACAAATAAACAATTAAGCACATAAACGCTCCTCTGCAATTTTTATTTAAATCAAAGAAAAAAAGAAACTGGTACTCCCCTGATTTTATTTTTGCTTGCGTTTATAGGAGTTCCCCCACACTTGAGCTTCAGGCTCAAGTAGCGTAGCTTGGTTGCGGTGTCCACATGGAGGTGCACCTGCAGAAGACACTAGAAGCAACCACACTAAAAACGGGGTTAAAAGTTAGCAAAAATATAATTTAAAGAGAACCTGAAAATTAAAAGAACATAAAGGCAAAATAAATAAAAGTACACCCGGGTTGCCTCCCAGGAAGCTGCCTTTCTTTAACGTCTTTGGCTAGACGCTTTGTCGTTATCCTGGATCAAAACAAAACGTTACCTCGGCATATAAAATAATAAAATTAATACTCCACAAAATCCGGTGTTTGAGGAGGTACTGCCGGGAACGTAGTTCTAACAGAAGACCCGGTGGAAATGACTTTTCTTCCTCAAATTGGAGGATGTAAAAATCCTCCTCTTGTTGTTGAGGCTTATGGTAAGAACCTTGAAAGGGATCTTCAGAGGGAAGTGGCTCCTTGAAATTTACTATAGCACTCTCTTCTGATGGCTCGGAGGGAGGCGGCATCTCCTCCTTCTCAAGGTTGAGGATGTATCCATCCTCATCTTCTGGGTAGAGCACGGTGAAGGAGGGGAAATAGTAGTTGATTTCAGAGGGAGGGAACTCCATGAAGTCCAAGGAGAAACTCTCTTCTGAGGGGTTGTCTCCATAATCAAGCTGATAGTGGGTTGGTGATGGATTCTCTAATTCAAATAGGGGAGGAGTGGAGAGTAGCTTATGTCCTCAACAGGTTGTTCTTCCTCGTGAACCACTGCATTCAGTTGTGGAACGGGTTGTTCCATATGTTCTACCTGATCTAGCGTTCTTTGCCGGATCATTTCAATGGTTGAGGTAAAATTTGCCATCATTTCCCGTAAAATGGCGTTGTCTCTTTCTATTGCAACCATAGGACAATAGGAACTTTCATGGTCTCCTCCACACTCTTGGCAGACACTCCATTGACTGTAGTCATCTGCGCCATAGGGGTAACCATACCAATTTCCTGCTTGATCGTAGTGATCATCCATCAGAATTAAGTACCTTTAAAAAGAAACAAAAATTTATACAAAAAAGGGTAATTACAGAAATAAAAGAAAAACTAAACAGATAATGAACCAGATAGTTGGACCGAAGTCCCCGGCAACGGCGCCAAAAACTTGTTGGGCAAAATAATAGTTAAACTATCTTGCTTACTATGGGCAGTGAACCCAATCTTTGTAGTACAACAAGGTCGTATCCACAGAGACTTCGCAATTATCTGATTAATTATCCAGTTTAGTAAATGTACAAAAAGGCAAATAAAAATGCATAAAATGTAAAAAGGGGTTTAGCCGGAGGCAAGCTTGATTTTTAGGATTAGTACAGAAATAATAAAAAAAACAGTAAAACAAAGTAAATAAAATAAATGGATGGATGGAAAAAGGGTATCCTAGGATTGCGGGGGAATTTCCTAAATTACTTAGACAATTAATAATCCTAATTTGCTCTTATTTGTCTGTTAAGAATTTATCTTGTGACCTTTCTAAATCATAGATAAGGACAGCTCTTAATTAATTCATTAAACTTCTTACAATCAGAAAAAGTCTAAAATCATTAATTAGCTTTAAGTGAGAATTCTTTTTATAACAGCGATGGATTTTATCTGCTAATCAAGGAGTATAATATCTAACGTTTATCTCTCTTTGTGGTCTATTCTCAGATTTACAAAATCATTGAAATAAGAAAACCGTGAATGCATAAAAATGATCAGTTATTAAGCATTTAATAATTTAGAGAGACAAAACAAATATTTATAAGCAAACTTGGTATTAATAATAAGTCTGGATTATTTAAGAACAAACCCACATCCTAGGATACGAATAAAATCACTCAGACATTAACAGTAATAAAAAGGGAACAGAATTAGCCATTAATTTGGAGACTGTCGGCGGAGACTGGACTGCGATTCGCTTCTGCTCCAGCTCCCTTTTCTTCTGTTCTTCTTATAGTGTTTCTGCTTCGTGGGGAATTGTTGAATGAAAAAAATGGAGAAGTGGAGGATACGAGGTGAATGGTGGTGGTCGTGGAGTGGTCTAATACTAACGATAATAATTAACAACTAACAGCTAATAATTTGGATGCGGAGGAAGGGAGTTTTTTTTCTTTGCAGAAGCCGTGGGTTTATATAGAGGCAGAGGAGAAGAAGCTCCGTACGATTTTGTTTAACTGTTGCTCTTTGATTGCGCAGGGGACAGAGCTCACGCGTGATGAGGAGTAGATGGATAAGAGGCTCATTAATGCAGGCAGACAGTGGACGAGTTGCAGCGGGCGAGTTGCAGAAGACGGCGAAGACGATAAGCTCCGGAACATTTATACACGACCGCCAGATAACATGCGGTCCTCTCTGTGCTGTCCGCCAATTAACCAGTGGTTCCATGTGTCTTGTCCGCCTGTTAAGGAGGCGGTCCTCTGTATGTTGTCCGCCTGTTATTTGGCGGTTCCCTCTGTCCTGACCGCGAGGCGGTCTTCTGTCTCTTGTCCGCCTGTTTAGAGGCGGTACTCTATGCCTCGTCCGCCTGTTTTAGAGGCGGTAGCCTCACTCATGTCCGCCTCCCTTTGAGGCGGTTGCCTCTACCTGTTCCGCCCAATATCAGGCGGCCCTCACTTGTGTCGTCCGCTAGGCGGTTGCGCCTGTGTGTTCCGCCTCCTTTGAGGCGGTAGCATGTACGTGCATGTCGCGTGGCTCTGTTCGACTGGCTCTATATTCTTCGTTTGGGCTCCGTTTTCTGAGCCGTTTGCGTCTATGTGTTCGTCTTTTATCTACTTTAGTCCTAGCTTGGTTTTCCTCATGTTAAACCAATAAATTAGTGAGATAAACAATAAAACATAAACTAGAGGAAAATTAACCGAAGTGGAGAAATGAGCAAGAAAAGTGCTAATATAATATATAAAATACACCTATAAATCATGCTCATTTGGACACTTATCAACTGTCAATCCAACTTCATATTCTTCTAGGTATTTAGGAGGATGTCTGGTCCTTTCTGATCTTCTTAGGATGACTTCTTCCTCTGCTGCATCTTCTGTTAGTGATTCCTCAACATTGTCTTCCTCTGGTGGGACACCATTTGTGGGATTATGAGTGTTCTCTTCATCCCTTTCTTCATAGTCATTGTCCTGTCTATTCTGTCTCATTCTTACATCATTTGCATTAGTATTATCAGAAATAAAACAGTCATCCTCAACAGAAAAGGACCTTTTGGAGAATCATCAAAGCAAGTTTCTTTAATGTTACCCTGGACAGATCTGAATGGGTAAACCTTTTCATGAAACAGAACATCTCTATTAAATATGACCTGGTTATTATCAAGATCATAAAGCTTATAGGCTTTCTTACTTTGAGCATATCCTAAAAGAACACATTTTACAGATCTGGATAAGAACTTATCATGTTGATTCTTATTGACATTGGCAAAACAGAGGCACCCAAAACATCTAAGGATGGTGTAATCTGGTTTTTCTCCATAAATGATTTCATAAGGGGTCTTATTATCTATGCTAATGAGGGACATTCTATTAATCAGAAAGGTGGCAGTGAGAATGCTTTCCCCCCAAAATTTCTTAGGGAGAAGGGAATGAAACATCAAGGCACGTGTTGTTTCCAGAATGTGGCGGTGTTTTCGCTCTGCCACACCATTTTGCTGTGGTGTGTAAGGGCAAGTGGTTTGGTGTTTAATCCCTTTAAGCTTAAAATATTCAGTGCCTGCCTTTGAGCTCCCTAATTCTTGAGCATTGTCGGTTCTAACACATTTAACATTTTTCTTGAACTGATTCTCAATCATGGAGATAAAACTTATAATCAGACCAAAACACTCAGATTTGAATTTACACAAATGTGTCCATGTAGCACGACTTTGTCATCCACAATAGTGAGAAAATAACAAAAACCATCATGAGTGTTTTCATTATAGGGACCCCACAAATCAATATGTATCAACTCAAAATGTCTTTTGCTTTTATAGAACTAGATTGAAACGGTAATCTGTGGCTTTTAGCCCTACTACATGGTTCACATACAAAGATCTTTGTTCCTTGATCTCTTTAACCAGACCTAATCTAGAGATTTTCTCCCTAGGGGCATGTCCTAGTCTGAGATGCCAAAGACTTAGAGAATCATTACAGTCAGATTTTATTTTCACAGAGCCAACCAATGAACTAGTGCATTCCTTTTCTTTCTTATCACAGAATCTATCGAAAATATACAGCCCTCTAAGCTTCTGACCAATCTTCAGCTCCTCACCTTGCTCACAGGCCTGATAGAAACATCCAGTAGAATCAAAACAAACTTTCCCATTCATTTCCTCAGAAAGCTTACTAACAGAGATTAAGCCAAATTTAAAACTTGGGACAAAAAGGACATTTCTCAATGTTATTATACTGTTTAATTTAACATTTCCTATCAAATGAACCAATTGAGGATGCCCATCTGGCATCCCAACTGTGTGGGGCCTATCAAGCAAGGTAATTTCACAGAAAATAGCTAGATTGCCACACATGTGGTCAGAGGCACCAGTGTCAATCACCCAATCTGTTAATTCAACATTATGTTCACAGGAGGCATTAAAAATATTATAAATACTTCCAGTTAAACTAGAGTTATATCGAGAAGAAGCCATACCAATAAAACTGCAGTTGGATTCTGGGTTTTGTTGCTCTTTATTGACAATCTGGGATTTGCTGATGTAACTCAGCAATTGATTCACCTGATCTGTGGTCAGAACCTTGTTGAATGGGTCTTTACAAGAATCCCCTTTCTGTTCACTAGCTCTATTTGCCTGATGCTGTTTCTCTTTTCCCACACGCCACCCAGGAGGGTACCCAATCTTTTGGTAACATCTCTCTTCTGAGTGGCCTGCCTTGTGACAATAGGTACATTGAATGTAATTGCGCTTTCCTCCGTTTCCTTGTCCACGCCCAAAACTCCTCTTGGTTTGACTAACAGAGAAGGCAACCGGAGCCTCTGTCTCAATTGGAGCCGAGGTGGTGAAAGCCTTTTGTCTCTCCTGTTGAATAAGGATAGAGAATGCTTGCTCCATGGAGGGGAGTGGTGAGATCATCAAGATACTCTCCCGGGCTCCGGCATATTTCTCGTTTAACCCCATCAAGAACTTTATCAGCCGCTGAGTCTTGATGTAATCTTTGAATGTATTGTCAGTCGCACAAGCACATGAGGGTAGAGTTAGTTGCATCCAATTCGTCCCAAATTCCTCCGAGTCTTGCAAAATAGTCTCCTATGCTTTCCCCGGCTTGTGTTGTGTTCACAAGTCTCCTTTCCAACTCAAACATCCTTGTAGCATCAACTTGGTCGTATCTGGTGCAGAGGTCCTTCCAGATTTCAGCCGCCGACGATCTAAAAAGGACGGTATCGGCGATGCGTTTCTCAAGGCTCATGAGAATCCAAGCCCTTACCATACTGTCGCATCTCTTCCAAGCTTCAAGGTCGTCGTCTGAATTCGTCGGCTTCACTACGGTGCCAAGAACAAAACCAAGTTTATTCTTTGCGCCCAGCGCAATTTCAACTTGTTGTTTCCAACAAGGAAAACCCGGGCCTCCATCATATTTGCTCGCGAGCGACAAACCAGGTTGGTCGGAGTTCGAAAGATACAAAGGATCCTTGATGTTGGCGTGTCCGTTGCTGCAACTTCCAAGCTCGGAGTCGGTGACGCCTCCTTTATCTTTGTCCTTGCCCTTCGGTGGATCTCCTTCTGGTGGTTCACTCATGATTCGTCAATATGTGAAAACGAGAAAGACGAACCGAAAAGGGATCTCGAGGGGTAGACAGAACAAGAATGGCGGATTGAAATTTAGGACTTCGTGGGGTAACAAGAACAAGAATGGCGAATCGGAAAATTTGGGAGGCGAAATAGCTTGTCAATAGCCAAGAAGGAATCGACGAAAAACTAGAATCAGTCATAGAAAAACGCAGAACAGGATCCCACGATCCTTCTGCTCTGATACCATGAAAATAATCGAGACTGGAAAACCCAACGTGGAATGCTTCGATTAAACTTCACGTGGAGAAACGAAAGTACATAGAACCCTAGAATTCTAACTCTCGATAAATCAGTCTACATCTAGTCTCAGCCCTCGGAGACAAATATAACCAGAGCTACTGACTTGCGGAACAACGGTCAGCAAACTCTAACTAAAACGACAGCGTTACAGCAAACAGACTAAATAATAACAAACAGCAGAGGACCAACATAACCAGTAAATAAACTATCTTATCAGGAGGTGGTGGTCGATGGAGATAGACGGTGGTTCACGATGGAGAGGGAGATGATTTTCCGCCGTGGCCCTTTTTTTTTTGGAAGGATGAAGGCCGATCGGGATTTTTAAGGGAGTCCGCCATCTTCAACATCTTCAACTCTCAATACCGAGGAAGCATGCAGAATTTTTTTGGGATGTCATCGGCTCTTTTCCAAGACCGAACCCATACCATGATGTTGTCATCGGTCCTTTCAAAAAGGACATGCCCATAGTCTAATGTTTTTTTTCTTTTTCTATAATGGGCTTTATGTGGGATTCAAAAAAGAAATGGGCTGATTATAAAGTGTGGACCGAATTGGGCAGGACCCTATTTGGATACTAGCCGCTGAAAATAATGGTAGTCACAAAACGTGCCCTCACAGAGTTTCAAACTCGAGACCTCACTCTCCTTTCCTGCATATCCTATCAGTTGAGCTGCGACCGATTTCGATAGATAGTAGCGGAGAAACAAAATAAAAGTCAGGTCGCGTGCTTTAATAATAAAGAAAACACCTCCAGCCTACGCCAGGAATTGAACCCGGGATCTGCGGGTTGCATAATGGGTACCTTAACCAGTTACGCCAAGTCAGATTTCAGTATGTTCATGCGAGAAATAATACAAGAGCCCTAATTTCAACTGGATAACTCCTCTAAAAATGATACGAGTTTAAAAGAAAGTATACAAGGAAAAAAGAGAAGATTAATCTAATGGCATGAAATTATGGAATACGATTAAAAATAAGACCCAAAATGTAATGAGATATAAAAAAATAAAAGGAAAGCGTAAGTACATGAAATAATGAAAATTAATGCGCGTAATGAAGATAAACACTTAAAATAAATGGAAAATAATAGTAAGAGATACATAAAACAAGAGAAACAAAATTAGAAATAATGATAAAATAAGAAGTAATACTAGAAGATAATAAAAAGTAGCAATAAATATGAAAATAAAACAAAAGGAACGGGTTTTAAAACCATACGGTCGTTGGAAATTCATTTCGAAGAATTGTGTTTTTCTGAAATGCTTTTTTAAAAAATGACTTAAGAATTTTGTCATGAAATGATGGTTTCGTTTTGGCACGCACGTTAATACATTTTGAAAAGAAAGGTGACGACCCCCCTTATTTTATTCATTATCTCAAAATTGTTTTATGGGGTGAGAATTTTTGGTGCTACAGATGGCTCCCCTTGATTCAATTCTACAACAGAAGGTTTGCAGGATTGGATCAAGGTTGACGGGACGCCAAAAATTCTCACTGCAGCTTGGGGCATTCCCAAGTGTGAGATATGAGTACCATACGAGTAGGGACTTATGACGGCCCGACTAGACTTCTGCGTCTAGCGCTATGACTTATGACGGGCCTAGAATGTCGATGGTATGAGGACTAACGACGGGCCTCAACTAGATCTCGGTGTCTAGCTCTAGGTCTAAAGACTAGAATACGACCAATCTACCTATGCATGAGGACTAAAGACGGGCCTCAACTAGATCTGGGTGTCTAGCTCTAGGACTGATGACGGGCCTAGAATGCATCTTTGAATTGCATGAGGACTAACGACGGGCCTCAACTAGATCTCGATGTCTAGCTCTAGGACTAAAAACGGGCCTAGAATACAACCGGTATATAAGTTATGCATGATGGCTAACGACGGGCCTCAACTAGATCTCGTTGTCTAGCTCTAGGACTGATGACGGGCCTAGAATGCATCTTCAAATTGTATGAGGACTAACGATGGGCCTCAACTAGATTTCGATGTCTAGCTCTAGGACTAAAGACGGGCCTAGAATACAACCGGTATATGAGTTATGCATGAGGGATAATGACGGGCCTCAACCAGATCTCGGTGTCTAGCTCTAGGACTGATGACGGGTCTAAAATGCATCTTCGAATTGTATGAGGACTAACGACGGGCCTCAACTAGATCCCGATGTCTAGCTCTAGGACTAAAGACGGGCCTAGAATACAACCGGTATATAAGTTATGCATGAGGGCTAATGACGGGCCTCAACTAGATCTTGGTGTCTAGCTCTAGGACTGATGACAGGCCTAGAATGCATCCTCGAATTGTATGAGGACTAACGACGGGCCTCAACTAGATCTCGATGTCTAGCTCTAGGACTAAAGACGGGCCTAGAATACAACTGGTATATAAGTTATGCATGAGGGCTAACGACGGGCCTCAACTAGATCTCGGTGTCTAGCTCTAGGACTGATGACAGGCCTATAATGCGATTGAATGTACGAGGACTTAGGGGTGCCTATAATACTTTAACGGAGTTGTACGAAACTCGCTACTTTGAGTGGTTGATTTGAGGATGGTTCTGGTTATGGATTGGTTCGGGATTGGATGCTTTCGGTTGTTTTTGTGAGGGATGTGATAGTCGAATGTTTTTTTTCTTGATGTGGCCCTTGACTTTGTCAGTGTGGGACTTGTGTTTCAGTTTTACTTTGATAGTCTCGCCCGATGTGCACTGTAGTCTCGGGATTTGGTAGGACTCCTGGCTCCAGAGTATCGAGATGGCTCCAGTATGGCTCCTGAGTTTTTTTGTTTTGGTTTTGTTTTTGGTGGTCTTGGCCCGATGTGCACTATGGTTTCGGGATTTGGTATGACTCTTGTCTCCAGAGTTCGAGATGGATCCGGTATGGCTCCTGAGTTTTTTTTGTTTTGGTTTTGTTTTTGGTGGTCTTGGCCCGATGTGCACTATGGTTTCGGGATTTGATACGACTTTTGGCTCCAGCGTTCGAGATGGCTCCGGTATGACTCTCGGATTTTTGGTTTTCGTGATTTTGCGATTGGTCTTTGAGTGGATGTTTTTTTTGATGGAGTGACTTTGGGAACTCGATGATTTTGATATGATCGGATGGCTCCGATATGATCAGATGGCTCCGGTGCGGTCGGATGGCTCCAGTGCGGTTGGATGGCTCCGACATGATTCATGACCCCATTGTGAGCAACGGCTCTGGGATGGTTGGTGGGTTTCGATTTGGATTGAGATTTTCGGGATGGTTGGTGGGTTTCGATTTGTTTTGGATTTTAAGTCGAATGGTAGGTCGATGTGATTTGTGTCCTTTGATGTGGTTGTCAATTTTTTTGTGGATGAATGGTTTTGGTATGGATTTTGAATCGAGTGGTGGGTCGATGTGATTTACTGTGGTTGACAGTTTTTTTTGTGGATGAATGGCTTTAGTACGGTCAGTCTCAGCTTCAGTATCCTCGAGAGGGCTCCGGGATAGTTCAATGGCTTCGAGGAGGCTACGAGATGGCTCCATTTGATGATAGTAGCGAACAAAAAGGAATCTTCCTTTGAGGTGGTCGCACCCTGGGTGGGCTACCTACGTACTCAATTTCGTATTGAGATCAGACCATACGTAGTTCGAAACTCGGTAGGCTAAGCCCTGGTGACGAAATGGCTCCAATATGGATTTGAGGTGGCTCCCATATTGTTCTCGGACTGTTGGGATGACCCCTGTGTAGTTCCAAGGATGGTTTCAATGTCGGATGATGACTCCCGTATGGCCCCAGCTTGGCTTCGGAAGAGGTGCCAATGAGGCTTAAGTATGGCAGTGGATGGCTCCTGGAAGATCTCTGTATGGCTTCAGATGGCCATAATTTCAATTTTCTTTTGATCAAAAGTTACGCTTCAATAACTGCAACTGAGGTTAACTTTTGGCGAGACTAGGCAGAGTTCTTACCGGTCGGATGCTGACGATGAACTAGTCATGATGCATGTAGATATTAGATGCTAGATACGATGCAAAATGCATATGCAACTTTTGGAGAGAAGGTATGGCTCTATCTCTATTAATATGAGGTTTACGAACATAAGACATCTTCGGTTCGATCTTGAGTGATTGTTGAGCTGGAATACGTGAATCACTTTCTCATGGAGGGATATGGGTCAATCTCTTGTGAGTATGGCTGTGTGTGCTATTGGTGTGATGATGCTCTTGATGCTCAGAGCAGTATTTTCCTAAGAATTTCTTTTCGAGGTTATGAACTTTCCGTTCCTCACAAATTCCTCACCTGCAATGGGGTGGGCTGTTTATGTTTTGGTGCTTAGATCGAAGAGTCAATCGCGCTCGTAAGACCTTGTGAAGTAAGGTCGCTCTCATTCACTCATGATCCCTTTAGTATGATGGGACATGTTGATAACAAGTACGAAGCTTATGATTCATGTTTCAGATCCGGTACTTTCAGTTAACGCTTATTAACTTATGAGTCAGAGGTCTTTATTGGGTTGTAACAGGGCTGAAGGGTATGATGTATGTCACACGGGACTGTGGGATTTATTTGGGAGTTGTGGAGTTTTTGTGCAACAGAGGACGTGTTTCACCTTTGCCATGGGTGGCATGATTAGACGGGTTTTTGATAACCTTTTATTGATTTCTGCGGGACATCATTGGTCCTTTGGATTTGGCTTCCTCATTCTTGCCTCTTTTGGTGTACGGTTTTCACTTTCTTCTCCTTCCTTTTCATTGCGTGATCTTCTTCTTTGTGTTTTGCTTTCAGGATTGCATAGGCTTATCAAATTTCTCGAGCATTCTTTGCTTTTTATTTTGGCTTTCGGCTTTGACGTTGCATTGACTTATCGATCTTCTTGAACATTTTTGGTGTTATTTTATGGCGCTTGACTTCGGAGTTGCATTGACACACTGATTTCTTTGGACGTTTTCGTTTGTTGTTCTTGTGAAAGATGGTGGGGGGAGGGACCATGGCTCCGGCTCCTTCAAGATCCTCTATTACAAGGGCGAGTAAGTATACATGGGATGACATGTTGTGGAGTTTTTTTTTTTGAAGAAAGAGTTTTTCATGAAAGGCTCAGCGGGGCTCACTAAGGGATTATGTACAGGGTAGTCAAAGCTTTTTTTGATTTTGTGGAGGTTTTTATTCCTAAGTGCCTCGTCATCCTCATTAGTCAATGATTATTTTCTTACTATTCTCGGATCTTTGCATGAATCACAATTCGTATCCTGTTTATCGACATTGATCTCGCTATGAATTGTACCTCTCCATGTGCTGAAGGAATACACAAGTCACTCATGGTTTTACCTCTATGGACTCACTCTATCTGCCCTCGCGCTCGGTGGATTGCCCAATATCCCCATTCAGAATTCAAGGGAAAATACCGTTCTTTGCACACTACTCACTTGGTATGTGGTGCTGATTTTAATTAGACCCTTGTGTTCATTGATGGTCAAGAGTTAAGTGGTTCACGCACTATGTTCAATCAATCTCTCACGATTTTCCCAAAGATGTCATTTCGATATGGGGGTATGCAAATGCGATTATCTACCATGCGATGTATTGTGGTAATATGGAACTACTACATATAGGATGCATGAAATGCTGAAAATGGTGAATGAAAATGGTTGATTGAATTTTTTTATTTTTTTGTTTTTTTTTTTTTTATGCAATACATGAATGGTAAGGTTATGACTAGTCTCGCCTGAGTCGAATTTAGCTCACAGTTCATGAAGCTCATCCCATCATTTTGGCTCTGATGATAGTCTTGGTTGTTAGGTCTGAAGTGAGACAAGTTGTTTCAGAATGATGTTTGACTGGTGGTTGGCTTCTGGGGCACGAACCTTTAGGGAGTGACTGAAATACCCCAAACTTAGAGATGGTGTTTAAATGATAAACTAAGATATAAGGAGGCTAAATAATGCCTTAGAAACATTAAGAAACATTTCTAATCAAAGAAAATATAAGGAAACACCAAAAGAGCAGTTTAAGCAAAAACGTGCTCTAAGCTTGGAGAGACTTGGGAGAGTACCCAAATATTGTTCTAAGACCTTAGTAATATCCTAATGGTCATTTTAAATCAATTACCAAAGAAAACCAAGCTTGAAAACAAGTTAAAACACAAAATGTGCTTTAAGGAGTCTTAAAGCACATTTTTGAAAAATTGTCTTGTAAATGAGTTTTGAATGGCTAAATGTCCATCATTACTCTTTAATTAACATGTGTACTATATAGTATCACATTTGGAAGTCTATATCAATGGGAAATCAAAAATTTCACAACAATGTGCCTTGTTTTGTGAATAGTAACTTAATTAAGCTAGTTTATAACATAAGTCAATATAAGTGAGAGATTTGGTCAACAAAGACTTAAGTACCCATATTACTAATGGGGGCCGGTTTCTTATAAGGTGAGTCATCACCTTTATGAGTCATTAAGCAAATAAAGAGTTATAAAGCAAAAGTACTATTCACCCTTTTAACATAAATATCTCATTTACTCACCTCTCTCCTCACCTCTTATTCTCTCTTGTTTCCCACGATTTTCTCAAGCTCTCTCCCTTCTCCATTAACGTGAAGCTCATCTCCATGCTAGCTCTACCTTCTCTTGCACACAACTTACTCATTTTTGCTCCAAAACCAAAACAAATTACATATTCTTCTTAGTTAGCTCAAGCTCTCTCTTTCTATCCTTTCAAAACTCCAAGAGCTTTGATTTGGTGCCAAGCCAAACCACCATTAGAGGAGGAAATTCAAGTTTGGAGACTCCATTGGCTTCTCCATTCTCTTAAGGTAAAGAAAGTGTAAGAAAATCTAGGTTTCCATCACTTTTCTTCTTGACCAAAAATGTATGCTCACGAGCTTCATTTTAATGCCTTGTTCTAGCTTTTTCTACTCTTCAAAGGATTGAGGAGGTCCGTCTTGCTTCATCCAAGCTTGTCTTGAGAAACCAAGGTAAAACAATCACCTTGATACCTTAAAGCACATTTTTAACCTAGGGTTTGTTCCTTAGGGTTAATGTATTATCTACTACTCATTGGAGTCATTGGATATTGGTTAGAACATTGGCAAGAGATATATATGGTGACCGAGATTGAGCAAGGAAAACCTAAGGAAGAAAGTTTTTAAAGCTTGTAAAAGAACAAGGTAAATTACTTACCTTAAGGTGTTTTATTGTTTAAGGGAATGATTTAGATATGTGGTGAGTTTAGTGTAGAGTTTACATTAGAAAAGGGTTATATATGACCTAGGAGAAACAATGATCATGATTGTGAACTTGAGACTAAGGAGCAAATGAGGAAAAAGATATAGTTTAAGAATATCAAGGTGAATTACAAGAAGCATTTTATTTCAATGGGAGCCTTGTTGTGTGTATTCGCAGGTGAAGGCAATATATTGGAAATTCAGTGGTTAAGATTATTGTCATTTAAGGGCCTAAGTGCCAAGCATTTAAGTTTATGCACTATATGATGATGTGGTGTAGTTTTGGTGTAAATTGTGAGTTAGGTGTTGTGATGAAATTTGAGTGATATTGGTTGTTTGATGGAGAAAAACCAAGTGTTAGGATGTGCTATATACTAGAGAACCCATGGCAAAATTTAAAGGAGAATGTAAGTGTTTAAGATGTTCTAAGGGAATTTAATGACTAAGGCAGTACTAGGAAGTTTTAGAGGTTGTTTTGATGAAAAGGGGTGAGATAAAGTGTTTAAATGAGTTATAATGACTTAGGCATTACTATGAAGGATTTAGGAATCAAGAGAATGTATTTGAGTATTTAGGACTTAGGCAAATGTTGGTAAACAACTAGGAAGGAAATAAAGTGTTGATGGATGGAAGCTTAAGCTTGTGAAGGAACTTTAAGTAAATGCATAAAAGAGTTTTAGATGGTGAAAGATGCTTGGGAGATGATGTTATAGTTGGTGGGGAAACATTTGGCATAGTGGTTACATTAGGTATGAACCACCACCTAGAAACCTAGTGAGAATGTTACAAGTGTTGGCATGGTTACAAGGAAAAATGTATAATGATTAAAGTGGGTATTGGTGAGTGATTTAAAGTGTTTAGTGGTTGGCTTAAGGTGTATTTAAGGTGCCCAAATGAGGTTATAACATATTAGGATATATGAGAAGAAGTTTGGAGTTAAAGAGAATTTAGAAACAAGGTTCTGGAGCCGACCGACCTTAGGGACTGGACCTGCAAGGTCGGTCGAGCTCAGTTTACACTGCCGGAGAAAGTTTCTGGAACTGACCGAACTTGGGGACCGGACTTGCAAGTTCGGTCAGGCTTGTATTTTGTGAAGGAATTAATCTCTGGAATCGACCGAACATGGGACCGTACTTGGCAAGTTCGGTCGAGCTTAAATTTCCCTCGGGGAAACTCTCGGGAATGGACCGACCTTGGGACCGGACTTACAGGTCGGTCGGGGTAGAATTTTCAAGCGGTAATATGTTCTGGAATGGACCGACCTTGGGTAAGGTCGGCGAAGTTCGGTCGAGCCTAAAAATAAAAAAAAAGAAATTTTGAATTCTAAGGTTGGTAATAGGTAATAAGGTATACCTTTGGTAGGGTGTAATGATTAGGACCCTAAGAACTTAAGGGATTTAGTTAAGTTAAGTTTAAGTTTTAATGTTTAAAGTTAAGTTTGTAAGTTAAGTGGCAAAGACTTGAGAGGGTATTGAATGGGAATCTTTAGGGACTAAGTGAGTTAAGTAAGGTGCAAATAACTAATGACCTAAAAATGAATGAATGTTTAGGTTTGAGAATTGGGACCCCAAGAAAGGTTAAACAAACAACAGTCGACGGTGAACGGTACAGTCTTTCTTGTGACCTGCTTGCTAACGAGGTGTCCCTCGGCTTGTGTGCTATCTGTTTATTTGCTACGACTAAGACAAGATAAAACATGCAACCGGTTATACTTATTCTCGATGTGAATGTGTTTATCTTACACTAACCCACGAGACTTGAGAATGTCGCTAACTAAGTTAGTACTCACTGAGTTAAAGATAAGAAATAAGTATTGGCGATTGTTGGTTTTTACCCGTTAAGGTTTAACTAACACTTGATAAATAAGGATTTCACTAACCAAACTTTGGGTGGGAGTGAGGAATCCGGAATGGTACCGGCACATGTGTATTG
Source organism: Limonium bicolor (assembly GCA_023374045.1). Taxonomy (NCBI): domain Eukaryota; kingdom Viridiplantae; phylum Streptophyta; class Magnoliopsida; order Caryophyllales; family Plumbaginaceae; genus Limonium; species Limonium bicolor. The sequence goes on along the minus strand of CM041782.1, from coordinate 119,612,245 downwards.
GGGGAGGTCGGTATCTGAATCAGATCCGACTTCCAAATAAGACTGGTCATTAGACTCGTCGCCTAGGGTCACAAACCGACCCGACCACCCGGGCTACTGTTTGAGGTGGGGCACCTTAAGGATGCGTGGGGATCAAGCCTACATCCCCAACAAATAATTAAGAAGGTAACTTATCGTCGGATATCACTGTTACCGCTAGGGTTAACCAAGCCCTACAAACATAAGCGACCAATTAAGGGCTACATCTAATGAGAGCGGTTGCAATTGTAAGGTTAAGGAGATTGGGATTTAAGGAGTTAAACTAACTCACTTATTAAGGGAACGCCTGAGTCGTTCATTTGCTAATGAGCTATTTATGTTCATTGTGGTTTGTTGGTTTTGCTGCATATTATGCTTATATTCTTATCATGCTAATCAACTTCCATGCTATCGACAATTAGTCGTCGTAGCCCCGTTAGCTTGGGGGCCATGGGGGGTCATACCAGCATTCGTGCTGACCTCCTTTGGGGGCTGTTTTTACACTTGCAGGTAAGCGGCCGATGAGTCACACCACGAGAGATAGCGGGTAACCCTAGGTGGGACTTTATTTGAGTACGGTAGCGCCTGTGCACCCGTCCTTAGTAGTTGAACCTGAGCTCGTGAAATATTGTATGGTTTTGGAGAATACTTTAAACTCGGTTGGTGTATGCATTGTGGATATGTGATTGTAAATATTTAAGTAATGGTATTTCTTGTTGGTTAGACCGTAGCAAGGTCCTGGCGATAGTTATTCCCGCTGTGACGTTTCGGTATTAATTGTTGAGAGCGATGAACACGACTGGCTTAAGATGGGGTGTTACAGTGACAACTCCCGCATGGTGGCCCCACGATATGACACACTCTTTCCCTTTTGGCCGCTGATGCATATGATGATTCTGATTGGGAGAGGCTTGAACTTAGTCTCTTTATATCCTTCTGAGATCGGGCTTTTGCGGTTGAGATACTGGATGGAAGCTGGTGCGTGGTGTGGTGACAACAAAACACATGATGTGAAATTTTCTGAGGTGGACAAGAGTTGTGCATGTTTGACGAATTTGGACTGGCCGAGAATGCATGGGACTTTTTTTTTTGTAATGAATGCGATGCATGCAGATTTGTTTTGTGCTGAGTCGTATTTGTTGGTGTGCTTATTCAGGGGATGTCTTCTGTAGATACCGTGAATTTTCACCCCATAAAGCGAGATTTATGAATGAATATAACTGTGAGGGGTCGTTCCTTATTCGTTCTTTTCATTAAACGTGCATGCCAAAGAAACCAAGTTTTGGAAAAAAATTTTGAAAACACGTATTTTCAAAGTGGCGGATTTTCTCAATATGGATTTTGAAGCTCGGTCATTCGCAGATGAAATAGGAGTGAGAACCCTATACACATTGATCTAAATAAATTCAAAGAGAATGTATAAACCTACACATGCAGTCTATTCAGAAATTGACAACAAAGAAAAGAACGCTAGGGGAAAACCTATACATCAATTCTAAAAGTCATTAAATGGGGGAGTTTTGAGCTAAACTTCTTTTGAACTCTGCTGGTCCATCTTTGGACTCTTGACCGGCTGCTTGCGCTCATCTTCGGGCTCTTGACCGGCTGCTTGCTCATCGTCAGGCTCTTGACCGGCTGCTCACTTGTCTTCGGGCGCTTGCAGTGAAGCGGCACCATGATCTAACAAAACGGGCTGGTGTTCCTATGATTTTCAACAGTTTGAACTTGAATCGGTGTTGCTAATCTTCATGTCGCTTGACCCAGGTTGGTACATCTTTGATTTGGTATTTGAACGGTTGGTGTTGACCTTCCTGTTGCTTGGCTAACTCCACGGGCCGGTGCGCCGTCCGCTTTCGGCTCGAACCGCGCATTCAAACTTCATGCTGCTCCACTTGCCCCAACAATGGGAATGAGGGATATTTTTGAGAAAGGAAAGGTGAATGAACAAGCACAAAATCTCATGTAAAAGTCCACCACTTTTGTGAAAACACGAAATGACTAGTACGCTCCACGGTAATGACCGCTGCTCTTGAAGGTGGGCAGAACTCCAAAAATAGCGGATCAGAACATGGGGACTAAATCATTTATTTTTGAAATACGTTTGTGAAAATCAACTTTGAAATTTGTTTTCGAAAACTATTTTGAAATAAAGTTGGTGAAAAATGTTATTTGAAATTCATTCGTAGAAAGTAGGTTTTCAAAATCTATTTATGAAAATTGATTTTGGAAACAACATTTTTAGTGAGATAAAGGTTTTGAAAGATGAAGTGACAGATTTTAAAACCCCAAATGTTTATGAGTAAAATTTAGGTGAGATTCTAAATTAAACGAGCTCGTAAGAAAGCTGTTAAGGGACACATAAAAGAGAATTCCGAACATTTTTTTAAAAACAGATTGGTTTGGAAAAGTGGTTTGCACACATGCATAGCAAATAGTAAATCGTGGCTATATTTGATGTGGAGCTGTAAGTGTTAATGTTGGGATAATCACTTTCCAGGTCAATTATGATTCCGTCTCACCGGGGGAACCATCGTCCCTTCACTATCATCTCTCGGGGTTTTTCTCTGCTATGCCTTTACAGGGCACGCTATCAAGAAAATCCGGAGTGCTTAAGTTCGAAAGGTCAGGACACCCGAGATGATTAGGAAACATACGCCACAGCCAGTGATGATCCGACAACACGCTCACTTTTTGGGAAACTCAGGGAAGTACTGCATGGGAATAGGTCTCCATTCGTCTGCACGGTCCGGTGTGTCTAAAGTCCAAATTATTCACTGACTACGTTGTGCCATGCATAGGTATTCGGTAAATACGGGATCCTCTATGGACGTATAGCGTGACATTGGGCTTTAGAGACACATGTGGTGCAGAGGAACAATGGAGAACTGAGCCCATGCAATCTTCAGGGTAAGGCAGAAGGGCGGTCAGACAGGCGGCATACAAGGGGGTGACTTCCATAAACCCGTCTTAGACACCGGACCAGGCAGCTGGACACTGAAGGCTCAGTGTTCACTATATGCTGGCTTCGACTAGGATAATGGAGGATATTTTTGGATCATGAGCTTAAGGCGTTGGTCGGAGACCGTACCGCCTCGTGGGTTTGTTCACTGAGAGAGTGACCCTAGCTCATGGGGAATCAACTGTGGACCGGTCGGGATCCTGTGACTCGTGGATAAATTGGGTGACACAGAGGAATACATGTCCTAAGCTAACCACCCCATGCACCCCACAATCGCAATATAAATATGAAAGCAGTAAATAAAGTAAACAAAGTTAGCACTAACCTATCTGCTAAGTGTTTTATCTTGAGATTAGTGATTCCAATTTGGTTGTTTATTAACCTAAAGGGAAGTTAGCTTCGTTCAACCCTAAGTGTCTCTTTCTAATCGTGAGCTAATTATTAACCCAATTGTTGTCATGTTTGTGGAGGATCTAACAAATCCTATATGTCCTCATCAGATACACACTCTAAGTGTGGAGTAGAATAATCCTAGAGGCTTTGAAAAGAATCTCTTGAAGGTTTTGAAAGAAGTGGGGAAGTCCCGACAATTATGAATGGAGTTCAGTCTTCCTTGAGTGTGAGAAAAACTTACTCAAGTCTTCCCCAGCAGAGTCGCCATTCTGTGGAGGGTGATTTTTCGGTATGAGGGGGGGGGGGTATCTAAATATGGTCTGACTGAAAAGTCGAGACCCTAGAATCTTCCATTCTGTGGAGGGTGAAAACCCGTTATTTGGCATCCCTCAAATACCAACTAAATCGTCCGTCTTTCCCAGAAAGCATAAGGGGAGTGTAAGCGAACACTACACCCGCTCTCGATGGGCCCCACGCGGACTTATGCCTCTATAAGGTGGAATTGACTAGAGTCGCCACCTAGTTTGACCTAAGGAACTAGGAAGGGAGGAGAAGGGTTCTGAGAACCGTTAATTGACTCTGATGATTGGTTCCCTATGGATAGGACTTATCTGATCAAGCCAGAGATTCTGTGTGGGTTCGCACTGGGTTACACCCCTTAGAAGTGGCAACGGCCACGACTTTGGATTGGTTGAAATACCCCGTAATTAAGAATAGTGATTAATTAGGCTAATAAGTAATTTAGAGGCTTAATTAAGTATAAATAATCACAAGGGAATAAATCCCGTAGAAAACGGATCCTTAAAACGGATTAAATCACTAACGAACCTTAAAGCGCGTTTTTCGAGGTAACCGGGAAAACGTGTCTTTAAGCGGTCAAATAGACTCGTAACAATTTTGGTCAACTAAATAATCATTAATAAATATTAGTGAAGCTTTAGGACCAATAAAAATCAATAAAACGAGAGATTAGTAAAAACTGTCAAAAACAGGAAGTCGTGGGGTAAAAATAAATAGACCAAACTTATGTGTCCATTTTGAAAATAAAAAGTAAAATTTGTGTGTGTGTGTGGGGTGTAGCCGATGGGCTCTAATATTTCCCCCCCCCCCCCTCTCTTACACTCTCTCACACACTCACACACACTCTTATTAACTAAAAACAAAAATAATAAACCTCACTTTATTACTCTCACTTTATTCTCTCTCCTCCATTTCTTCCTCTCACTCACGTAACCCCAGCACCCTCACCTCTCTTTTCTTCTTCTTCCTTCTCCTTCCCCAGCGATTTCATGGCTGCTTAAGGAAAACAACACAAACCACCACTTCTCTCCTTTGTAACTCCCTCATACATTCTCCAAAAATTATAAAACAACACCACCATTGTGTTCCTCTCTCCAAGAGCTACACTTCCATCTTTCCAAAAACAAGCATTTTCGATTTTGTGGGTATATCCCATTTGAAGTTTCAACACCATCATTGGAGCCACCTTGGTCTCCTTGTTCTTTTGAGGTAAAAATCTCTTTCAAACTCCTTCGTTTTTCTTGTCTTATGGGCAAAACGAAAATTCTAGTGAAACCCTTGTTTGCCTCTTGTACCCAGCCGATTTTTGGGCTCTTTTGGAAGGTGGAAAAGCTTGTTCTTGAACCATTCCAAGTACTTCATAAACCCTTGCAAGGTAATATAAATCCTAAACCCTAGAATGTGTAGTAGAACTTAAATGATGTCTAAGTTTAGTTTTAGTATTGAATGTGTATTTATGTATGGGTGATTATGTTAGATTTGTTGAGTTAGCAAAACCAAAAGAGAGAAGAAGGAAGAAGAGAAAGAAAAGCTAGAGAAAAACAAGGTAAGAATGCTTATTGTATAGCCTTGTGTATTTGTAAGTGTAACAGATTTTTAGTAATGAAAATTGGTATTGAAAAATAATAATGCATTAGTAGTATAATGTGTAAGAGAAACTAAGCATTTTGAAACCTTTGAAACATTGTAAAAACTGTTATAAAACAGATTGGGAATTGAGTGTTGAGTGCAGGGAATTTTAGTGTTGTTTTGGTATTAGTAGTTGTGTATGGGAGCTTGTGTTTTGATGTCATTGTAACAGGTGAGATAAGCGTTAAAATATGAACTAGACCATGTGGTGAGTGCATAGAAATACAAGAGAGACTATGGCAAAATTTACCTAGGATTAGAACACTTAGTGAATTTAAAACTAGGTGAATGAAGAGTGTTGTAACAGATTTCGATTAAAGAAGGTAGAAGATAAGTTGAGAGAGATAGCTAACATAGTTATAATGTATAAGAGGAGTTAGAATTGACATTAGAAGAGGGAGTTGTAGTTGGGAGAGAGTTAGACTAAAATCTGTAGCATAATGTAACTAGAGGAAATAACTAGTGTAAGTGTTGAGTGAAACTTGGAGAATTATGTGAGTGAATGAGTATAGAATTGCGTAAGGAGTTAATGAGTGAACTAGGGTGTATTAGGAGGTTTAACTAGTGTTATAACATGTGGGAATGAGTGTAGGAACAATGGGGAAGTAATGGGTAAAAGAGAGGATTGAAAACAGAAATTAAAATGCAAATACTGGGCTGGACCGGACTTGCGACCGGACTTGCAAGTCCGGTCGTGCCCAGATTTACAAAGACGGGAAAGCTACTGGAATCGACCGGACTTGCGACCGGACATGCAAGTCCGGTCGAGCAGAAAAATTTTCCCGTCAGAATGCTACTGGAATCGACCGGACTTGCGACCGGACATGCAAGTCCGGTCGGACCAAAAATTTTCCCGAAGAAACCTACTGGAATGGACCGGACTTGCCCAAGGTCGGTCGCAAGTCCGGTCCTGACAAAAAAAAAAAAAAAAATTATTTTAATTTAAATAGTAATTGTATATATATGTATATGTATACCCATACATATAGGTATATGTACATGGATGAAAGCATGCCAAAGTTAAGTAAGGAAGTGAAACCTAAGTAAAGGAAAAGTAAGTAAGTAAAGAGCAAATGTAAGAAGTATAAGGACATAGTGAGCATTTGTTAAGTAATGATAGTTAGATTAATCATTTAATTGTATGTATATAATAGGATTTGATTTGTGACACCGGAAGGACGTTTGGAAGTACGTACAACGGTGAACGGTATGAATTCCTCATGCCCCGAATGCTATCATGGCTACTCTGATTTGTGTGTTGTGTGCTAATTGATCACCAATAAAGATAAATGCACGAATCGGAGTTAATATGCTTACTTGTGATTATGTAGTGTTGTATGATGTTGTATACTCTCTTTAATTCTTAGTTTGTATACTTCATGAAATGTACGGATGATATGAATGTACGTATGTGTGTTGTATTGTACCGTGACCGTTATTCATTGTGTTTGGACTTCTAACTTGTTCCTAACAATCTAACCATCCTAACTTAAAATGGTAATTAAATTGGAATGAGTAGAAGTCCGATATAGTTTCGGCCACGCGTGAGGATGCGGAGTCACGAGAGGTTGGCTCCAATTCCTGACTCTTAAACTGGTCCGCGGCCCAAATCCCTTAAGTGGGTAGCATCCCGGATTAGTGAGTCAAGTAAATCCCGGATGTGGGACGGAGTAGTCCCCAAGGCCGGAGGTCCCGACGACTTGACTTGAGTATAAGTAAGTAAGTAAGAATGAGTAAGTAAAGTAAAAAGGAAGTAAGTAATTGTAAGTAAGAAGAAGTAAGTAATGAGTAAAAGAGTAATATGCATTCCGATTAACCCGGATGCACAATTTGGCTAACCCTGCGAAGGTAAGTATTGTGAACTCTATTGTATTGTTGCCTTGAAGTGAATGATGTATTGCAATGTATGTATGATTGTATGTAAAGCATGTATGTATGAGTAATGAACAAGCATGTTTAGCGGTCGCCAATTAGTCGGCGTACCCTTGCTAGCAATCGGTATATGCGGAGTTTATGCGCAGCAATTTGCTGAGCCCCTTGGGGCACCATTTTTAATATAAATGCAGGTGCAAGAGAAGGGTGAAGCGATGAAGACTTAGTTTAATTTCTTGTCTTCTTTTTGTATGTAAACAATGAATTTGAGATCGGTGTACTGAGTAGTACATGGCTTAGATTTTTGATAGCCGGTGTACCACGGGGTACACCTTTTTGGGATTTTGTGAAGGGATTGATTGGTATAGATGAGTAGTTGGTAGATACTCATTCTTTTGGGAAACTTGGAAGGTTGTAATGAATGCACTTCGAATACTCGGTAATCCTTTGGTAGTGAATGTATTTGTAATTGGTAAGTTTGTTTTAGTAGCTCGGTATCTATTGGCCATCAGACCGTCACTGTAAGTATTGGTAGCCTTGCTAGCTGTATGGGCGGTTAGCGGCATTGTTTCCCCCGCCGTAGTAAGTAGTAATATTCCGCTGCGAACTCGTAGGATTAACAGGACGATTAGACGGTAAGCATAGGATTAACGGTTGGGGTGTTACAAAAAGTGGTATCAGAGCGTAGTTACGCTCTGATGTCCTAAAGTACCGAGCATAGGAGATTACCGAGTTAGGATTTCAACCGTCTTAAGACGGATATCTAGAAACCTAACTAGGAACTACCGTTGTTAACAACGGATACCCTTGACGTTCTTGGAACGATACCTTGTTTAAATTCCAAGACCTTTGAGTCATTTCTTGCGGAGCCTAATGAAACTGTTAAACATTCAGATGTCAGGACGAGGCCGAGGCCGACCTAGAGGCGAAGCCTCAGATGGAACCGGCGCGCAGACGATAGCTGAGATCGTCGCCGCCACGGTAGCACAGATGCTACCACAAGTTATACAAGCCGTACAACAATCTCAGCAGAACCAAACTCAAACGGGACCAACCCCTCCCCCTCCACCCAGAGAAGCCAATTGGGTGAAAGCTGTAGCGGAACTCCGCCCTCCTTGCTTTAGGGGCGAGAGTGATCCGGCTAAGCTAGAAGCGTACATCTCCGAAATGGAGACCGCTTTTGAGACACTCGAAGCTCCTGCTGGAGTTCGAGTCAGAGTTGCTGCGTACTACTTAAAGGATGCTGCAATGGATTGGTGGAAGCTGGTCAAGCAAGAGCACGTCAGCGACCCCACATTCGATTGGGATTCCTTCGCATCTCTCCTCCGTTCAAAGTACTACCCAGAGCATGTCAAAACAAAGAAGAGACTTGAACTTGACGCTCTGAAGATGACAGACAAGATGTCTGTGGATGAGTACTACCGCACCTTCACCTCCATTCTCCGTCTCCTCCCCGATCTTGGATACACCGGCCAGGTGTTGGTCGATCGCTTCTATGGCGGTCTGAGCCATCGCCTTCGGTACGGTATGGGCTATACCAGATTTACCTCCCTTCAGGTAAATAAACGGTTACCCTTAGTATCATGTCAATTCCAAATTCCTTGAATTCCTTGAATCTTTTCTTATCCTTTCTTAAATGAAATCCCGGCTAATACCTGAAATTCAGGAGTGTTATCACGCGGCTTCTCGCGTTGAGATCACTTGCCAACTGAGGGATGAAGAAACCGCGCTGAAGCGCAAGCTAACAACAAAATACCAGCACCGAGGAGCAGAACCAGGGTAAAAGCTGGAAGAAGAAGAAAGGGAACTTCTTTTCTCAGAAGAAGTCCCCAAGTGAGAGCAGTGCCCATGCTGAGCAGGGCAAACCAGCTGAGATCCTTCAGCTTGGTTATTCTGCACCGGTGGCAGCTAAGCCACTGAGATCACACCCTCCTAAGGGTAAATTCTACTTCCAATTCGTATTCGTATAAGTATCATTTCTAGTATACCCACGCACACATGTGCTAACCCTCTAACCTCAGGTTCTAGCTCCGGAGCCGCCAAAACCTTCTCCGACGGCCGCACCTATGTGTGCAGGAAGTGCAACCAGGACCACCCTGGTAAGGACTGCTTTGGGAGAGACATAAAATGCTACAACTGTCAGAAGCTGGGGCACACAGCTAATCGATGCCCGGAGAATGGGAAGCCCAAAGGAAACTTCCAGAGCTATAAGCAGCGAGAGGGCAAGGAGGTGGCATCTGGCGATGCACCGGCCCAGCAGGCACCACAGGGACAGGGATCCCGGGGTCCTCAGAGGGGAGCACCTCAGAGGCAGCCTGTTCTGCATGTCATTGACCGTGATGGGTCCGGTTCGAAATCCGGCCCAGGTAATTATCTAAACCTTGAATCCTTGAGAAGCATGTCTAAGTATTAGAGTAATAGTATGAGTGAATGCATGAGTAAATGAATGAATTGAAGTATGTACTGAGCATGAAATGAAGTAGTTAAAACTAGTACTCACCGTAGATGAATTTTAACCTAGGAAGCTTTAGTATCTGTTACCGATACCGGTAACCTTGAATCAAGAAGAGATCGACATCACCAAACACTACAACTACACCACAAACAGTGTCAGGTCATCCGCCCAGGTATGATCTTATTAAGGGGATACCTGACACCCGAAGCGCAAATCTCAATTATTCGACGATGCAACGAGCTAGGAACGGGTCAAGGTGGATTTTACACACCCGAATTCCCCGGTGGAGCGAAGATGAAGCTGAAATGATGTGCTTGGGAAAGGACTGGAATCCTTATACCAAGACATACCAGGAGACACGAACACAAGACGGAGCGACGCCACCGACAATACCACCAGAGTTTCAGACCCTCATCACTCAAGCAGTTGAACTTGCACAACAATGTGAATCTGAACCAATCCCCGCACTTGAAGCGGACCTTTGTATCGTCAACTTCTATGAAAAAGAAGGACGACTTGGGTTACACCAAGACAAGGACGAGACAGCGGAATCTCTTGAACAAGGAGTGCCCGTAGTGTCTTGGTCCATTGGTGATGACGCCGTATTCCTGTATAGCGAGCAGAAGCGTGTGGACCTCGCAGAGAAATTGGTATTGAGATCAGGAGATGTCCTCATCATGGGTGGAAACTCACGGATGCTGTATCACGGGATCAACAAGATCAAGTTGAATACGGCACCGCCGGCAATAATCAATGCCACACACATGAAACCAGGACGCCTGAACCTTACCTTTAGAAAATATTAAATTCCTAGTATCATGTAATCTATTAGTAACGTGTATTAGAGACACGACATGTATGATGGTTGGTTTATCAATAAAGAGCAGTGTTGATTTAATTCCACTTGTGTCCACCATCAATACTTATCCAATTGTGAATCCAATAGGTTGTGGACTCGGTACCGAAGGTAACCTGAGCATCCTCACCGAAGCACAAGCCGGCAGAAGCGGCACCATTCTAACGGGAACCTTCCCAGTAAATGGCATTGATGCCAATGTGTTATTCGACTCCGGCGCCTCTCACACCTTCGTATCACCATCTTTCGTGAAGAGGTTGAAGCTAGATGCGGATGAGATACCGAACTTCATGGTTACTCTCCCATCGAAGGAGCGAGTAAAGTGTACCAAATACTACCAAACAGCCACCATCGAAATTAAAAAGGAGGCGTTTCCCATTTCCTTCATCGAATTCAATGGATTGGGATTCGACCTAATCATTGGAATGAATTGGTTGGAGCGGCACAAGGGTAGAATCCTCTGCGCCGAGCATCGACTGCTGCTCAAGAGTCCTTCTGGGGTTACCGTATCTTACCGCCAGAGACCGAGAGAGCCTTCGACCACCCTTATATCTGCTATGGCTATGTACCGGAGCTTCAGAAAGGGCCACGAAGTGTATCTGTGTCATGTACAAGACCTGGAGAGAGATCCAGAGTTCAGTGATGATGTACCGATAGTATCTGAGTATCCCGATGTTTATTCCTAAGGAGCTACCCGGCATGCCACCACCGAGAGCAGTTGAATTCGAAATTGATCTATTGCCGGGTACCGGTCCATTGCTAGGGCACCGTACCGCATGGCACCAGCAAGATGACCGAACTGAAAGAACAATTGAGAGATCTTCTTGACAAAGGTTTATACGCCCGAGCGTATCACCCTGGGGAGCACCGGTCCTCTTCGTGAAGAAAAGGACGGTAGTCTCCGCCTTTGTATTGACTACCGCGAGCTGAATGCGGTCACAGTCAAAAACAAATACCCATTGCCACGCATCGACGACCTATTTGACCAGTTGAAAGGAGCATCGGTCTTTTCCAAGATTGACATCCGTTCTGGGTATCATCAGATTGCAATCAAAGAGCAAGACATCGAGAAAACGGCATTCCGTACCAGATATGGCCACTACGAATTCACAGTGATGCCATTCGTTTTGTCAAACGCACCGGCAAAATTCATGGACCTCATGAATCGTTTATTCAGTGAGCAGTTGGACACTTCGGTTGTGGTCTTCATCGACGACATCCTTGTATATCCAAATCACCAGAGGAACATGAAATTCCCACTTGAGGAAAGTGCTAGAGACACTGCGCGAGAACCAGCTGTATGCGAAGTTCTCCAAATGCGAGTTTTGGCTTGATCAGGTATCATTCCTTGGACATGTCATCTCGAGCGCAGGTATCTCAGTTGACCCTTCTAAAATAGAAGCTGTACGATCATGGCCTAGACCCAAGACTGTTACCGACATTCGGAGCTTTCTTGGTCTAGCCGGTTACTACCGGAGATTCGTAAAAGACTTCTCGAAAGTCGCTAAGCCCATGACTACACTGATGAAAAAGGATGCACCGTTTGTATGGACAGACGAGTGCGAAGTATCATTCCAGAGCCTTAAAGACTCATTGACCTCAGCGCCCATCCTTACTCTCCAGAGGGCACAGAGGGATTTGAGGTATACTGTGATGCATCAGGCAAGGAATGGGATGCGTACTCATGCAGCATGGCAAGGTTGTTGCTTATGCCTCCCGCCAGCTGAAGAAACATGAGGAGAATTACCCAACTCACGACTTGAGTTAGGAGCCATTGTCTTCGCCTTGAAGATATGGCGACACTATCTCTATGGGTAAGCATCACCATCTACTCCGATCATAAGAGCTTACAGTATGTATTCACTCAGAAAGAACTCAACTTGAGACAGAGAAGATGGATGGAGTTTCTCTCAGACTACGACATCAATCTACAGTATAAGGAAGGGAAGGCTAATGTGGTAGCCGACGCCCTGAGCCGTCGAGCACACTCGCTCCATTCGCTACTCGCTTCTTCTAGCTTGGTTGACGAGGTGCGAGATGCTCAGTTGAGCGACCCTTACCTAACCGAAATCAGACAAAAGATCGAGAATGGTACATTTGAAAAGAAAAAGTATGATTTCAACTACATGAAGATGGTTTGATTCGGTTGAATGGCAGGCTATGCGTCCCCCGAAGCAATGCTGAGCTAAGGGATCGCATCCTGCGAGAGTCACATAGTTCTACATTATCAGTCATCCGGGAGCCTCCAAGATGTACAAAGACATGAAGAGGTACTTCTGGTGGTCTGGAATGAAGTCAGATGTGACAGAATTTGTGCTAAGATGCTTAACATGTCAGAAGGTGAAATTTGAACATCGTAGACCGGGCGGAATGGTACAATCGATGCCAGTTCCAGAGTGGAAATTCATGATATCTCCATGGATTTTGTTGTAGGACTCCCACCTGCTAGGAGGACTCAACATGATCTGGGTCGTAGTAGATCGCCTTACCAAGGTTGCCCGATTCATACCGATGAAGGACACCTGAAGGTAGTAAAGCTAGCTGAGCTTTTGATAAGGAGATTATCAGACACCACGGAGTCCCTAAGACCATAGTATCTGACCGCGACACCAGATTTCTTTCGAGATACTGGAGAGCTACAAGGGAAGCGTTGGGTACAGAACTGAAGTTGAGTACCGCCTTCCATCCTCAGACCGACGGTCAGACAGAAAGGACCATCCAGACACTGAGGACATGCTTCGGGCATGTGCCTTGGACTTTCAGGGGAGTTGGTTAGATAAGCTTCATCTTATCGAATTCTCGTATAATAATAGTTATCACGCCTCGATTAAGATGTCGCCTTTCCAAGCTCTATACGGTAGACCTTGCCGTACACCCTTGTGTTGGGATGAGTCAAGTGAAGCGGTTCATAATAGGACCGGAATACCTTGAGCAAGTGCAAGCCGAAGTACACCAGATTAGAGCTAACATGAAGGCAGCCCAAGATAGACAGAAATCCTATGCGATGTGAGACGACGCGACCTTGAGTTCGCCGTGGGCGACCAAGTGTTCTTGCGCGTTTCACCTATGAAGGGTGTCTTCCGTTTTGGTCAGAAGGGCAAGCTAAGCCCGAATTTGTAGGGCCGTACACTATCACCGAAAGAATTGGTTCAGCCTACAGGTTGGCATTACCTGAGGACTGGGACGTGTCCATGATGTATTTCATGTGTCACAACTCAAGAAGTATATGGCCGATCCTTCTCATGTCTTAGAGCCCGAGAGACTATCCATCGAGCCAAACATGCGATATGTAGAAACCCCAGTGAGAATCCTTGATAGGAAGACCAGAGACACACTCGCCATAAGTCTATTCGAATGGTGAAGGTCCTATGGTCTACCATGATGTCGAAGAAGCGACATGAGTTGGAAGATGCCATGAAGGCTAAGTACCCACATTATTCATAGACTAGTTAGCCTAGCATGTAATATACGGGTACGGGTCGTACCCCTTTTAAGGGGGGTAGAACCCTTTGCTTTAGCATTGCTTCGGGGTAAGCATTGCATTTGTATGGCACATGTAGTGCAAGTGAACTTGGTAAGAATGTATGTATGGTGTAATGTGTAATGAATGATGTGTAATGTATGGTTATTGGTGTGATGCGTATTGTGGATGGTATGGGTGTATTGTGTATTGTGGTATGGTATGAATGAGAATGATGGATTGTGCATATGAATTGTGTATGATGTTTGAACTGTGTATGCTTGGAATGGGGAATGAAGTAAACCCTCATAGGTGTAGTAAGACACATTAGGACAATTGGTTTGCCTAATGAGTGGAATACTTAAACTATTAACCTTGAGCAACTTTGAGGGCAAAGTTTCTTAAGGGGGGTAGATTGAAATACCCCGTAATTAAGAATAATGATTAATTAGGCTAATAAGTAATTTAGAGGCTTAATTAAGTATAAATAATCACAAGGGAACAAATCCCGTAGAAACGGATCCTTAAAAACGGATTAAAATCACTAACGAACCTTAAAGCGCGTTTTTCGAGGTAACCGGGAAAACGTGTCTTTAAGCGGGTCAAATAGACTCGTAACAATTTTGGTCAACTAAATAATCATTAATAAATATTAGTGAAGCTTTAGGACCAATAAAATCAATAAAACGAGAGATTAGTAAAAACTGTCAAAAACAGGAAGTTGTGGGGTAAAATATAATAGACCAAACTTATGTGTCCATTTTGAAAATAAAAAAAAAAGTAAAATTTGTGTGTGTGTGTGGGGGGTAGCCGATGGCTCTAATATTTCCCCCCCTCTCTTACACTCTCTCACACACTCACTCACACACTCTTATTACTAAAACACAAATAATAAACCTCACTTTATTACTCTCATTTATTCTCTCTCTCTCCTCCATTTCTTCCTCTCACTCACGTAACCCCAGCACCCTCACCTCTCTTTTCTTCTTCCTTCTCCTTCCCCAGCGATTTTCATGGCTGCTTAAGGAAAACAACACAAACCACCACTTCTCTCCCTTGTAACTCCCTCATACATTCTCCAAAAATTATAAAAACACCACCATTGTGTTCCTCTCTCCGAGAGCTACACTTCCATCTTTCCAAATCCAAAAACAAGCATTTTCGATTTTGTGGGTATATCCCATTTGAAGTTTCAACACACCATTGGAGCCACCTTGGTCTCCTTGTTCTTTTGAGGGTAAAAATCTCTTTCAACTCCTCGTTTTTTCTTGTCTTATGGGCAAAACGAAAAATTCTAGTGAAACCCTTTTTGCCTCTTGTACCCAGCCGATTTTTGGGCTCTTTTGGAAGGTGGAAAGCTTGTTCTTGAACCATTCCAAGTACTTCATAAAACCCTTGCAAGGTAATATAAATCCTAAACCCTAGAATGTGTAGTAAACTTAAATGATGTCTAAGTTTAGTGTTAGTATTGAATGTGTATTTATGTATGGGTGATTATGTTTAGATTTGTTGAGTTTGCAAAACCAAAAGAGAGAAGAAGAAGAAAGAAAGAAAAAGCTAGAGAAAAGCAAGGTAAGAATGCTTATTGTATAGCCTTGTGTATTGTAAGTGTACAGATTTTTAGTAATGAAAATTGGTATTGAAAAATAATAATGCATTAGTAGTATAATGTGCAAGAGAATATAGGTATTTTGAAAGCCTTAAAAGCTATGTATAACTCATTTAAAACAGATTGGGAATTTAATGTGAGTGCAGGAAATTTTAGTGTTGTTTTTTGTATTAGTAGTTTGTATGGGAGCTTGTGTTTTGATGTCATTGTAACAGGTGAGATAAGCGTTGAAATGTGAGTAAACCATGTGGTGAGTGTATAAAAATACAAGGGAGACTATGGCAAAATTTACCTAGGATTGGAACACTTAGTGAATTTAAACTAGGTGAATGAAGAGTGTTGTAACAGATTTTGATTAAGGAAAATAGAGGGTAAGTGGAGAGAGCTAGGTAATGGATTCTAGATGCATTAGAGTGTTAGAATGACATTAGAAGAGGGAGATGTAGAGGAGATGTAAGTGTTAAAATCTGTAGCATAATGTAACCAGAGGAATAACTAGTGCAAGTGTTGAGTGAAACTTGGAGAATTATGTGAGTTAATGAGTATAGAATTGTGTAAGGAGTTAATGAGTGAACTAGGGTGTATTAGGAGGTTTATTAGTGTTATAACATGTGGGAATGAGTGTAGGAACAATGGGGAAGAATGGGCAAAAGAGAGGATTGAAAACAGAAATTAAAATGCAAATACTCTGGCTGGACCTGACTTGCGACCGGACTTGCAAGTCCGGTCGTGCCTAGATTTACAAAGACGGGAAAGCTACTGGAATCGACCGGACTTGCGACCGGACATGCAAGTCCGGTCGAGCAGAAAATTTTCCCGTCAGAAAGCTACTGAATCGACCGGACTTGCGACCGGACATGCAAGTCCGTCGAGCAGAAAATTTTCCCGTCAGAATGCTACTGGAATCGACGGACTTGCGACCGGACATGCAAGTCCGGTCGAGCAGAAAAATTTCCCGTCAGAATGCTACTGGAATCGACCGGACTTGCGACCGGACATGCAAGTCCGGTCGGACCAAAAATTTTTCCGATGACACCTACTGGAATGGACCGGACTTGCCCAGGGTCGGTCGCAAGTCCGGTCCTGACAAAAAAAAAAAAAAATTATTATTATTTTAATTTAAATAATAATCGTATATATATATGTACATGTATACCCATACTATATGTATATGTATGTATATGTTGTGTAAGCATGCAAACCTTAAGTAAGAAGATGGAAACTTAAGTAAAGGAAAATAAGTAGTAAAGTATAAGTGTAAGAAATGTAAGGACATAGTAAGTAGGAGTTAAGTTAATGATAGGTAAATTAATCACTTAATGTATGTATGTAATAGGACTTGGTTTGTGACATCGAAGACGTTTGGAATTACGTACGACGGTGAACGGTATGAATTCTCATGCCCCGAATGCTATCATGGCTACTCTGATTTGTTGTTGTTTTCTAATTTGGTCACCAATAAAGATAAATGCACGAATCGGAGTTAATATGCTTACTTGTGATTATGTAGTGTCGTGTGATGTTGTATACTCTCTTTAATTCTTAGTTTGTATACTTCATGAAATGTACGGATGATATGAATGTATGTATGTATGTTGTATTGTACCGTGACCGTTATTCATTGTGTTTGGACTTCTAACTTGTTCCTAACAATCTAACCATCCTAACTTAAAATGGTAATTAAATTGGAATGAGTAGAAGTCCGATATAGTTTCGGCCACGCGTGAGGATGCGGAGTCACGAGAGGTTGGCTCCAATTCCTGACTCTTAAACTGGTCCGCGGCCCAAATCCCTTAGTGGTAGCATCCCGGATTAGTGAGTCAAGTAAATCCCGGATGTGGGACGGAGTAGTCCCCAAGGCCGGAGGTCCCGACGACTTGACTTGAGTATAAGTAAGTAGTAAGAATGAGTAAGTAAAGTAAAAAAAAAAAGGAAGTAAGTAATTGTAAGTAAGAAGAAGTAAGTAATGAGTAAAAGAGTAATATGCATTCCGATTAACCCGGATGCACAATTTGGCTAACCTTGTGAAGGTAAGTATGTGAACTCTATTGTAATGTTGCCTTGAAGTGAATGATGTATTGTAATGTATGTATGATTGTATGTAAAGCATGTATGCATGAGTAATGAACAAGCATGTTTAGCGGTCGCCAATAGTCGGCGTACCCTTGCTAGCAATCGGTATATGCGGAGTTTATGCGCAGCAATTTGCTGAGCCCCTTGGGGCACCATTTTTAATATAAATGCAGGTGCAAGAGAAGGTGAAGCGATGAAGACTTAGTTTAATTTCTTGTCTTCTTTTTGTATGTAAACAATGAATTTGAGATCGGTGTACTGAGTAGTACATGGCTTAGATTTTTGAATAGCCGGTGTACCATGGGGTACACCTTTTTGGGATGTTGTGAAGGGATTGATTGGTATAGATGAGTAGTTGGTAGATACTCATTCTTTTGGTAAACTTGGAAGGTTGTAAAGAATGCACTTCGAATACTCGGTAATCCTTTGGTAGTGAATGTATTTGTATTTGGTAAGTTCGTTTTAGTAGCTCGGTATCTATGGGCCATCAGCCGTCACTGTAAGTATTGGTAGCCTTGCTAGCTGTATGGGCGGTTAGCGGCATTGTTTCCCCCGCCGTAGTAAGTAGTGATATTCCGCTGCGAACTCGTTGAATTAACAGACGATTAGACGGTAAGCATAGGATTAACGGTTGGGGTGTTACACTACCACACCTACCGACAACCTGTGTATGTCCATCGGGCATGGTTATTTCTCGTTTCTCAGTCAAATCATGCATTTCAACAACAAACTTTTCATCCCAACACATGTTTTCAAAGCAGACCGGTATCAAGTATCCTGATTGAGTACCAAAGAAATCAGATTGTTTATTCGTATTACAACCATGGATAGATGACTTACCTGAAAAAACACACTCCTCGTTGTGTTTGTTGAATTTGTCTGTACAGTCTTTTTGGAGCAATTCCATTAGGCGACCGTATTGTTGGGAATTTAGTCCAGAGATTGGGGATGCGTTGTTTGAAGAAGATGCGACGCTGGCGACTGAAGAAGATACGACGCCGGCGACTGAAGAAGATGCGACGCCGGCGACTGAAGGAGATGCGACTGGAGAAGGAGATGCGACTGGAGAAGTCTTCTTCTTCCACCATTCAGGGAAGCCAACAATCTCGAAGCAAGACTCCTTTGTATGTCCTCGTTTTTGACATTTAGAGCAGTGAAGCGCTAATTTGTTTGGATCTTTGGAGTTCTTTCTCTGAAATTGTGACGTGCTGGGTTTATTCTTGTTTATCGCGAGAGCTAGGGTTTCCTGGCTATGAATTCCGCCGCGAACTGTATTTTGTCGCCGTTTTTCTTCCTGGATGATCAACGAGTATGTTTGCTCAAGTGTTGGTAGTGGATCTTTCAATAATATATTGCTGGTGACGTGAGAGTAGCTGTCGTTAAGGGCCATCAAGAACTCCATCGTTCTTTCTCTTTGTTGAAGTTCGCAGTACCCCTTCTTGGCGCTACAAGTACAGTCGGGTTTTTTGTCCAAAACCTGGAGCTCATCCCAAATTCTTCTCATTCTGGTGTAGTACGCTGAGACAGAGTCTTCCCCTTGCTCGATTTTGCCCAGCTCCTTCTTTAGGGCATAAATTTCTGCAACGTTAGCCTGCTCGTATCTGTTGCAGAGCATATCCCAGGCGTCGGCGGCTTCTGAGTAATAGAGGACGGACTCAGCGATGTCTGGAGATACGCTTTGCGCCAGCCAAGCTATCACCATATGATTGCATTTCTCCCACGCTCCAAATTTAGGGTCGGTAACTTCCGGTGCCGTGACGGTTCTGTCGAGTAGACCGTATTTGCTCTTTGCCTTCAAAGCCACTGTAACCGCTCTCTTTCCAACCAGCGAAACCTTTTCGGAGAAGACGTGTGTGATTTTTGTTCCCGGTTGGTCGTTTGGGTGAAGGTAGAGTGGATCTTGCGGATCAATTTCAAATTTTTCCTTTTCTCCAGAGGCGTACCAGTGCCCTTACCCTTGTCCGCCATCTTTGATCAAGAAGATCGAACCAGTTTTTCCAATCTGGTCTTGAAATTCTGTCCGGCGATGAAAGGATAAGTGCCTTTTACAGCTCTGATACCATCATGAAAAACTAAGTACTATTATTGTATTTGAGTATCTGAGGATTACAGAGAGTTGTAACACTACTTACTTACAGTCTAACTACAATTAGAACTCTATATATACTAACAGCTGTAACACTTAAGCGGAATATATCTGTTACAATACTAACCAACTAACAAGTAATATGTGTATATTCAACACTCCCCCTCAAGAAGAAGGGCAGATGAGTGCACAAGTCTTGCAAGTTCTCGTGGGCCAGAATCTAGCGCATTGTCTCAGGTGTCACAGATGTCACACTCCCCCTGTTTGCCGTGCTATGTGAGAAGGGAAAGAATTGCTGGTCTGTTGAAGAAAATGCTTATACTCTTTTGCTGTGACCTTTTTGGTGAGAATGTCCGCTAGTTGCTGCTGTCCGGGTGTATATTGAGTGTAATTAAGCCACTCTGCAGTTTTTCTCTGATAAGATGGCAGTCAACTTCGATGTGTTTGGTTCGTTTATGAAAGACCGGTTCCTTGCAATGAAGATGGCTGCCTTATTGTCGCAGTTCACCTTGATGGGCTCTACCCCTTCTACACCCAGCTCAGCCAGCAACCGCGACAGCCATGTTAATTCAGTGGTAACTCTGCGTATGGAACGGTACTCGGACTCTGCTGTTGATAGAGCAACCGTTTCCTGCTTCTTCGACTTCCAACTAATGGCAGCACCTCCCAAGTATGATATACCCGCTTATGGATCGCCGTGTGACGGAGCAGCTCGCCCAATCTGCATCGCAATATGCTGTCAGGTCCAGATCGGTGCTGCTTTTGTAGTAGATTCCTTGCTGTGTGGTGCCTTTGATGTATTTCAGTAGATGGTGTGCTGCAGTGAGATGTTCCTCTTTCGGCTGGTGCATAAACTGGCTCAAATGCTGCACTGGAAAGGATAAATCAGGACGGGTATTAGTCAAGAAATTTATTCTACCAATTAGTCTTCTATAATAACTTGGGTTTGCTAGGGGACTTCCCTGAATTGTCTCCAATTTGGTTCCTGTTGGGAGAGGAACAGAGGCTGTTTTTGACTCTTCCGGAATGTATTCTGCTACAAGTTCTGTGGCATACTTACATTGGGTAAGGATTATTCCACCTGCAGTGTACAAGAACTCCATTCCCAAGAAATAGCTTAACATGCCAAGATCCTTTATCTTGAATCTTTGGTCAAGTTTCTGTTTGAGTTGAGTAATTTTTGTTGGGTTGTTACCGGTAATAATCATATCATCGACATAAATACCAATGAATGTGCGAAAAACACCATCATATTTGATAAATAATGAATAGTCATTTTTGGACTGCACATATCCTTGTAATTGTAAAAAAACAGACAGCTTTTCATACCATTGTCTTGAGGATTGTTTGAGACCATACAAGATTTGTGCAATTTGCAAACCTTTCCCTTATAAATTTCTTTCATCCCTTCCGGTATTTCCATATATACTTCTTCTTCCAAATCACCATGTAGAAAGGCATTGTTAATGTCGAGTTGATCGATTTGCCAATGCCTTTTTACTGCTACAGCTACAAGTGTTCTGATTGTGGTGATTTTTATGACAGGAGAAAAAGTTTCCCAATAATCCTCACCATATTTTTGTGTGTAACCCTTTGCAACTAAACGTGCCTTGTATCTTTCTAAACTTCCATCAGCTTTAAATTAATTTTGAACACCCAGTTGCATTCTATTATTCTCCTGTTTGCTGGTTGATCAACTACTGTCCATGTGTTATTTTCTTGTAAGGCTTGAAGTTCCTTGTTCATGGCCTCTACCCCAATGGATGTTTCTAGATGCAACCTTGTAAGATTTGGGTTCTTAATAGAATGCACGTTGTGGAGGACAGAATGGGAATGGGTTGATAGGGCGGTAACATCAAAGGGTGTTCTTGGTTGTTATATTCACAACAGATACCGGAAGGCAGTTTTGTTCTTTGTATGTAGTGGGTCGCTCCAACCGGAGACCCAAAAGACCTTTTGTTGTCCCCACACTCTCGTGAAAAAGGATGTAACTCATCCATCCGCATTATGCTTGTAACCCAATGCTGCAGGGACCACTAAGTATGCTTATCGGCGGTTGGGTGGCTACCCTTGTCCAATCTCTCTCGTTCTCAAGCGGTAACCTCTATTTTGGGCATTGTTGAGGCGGGTCAGAAATACTAGAATTGGCCTTCTTCTATGAATTTGGAGCTCAAAGAGAAATGATGAGTTAGTGTTGAGTAATACAATGGGGATTTAATCCCTTAAGAGATATAATTGCCTTCAAAAGGACTCTTTGATTGAATATTTATAATGCTAAACTAATATTTACAATTCTAACTTTAAAAAACTTAATAAAGGAGCTTAGACAGAGATGTGGGTGAAGATCCTTATCCTACAATGAACAAATGAACTTCAATATCTAGGCTAAGGGTGTGAGCACTGTCGTAGATAACTGATGTGCAACCAAGATCAATTATACATCGGTTACTTTTCTTGCACTCCAAGTTGTTTTGTGCCATCTCTACAGAGCCAATGAGGTTACACCAACACGTTTGAACAAAATGAGGCAGTTACATTTCTCTGACACTTGACGGAACTCAAGCCTAATCGACCAGCAACCGTGATCAATTGTTGATCAGTTGCTTGCTTTTACCAGTAGTGCATATCTCCATAATCTCTTTGTGAAATTCATCACATCTTCCCAAGAATTTCGTAGCAACTTTGTGACTTGGATGAGCTGGCACTACAATCGATTAACAACGAGTTGGAATTGACTAGATGTAGATGAAACTTGATGTGATTGTAGCGGTTAACTGCAGTTTTTACTAAAAAACTAATTAATTTTACACAGAAAAGGAGAAAAGACAAATAATGAAATAAGAAGCTATGTGGTGGTTTATGAGGTTGATTTGCTCAAATAATGGAGAAAAATATGGACTTAATTCACTAGATCCAAACCACTTATCAGTTACCAAAAGGTAAACCTATTTATCATTGTGTATGCCCTTAGTGGATTTGTGAATTAGATATCTCTTATATTAAACCAGTTGTGTAATTGACTTGATGATCCCTTGTTCTTAAGAGACTGTGATGGTGTGCACTGTGTCCTAGAATGGCTAACAAAGAAATGGCAAGAAATGGTTAGATCTTGATGTTTAGTGTATGAACTTGGATGAATGATGATGATCTTTATGATCTTGGGAACGGACATGAATGTTCTTTGATAATGATCTTGATGATCCTTATGGTGAACTAAAGTCTAAATTGAACTATGTTCTTGATGGTCGTTGTTGATGATTTCGATGACCTTTGGAATAAGAAATGGAATTTGAATGATCTACAATCTTGATGCTCAATGGAGTACAAACTTGTCGCTAATTAGTTATGGTCATGATGAACTTTGATATGTGAACTTGACAACAAAATTATGGTCATAATGACATTTGGTTTTATTAAAAATGAATAAAATGTTTTGGTCTTAAATGACCCTGGCTGGTGTGATAAGTGGAATATAAATATGATCTTAATGAGCTCCCCCATTTAGTTGGGATAGTTGTAGGGCTCGACTCGTTGTTAACCATCCTTTGGATATGATATTGAAAGGTAGCAACCCAAAAATCATGACAGTGCGACCTTTTGACCTCGATGGTTAGCCAGGTACCCTTGGGGTACGGTTAAGCTCTAGGATCTTCTTATAGTTTATAGGTGTTGTGCAAATATGTAACTATACTTTTGTAAACTATGAGCATGTACCCAGTCGAAGTAGTACAAGTATCATATCCATAGGAACTTCGCATCTATCTAGCTTCTTACCAGTTTAATATTGTACAACAAATATATACACAAGATATAAAGTGATATAATATATTGGATTATTTTGGATTTTGTTTGTTGTAATGAGTGGAAATAAAGGGAAGTGATAAACTACTAACTAGGATAGATGTGCCCCGAATGGATCTTTTTTCTAATCACCCAAGTGTTGATTCATAAACTCACAGCTAAACTACGAGAACACTTAATTAATTAGCAGTCTAGTCAAGGTCTACTAATCCTAACCTCTTTAGCCGGAACCTGAAGGTTAGTTCAAGATCCGGTTTATTTGTTAGCATTAAGTATGAGTTCCCCTAAGTTGCAATGGAACCTATCTCAAATACTTGAGTTTGATTACATTGATTTAGTCTCCTTTTAGGTCTTTATTCTTGATTGGTTTTGGTAGAAAACCCACTCTAATGCAAGACTAATCGACAACATAAAACCAATCAATCTGACACATAGATGTAAACTTGGGCAAAACCCTAAGCAAATTACACAATCATATGTAGACAAGCTCAAGAGCCATAAATACTCAATAACATCTTTCGTGAAGTACAAGAACTAAAATAAAGCATTATAAGAGTTCAATAATCAACAGTGGTGTTTTAGGGATTTTAGGGCAAAATCCCCATCCCTAGACACAGTGAGGTTATTCCTCGATTAGAGCATAAGAATAAAAGAAAGGAAGAAATAGCCATGGGAGAGGTTGAAGAAGATCTTCAGTGGCTTCAATGGTGGTGAAGTTTATCCACTTCTTCTCCTCCTTCTTCTAGCCCTAAAAATGCTTTCTTCATATTCTATTCCCGGCCCTCAAAAGTTAGGTAGTGAAATGCCAAGACTTGGCTTTTAAAACCCGAGAGAGTGGGAAATTCTAACTTTGATCTAGAGAGGGTGGGGAATTCTAGTTCTCATCTATGTATATACAACTTGCAACTTTTTTTCTTACATCATAGATCTAGGGAGGGTGGGGAATTCTAATTCTAATCTATGGATTATGGGGTGTTATACCACCTAGACAACCCCTCGGACTATCATAGATGCCCCCAACTTACAACCCAGTTAACAAAGTATATTAATCGATTCTCAAAAACTAGGCCATTGATTGATTTGCTATCTATATTCGATTTAACTAATAAAGCACTTGAAAAGAATTGTCATTTAGGGAATTTCGATTATCTTTATTATTATATATACATATATACACACGATGAAGGTAACACTAGAACCACAAAGCTAGATGACTCTTGTGTCATATGTCACACTCTGATTAAGAGGGTACACAAAAAAATATATTTAAATTTCAAGTGTTATAACTTATAAAATATAAGTGGGGAAAACAAAAAGTATATCATTGTTCATCATAATTCGTGCTCTTCAAAACAAGTGCATCATGATATATTTGGTAAACTTAAAATTTTATGTTTTTAGAATGAGTATATATCACATATTTTTAAAGTGAATCTTATTCATTAACATAAATGAATCTTCTTTAATAATAAAATGACCCTTATTTATTAACAAAATGAATGTTCTTTAAGATTCACTTTTCTTAAACTAAAGATTCATTTTTAAAACAAAGAATTTACATTGTTTAATGTGAAAGATTCACTTTTCTTAAATATAAGATTCACTTTTCTTAAATATAAGGTTCACTTTCTTAAACAAAAGATTCACCTATCAATAAATGAAAGGTTCATATTATTCTAGCATAATATTCACTAATCTTAAACTAAAGATTCACTTTTAAAAACAAAGGATTCACATTGTTTAACGTGAAAGATCCACTTTTCTTAAATAATAGATTCATTTTTCTTAACATAAGATTCATTTTTCTTAAATGAAAGATTCACTTATCAATAAATGAAAAATTCATATTGTTCTCGCATAAGATTCACGTTTCTTAAGCTACAAATTCACTTTAAAAAACAAATGATTCACATTATTTAATGTGAAAGATTCACTTTTCTTAAACATAAGATTCACCTGACCATAATAATCTTCACAACATGACAAACCATTTGACTTGACCCTGGCCTTTGCTTCCTTGTCTCTTTCTCGTTCTTTATATTGGATTGTCTTTATGTATTTGTAGTTTGTTCTTAAGTATTACTAGTATAATGTTGTAAAAAAATGTATGACGTACATATAAGGCATATAAATATAATAATAATATATGTGAGTGAAAATACTAACAACCCACTAAACAAAAGTTGTCTTAAGTAATTTCACATGATACTATAATTTTCTATGATTTATCATGCTTATGGAAAACTATGGCCAAATTTGCTATTGTTCGTGACACTAGTAAGGAGAAAAACTAATTAACTAGCAATGACAATAGTTGTGGTTTGAATTTTCATGGTGGATCTTAAGTTGAAGAATTCAATTATGATAAAAATATGATAAAAATTTATGTTATTTAAAATTATATTTGATAAACTACAATATATTAAAATTTAACAAAATAACAAACATAAAAAATACAAAAATAATGGCACTAGACCACGCTCTAAATCGCCTTTCCATAAAAGAGAATATACAATTGTATTTTCTTTTTGAAATCCTCTAACAAATGCAACTCCAAATTATTATTTTTTAAACAAAAAACTAAAAAAGCATATACTAAATGCAACATCTGGAAAAATTCCAGGGGACGGTCAATAGGCCCCATCAATACCCATAAACGGGTTAATTCCCAGACAATACCCGATAACGGTTTTTTTTTTTTGTGTGCAAAGAAGCCGATAACGGCTGTACCGGCATTCAGAAGCCGATAACGAGGATAGCGGCTTCTTCACTCGTCACATATGCCGATACCACGATATCGGCTTCTTTGCAACTCCTCCAAAACCGAAATCTATAAACCAACACACATGCCGATACTCCCACCATCACATTCTCATTTCTTAAAATTCCAACATCTCCAAACCTATCCAAACCCAAAACCTCTCTTTTCCCCTGGAACAAAATGAGCAGAGACGAATACCAGATTAGCCAACAAGGTCCATTGGAGTCGACGCCTTTCAGCCTGCAGACGACCCATATATCTGCAGCATATGATTCTAATGATCCGGTTAGTACATTCAATAATTATAAACTTGTACATTGTATTATTAATTGTTAATATTACTAGTATTAGTTTTACAGTCGACGATTAGGCTAGGTTAGTTAGTAATAGTTTTTGTACTGTTGCACATTAATAAATCTTAGTAATTATTAGTTAGTAATGGTTTATTTATAACACATAGATTTGGTACATTATTTAATTAATAGTTGTCCAACTAAATGTTAATTATGGTAGGAAGATTTAGGGTAATTAGTCAATTTTATTTTATGTAACACACAATATATATACATTATTTTTGTAGGTAATATTTGTTAAACTAACCGTCACTTCTTGCACATTAATAAATCTGTGTAATTATTATATGCAAATTTATTCATTTGTAAATGGTTTATTTATAACACATAGATTTGGTAAAGTATTTAATTAATAGTTGTCTAACTATTACGGTAGGAAGATTTAGGGTAATTAGTCAATTATATTTTAAATTATGTAACACACAATATATATACATTGCACAAGGGGTAGTATTTGTTAAAATAACCGTCACTTCTTGTACATTATTAAATCTTTGTAATTTTTATATGCAAGTTTTAGTCATTTGCAAATGGTTTATTTATAAGAGATATATTTCGTACATTATTTAATTAATAGTTGTGTAACTAATTGTTAATTACCGTAGGATGATTTATGGTAATTAGTTTATTTTATTTTTAAGTTATGTAACACACAATATATACCTTATTAATAAAATGCTATATTTTAATAGATGATTGTGCTACGTTTAATTTATTATTAATATCCACCGATTGTTTTTATGATTATCTTATAGTCCTTGTCAACTTTGCAAATGTAGTTGAATTAGTTTATTTATAGTATTTTTAACGGTAACATGTATGTGTATGAAATGTAGAGATATGCACAGTACAGAAATAGGATCTTGAAACCAGATCTTGTTGGAAGGGTGCGACAGCTCTGCATGACTCTATCTTACCATATGTTGTTAGAGCTGTTTCTTTCTTTGGCCCAGCGAATCTGAGGTTGAACAACTGCACGGGTATCATTAGTGCCTTGGTTGATAGATGGCGTCCTGAGACGCATACCTTTTTGATGCCCTTTGGAGAGGTCAGCATTACGTTGGAGGATGTTCATGTGTTATTTGGGCTCTCTAACCGATGGTTCCCCGTTTGTGCATCTATTAGTGCTGTGGACGTGGATGCTTTATGTCGGCAGCTTCTGGTGATGCCCCCCCCTTCTCGAAGGGGAACCAGATACCTATGGGTTGGCTAGCTGGAGATTCGTAGAGACAGATGCTGATTTTGATCAGCGAGGTGAGATCATACATCAGCAGCATGCCAGAGCGTACATTCTCAGACTCATGGAGGGCTACTCTTCCCCAACTCTAATGGGGACAAAGTCGATGTCTCCTATTTGAGGCTGCTGCAGGACTTCGACTACAGCGGTTCCCTGAGCTGGGGGTCTGCACTACTTGCACATTTCTATAGGGAGATGTGCAATTCTACGAAATTTGATAACGAAATATCTGAATGGTTGTAGTAAGCTGCTTACAGTGTGGGCGTATGAGCGGTTTCCTGCGTTCAGACCACGGCTCTCCCCCGATCGAATAAATTTGTCACCACACCTTTCTCTGCCCACAGGTACAATAATTATGGTCTATAATCTAAAAATTTGTTGAACTGTGGTACAAACCTCACATGCATTGTGCTACAGATACAATGGTAAGCTGAATACCATTTCTGCAGCCATGGCTCGACAAACGCTGGATTCAATTAGCATTTCTCTCCACTGATGGAGAGGTAAGTTGCCACTAATTGTTTATTACAATTTCATTTTTCATAATTTGTATTCTAAATTTTAATATTTATTTGGAATGTATGTAGTGGATATGGCAGCCGTATGGTGATCGATCACCAAACCCTCAGCCCTTCGTAGTAGTGGTATTTATAATCCACTTCAACGTGATCGAGGGTCATCAACCGGACCACGTACTTCGCCAGTTTGGGGTCGATCAGCCCTCCCTGCCCCACCACTCGACTGTGACATGCTGCATGTAGTCACAAGAACTGGCAGGACAGATGCAGATTGGTGTGACATTTTTCGTGACCACATCCAGATGTGGATATAACAACAATTGTACCAGATCCAATCTCACAATTACCAAGAAGGGTTCCCCTGGACAGGATGAGTGCA
Organism: Limonium bicolor; assembly: GCA_023374045.1. Taxonomy (NCBI): domain Eukaryota; kingdom Viridiplantae; phylum Streptophyta; class Magnoliopsida; order Caryophyllales; family Plumbaginaceae; genus Limonium; species Limonium bicolor. The sequence goes on along the minus strand of CM041782.1, from coordinate 119,583,486 downwards.
TATATGGTATGGTAACCTGCAGCATTCTGTGTCATGGTTCACCGAGCAGAGCAGGAGGAATGTTATTGTGGTAAGCACATTCTAATTTCGTTTTCTTGTATTTGTTTGATATATATATTTTTTTACTTTATTTAATCTCTTCTTTAATTTGGTTTTCAGGCGTCAGGCTTGGAGCAGCTTCAACGGATTCCCGGTGATCAGGGTGTGAGAGTATATGCCTCACAGCTGTCTCAGACGATATATGCAGATGATTACCATCGAACTGGGCATTTCTCCCAAGACTTCTCACAGCAGGCGCCTGAAAGGGTAGAGTTGCAGTACCCTCATTATGTGATCACGACAACCCTGCTCCAAGAGCAGCCAGAACCCGCCGTTACAGTCAGACGAAGAGGGCCGCGTGACTGTGCACCCCCCCCCACCACCTCAACCAAATCAAGCTTCATCACAAGCTACTTTTGCGCTGGTTCCTTTACTGCAGCTGAACAGCGTGGACAGCAACCACCTGGTACATTTCCTGAGTTCCAGCATTCTACATTTGGTCAGGTACCACATGATTTTGGTACACAGTTCGATGTAGGTTCTGGTTCTTCAAACCCTATACCTGTTGCAGCTCCTTCACATGCTACACCTCCTTCACCTTATAGACCTTCTTTTGAGCCTCCTCCTACTAGATCACTGACTGATCAGGAAAATCAGGAGCTGCTTGATTTATGCAATCAAATAGTATACGACGATGGTCTCCTTGGGGGAGTGGCATGGGAACGCTAGCTGGTACCTCCTCACAACAAGTGCAAACTGCTACTGCCCCATCATTTGATCCATCATCTTTGATCGAGGTTGCTCCTTCAGCTCCGTTGCAGCAGGCTACCCCCGCACCATCTACACCAGTGGATGCAAGTACACCTGATGCTGATCCACAGAATGATGAAGTTAGGGGTATATGGCTGAGAGGATCAAACTCCCGATATAGGAACCGTAGGATTTACAACCCGGATTTCACCAGTCCTTAGTCTGTGAACCATTGTTACATTTATGTAGTCGGTTTTATGTTATGGTTATTTTGTTGTTGAACTATGGTTCTGTGGTAAGTACTTTGGTAGACAATGGATGTCATTCGGCAGTTTTTTATTACGTAGTTTTTTGCTTTTGTTATGGACTTTCACCATTTTATTGATTAGGTTGCTGCTGTCCGTTGGCCACCATTTTGGACACAATGTTGTGTGTATGTAATACTACATACACACCAAATTTTGCGCACAACGTGAATCGTTTGCTAGTCCAAACTTTAAGCGCAAAGTAGCACCGTAGTGCAGTTTTTAAATATGCAGTTTTTTCCCGGTTGGCTACTTTAGCCATTATTGATTAGGTTGCTGCTGTCCGTTGGCCACCATTTTTGGACACAATGTTGTGTGTATGTAATACTACATACACACCAAATTTGGCGCACAACGTGAATCGTTTGCTAGTCCAAACTTTAAGCGCAAAGTAGCACCGTAGTGCAGTTTTTAAATATGCAGTTTTTTCCCGGTTGGGGACTTTCACCATTTTATTGATTAGGTTGCTGCTGTCCGTTGGCCACCATTTTTGGACACAATGTTGTGTGTATGTAATACTACATACACACCAAATTTGGCGCACAACGTGAATCGTTTGCTAGTCCAAACTTTAAGCGCAAAGTAGCACCGTAGTGCAGTTTTTAAATATGCAGTTTTTTCCCGGTTGGTTACTTTCACCATTTTATTGATTAGGTTGCTGCTGTCCGTTGGCCACCATTTTTGGACACAATGTTGTGTGTATGTAATACTACATACACACCAAATTTGGCGCACAACGTGAATCGTTTGCTAGTCCAAACTTTAAGCGCAAAGTAGCACCGTAGTGCAGTTTTTAAATATGCAGTTTTTTCCCGGTTGGCTACTTTACCATTTTATTGATTAGGTTGCTGCTGTCCGTTGGCCACCATTTTTGGACACAATGTTGTGTGTATGTAATACTACATACACACCAAATTTGGCGCACAACGTGAATCGTTTGCTAGTCCAAACTTTAAGCGCAAAGTAGCACCGTAGTGCAGTTTTTAAATATGCAGTTTTTTCCCGGTTGGACTTTCACCATTTATTGATTAGGTTGCTGCTGTCCGTTGGCCACCATTTTTGGACACAATGTTGTGTGTATGTAATACTACATACACACCAAATTTGGCGCACAACGTGAATCGTTTGCTAGTCCAAACTTTAAGCGCAAAGTAGCACCGTAGTGCAGTTTTTAAATATGCAGTTTTTTCCCGGTTGGACTTTCACCATTTTATTGATTAGGTTGCTGCTGTCCGTTGGCCACCATTTTTGGACACAATGTTGTGTGTATGTAATACATACACACCAAATTTGGCGCACAACGTGAATCGTTTGCTAGTCCAAACTTTAAGCGCAAAGTAGCACCGTAGTGCAGTTTTTAAATATGCAGTTTTTTCCCGGTTGGTACTTTCACCATTTTATTGATTAGGTTTGCTGTCCGTTGGCCACCATTTTTGGACACAATGTTGTGTGTATGTAATACTACATACACACCAAATTTGCGCACAACGTGAATCGTTTGCTAGTCCAAACTTTAAGCGCAAAGTAGCACCGTAGTGCAGTTTTTAAATATGCAGTTTTTTCCCGGTTGGACTTTCACCATTTTATTGATTAGGTTGCTGCTGTCCGTTGGCCACCATTTTTGGACACAATGTTGTGTGTATGTAATACTACATACACACCAAATTTGCGCACAACGTGAATCGTTTGCTAGTCCAAACTTTAAGCGCAAAGTAGCACCGTAGTGCAGTTTTTAAATATGCAGTTTTTTCCCGGTTGGTTACTTTCACCATTTTATTGATTAGGTTGCTGCTGTCCGTTGGCCACCATTTTTGGACACAATGTTGTGTGTATGTAATACTACATACACACCAAATTTGGCGCACAACGTGAATCGTTTGCTAGTCCAAACTTTAAGCGCAAAGTAGCACCGTAGTGCAGTTTTTAAATATGCAGTTTTTCCCGGTGGCTACTTTAGCCAACCTATTGATTAGGTTGTTGTTGTCTGTTGAACTAGCCGTTGGAGTAGCCGTTGGACTATCCGTTGTTGTACCTGTTACGCGTTCAAACACAAGCATACCTCACAACACACTCTTCTACAAAAATCAAATGGAGTTTCCTTTCAGTTTGCACGTTAATTATGTCGCTACTTTCGGCCGTCATGGAGCGCAGTTTGATCGAAGGATGGGGCATAGACGAATAGAAATAAATATGCCGTATCCTAATAATCTTCAGGATCTACATCGACGAGTACTCCGTGCTCTGCGGCCTATCCTTGGCAGAATAAACATAGCAACAATGGTTTATTTGGGGTTGGAGGGCGACTACGAGTGGAATTTTACACACGTACGCAATGATGCATCTGTTCAGCGAATGATGGAAAACTACATGGAGTACAATGATTTCATGGAACATATTCCATTACTAGTTATCTACGATCCTATTGAACCAGACGATGATGATTTCCAGATGCAGGAGTCAATATACGAGATGCGACGTAACGTAATAGCACACAACAACTTGACAGGCAAAGGTCGGGGAACAATTAGGTTTTATGTAACCGTGTAACAACAATCTGAATCGGGTAGGTAGATTTTATTTTTCTATAAGAGTATGTGGTGATGCGCTGCTCCGCGTGCAACAGTTTAATATTCCCTTTATCCAATCTCTTTACAACTAGTTGAAGCATTAGATGCAGATGATGGCAGACAGGATTAATGCTAAAACGTTGTTTATATTCGCCACCCTGTCCATCTTTCTAAAGTAAAGGAACAAAAGAGAGGTGAACAACAACTACTGTTACAAAATGAACTAGCAAGTTGGGGAACATACACTAAAACATACCCCTTATCCAAGTTATACTAACCACCAAAACTGCGCCATCATCACTCCAAGTGATGTTGTTGTGGTGACTTAGACAATAGTGGTTGTCAAGAACTCCTTCCGTAGAGCAAGTCAGAGCAAGGTTAGTAGCCTTACTAATTACCACAACTTGTACACCTTTTCTGAGCATGATGTCATTGACCAAGTACACATTCACAAAGTGTTTGAGGATAATATCATCTCCTCGGTACAAAGCCATCCACATTTCCGTCGAAGACATCACTCTGATCAATGGTTCACCAGTTGACGAGCGGTGAGGAAATATAAAATGAATTGAATATCGTGGAACGGTCGAGGAAAGGAGATGTGACGACATTAGTAAACCGTGTATCGCTTTTATAATCAAATTTTTCTTGCTACATTGCAATAGAATACAATTCCTTATCTTGGAATATTTTCTTTGCAAAAAAATGAAGCTTTAATTATTCCATTCATGTGGACTATCGTTTGGAATACCAACTGCGGTTTTTAAAAGCAATCTTTATTGTCACTGCATAAATACTCCTATGATAGACGTTCTTGTAAAAGATTATTCATTACAAAAGACACTCGATAAATTACATTTTTTTGGTGTGCTTGCTAAAGGCACGACCTGTCTGAGCAGGAGCATAATCGGCTAATGCGATAACATACAATTACACTGGGGAATTAACTGTAACTTGCATTTGGGCATCTTGTCCTAACATGACCGCGTTGTCGACATAGGCCACAATGTCTTGTTTCACGCTCATAATTCTCATCCATCTCATTATGAATGCGGGAGAATGTTGGACGGCCTCTGACATTGCGCATCATAGCTGCATCTGGAATAATTGCAAGCCCACCATATATAGGCCACTTCCCTTGATTTCCTAGTGGCACAAACTTGTTCTCGCTATAAGCCGTTATCATTGTTTCAAGTTTGTAAACTTGATGAACATAATTCCTCCAATCTAGGGTGCAAGTAGAGCACACGGCCATGACATGTGAGCATGGATACTTAAATGCCTTCCATTCACCACATTCACACCCTTGAGTTGATTTGGACAGTAAACTTACCTTTCTCTCGCCGTAGGTTTGCATCCCATTATCAACCACCTCAAACACCAAATCCATAGCATCAATAACTACAACACGGTGGTAGTTGGCAAGGGTTTGATTTTCAGCTACTTTGTCTAAGAGGTGCTTGGTAAAAATAACCCACTATTCCTTTGTGCAATGTAGGTTTCTAGGTTATCTCGAAAGTAGTCAATTAACTTATACAAAGTGCTTTCAACAATAGCCGTTACCGGTAGGAGACGGACCCTCTTCAGCACACCATTCATGCACTCCACCAGGTTAGTTGTCATATGACCCCACCTCTTTCCATCATCATGCGCACGTGACCATTTCTCGGGGGGTAGCTCATTGAAAAAGAAGCAATAGATGGGTGAAGAGCAAGTAAGTGATTTAATCTTTCTTGAACTTTATCCCTTCTAAAATAGTAACCTGCACAAGTAATAACTTCAGATTAGATAACTACCCAATATCATAAAAGACGACTACATACAAATCTCTAGTTGTTACCTGTGTTGATGAGGTACTTTTTCCACTCCTTGTTTCCAAATCTTGTCTGAAAGTTTGAAGCAATATGACGCATACACAAGAAATGTTGGGCATAAGGAGGACGCCAATACTGCTCTTCCCTCATGATCGACATTATAGCTCCAGCCCGATCCGTAATCACTGCCACATCATTCCTAGCTCCAATAACTACGGTACGAACACGGTCAAGAAAATATTTCCAGTCATCCCTTGACTCGCTAGCAACGATACCAAAGGCCATTGGTATTATCTTGTTGTTACCATCTTGGGCAACAGCAACCAATAATTTACCTTTGTACTTACCGTACAGGTGGGTAGCATCTATTTGTAGTAGAGGCTTCATATACTTGAAGGCAGTAATGCAAGGCCCAAACGCCCAGAAACATCGTTAAACCGCCTAACTTGAGTAGTCTGTGTTTCATCTTGAAACACAACAGTCGAATCTAGGTCGATATACGAATTAGGTATAAAATGTTTGATACTTATGAGATACCTGGGTAATTCAGTAAATGACTGTTCCCAATCACCGTAGACCCTTCTTATCGCTTCAGCACGGCCTAACCAAGCTTTCTTGTAGCTGATCTTCCTTTTATATTCTGAACGGATAAGTTGAATCACAGTCTTCACTTGTAGTGCGGGGTTCTCTTTGACCCTTGGTATCATGACTTCAGCTATGAAATTGTAAGTCAAGAAACGATCATTACCCTATCTAGGACAGGAGCGCATGTGTGGACTGAATTTCCGTACTCGCCATTCAATGGAATTCTTCAACAACGCAGCTCGAAATCTGAAACTACACCCTTGTCGGCATCTTAGGGTGTAAATTCTCCTGTTATTCTCGGGGGCAACGAAATCTACGTTTCTCTCCAAGTGATACTGTTTTACTGCAGTCACAAGAACATTTTTATCAGAAAATTCTTGCCCCACGACGAACTCCTGACCTGGCCTCCAGTATGGCAAACCACGTCGATCAATGTCTGAAGGTATCTGGCCTATGGCCTGTAAATCCACTTGCGATGAGTATGGCGCTGAAGGAGTGTACGGTGTGGAGGGCCCAGCTTCATCAACTATGTCATCATCATCAGGTAAATCTTCAGGCTCCATCTCAGAATCATCATCCGAACTCTGCAGATTTACATCTTCGGCTTGTTGATTCTCGGAAAAATCATCATCGGTTTCATTGTCTTCCTCCGGAGAAGGTGTAGTTGCATGCTCGAACTCAATTAGCACAGCCACATTGTTCAGCAAATCTGAATTCTTGATGAAGTTTGATATCATCAGCTTCACCGAGAATCGCTATTAATTTTGAGTGGAAGGAAGGAACAAGATGGATATTTATTCTGCAACTTCCTGTAAACCATGTCGGTGATAACATAATCTCCCCCAAACTCCAAGTCGACAAGATTTTTGACATTATCTTTGAAGGATTGAAATGTGGAATGCTCGGAAATTTGAGTGTCGATGAATCTAGACCAAAGAGGATGAATATGAAAATATATACCATCTGGATTGTATTTGAGCTCTGCATTGAGATAAAGAGTACATGGAATATCCATTTCATATTGGGACAAAATAACTTATTTGTAGTCAATACAACACTAGCCGTTACAAATTTCGACCGTTGGAGTACTTGCAAAGAAGCAGATAATACTATTATCGGCATCTGGAAGCCGATAACAGTATTATCAGCTTCTTTGCAAGTACTTCAACGGTCGAAATTGGATTGTGAAGAAACGATAACTCGGTTATCGGCTTATGAAAGCCGACATTGCCGTTATCGGGCTTATGTACACTCAAAAAAAAAAAAAAACTCGTTCCACGGCAATACAGACAATAACACCCGTGCATGGGAAATGAGCTGGGCAAAAACCCGTTCCCGGGAAATTTTCCTGCAACATCTACATGAGAGCTTCCCAGAATCATGTGCCGTTAGACCCTCCCTCTCTCCTCTCTCTCTTAAGTCTTTGCTGTTAGATCTAGAAAGAGACTGCTCAGGAATCCATCAAAGACGAAACCGCGGGGAAGAAGGGGCGTTGTACGGAGCTCATATATAAACACTCCTTCACTCCCTTCATCACTTCATCTCTCACTTCATCTCTCATTTCATTCTCTTTTAACTAATTTCGATTTACTCTTCTTCTATCTTCTCTGCTTCACTTTAAAGAAATTTTAGTAAGAAAGAAGGAGAGGGAAAAGATCGACTTATACAAACAAAAGTGCAGCCGACAATGGACCAACGGTCAAAATCGTCAAAGCCCATGACCATCCATGGCTACGCACAATCCGGCAACCTCTCCGGAGTTCAGAGATTGCTCCGGGAAACTCCTTCTTTGCTCAATGACAAGAACCCAATTGTAATCTGGACATCTCTCTCCCTCTTGCTTCTTACATGTATTACATTCTTTAGATTCTTTTTTCGAGGGAAAACCTTAAGAGGGTTTTGTGCAATTAAGATTTAGATTGATGGGTTTTGGGTCAGTTTCTGATTTGATTATCCATTTATTCTCTACTGTTGTTAGCTTCTAGATCTTGTTAAGGATCTGAAGCGCCACGAACTTCTACCAGTAACACTTTGGTGGAAGTGAATGTGGAAAAGAAGTAATTGGAGCCGACACTAAAGTCACAATTGATCAGTAGCCGGTTATCTAAGCGGGGTAAAAACAAAGAGGGCGGGCTTTTATCTAACGATAGATGCTCCTTCTAGTGGAGACAATTGTCCTTGATGATGTCGAAGCATGTTCTCAATTAAAACGATACTTAAATCTGAGATTGTTCTTGTCGGTTGTTGCGAGATGGCTAAAATCGGTGGCTAATAGTTGCATCTTGTACATATGAATCCTTTGAAATCCAGGAGATCGACTCTAGAGCTAGAAATGATGTATCCTTTATTCTAATCGGAATTCACTTTATTCTATGACACAGATGGTACATACTCCTCTTCATGTTGCTGCCGCCTACAACAAAATTGAGATCATGAATGTTCTATTCAACTGGAATGGTGTGGAGAAAGTTGAGCTAGAAGCGCAGACATGTATGTATGGGAAAACATTGATTCTGCCAAAATTGATTGCACTGGGTTGGGATTAGAAAGAGACTAAAACTCTTTGATCTGATTTCTGTGCACTAATTATTCGGCAGTATGGAGAGACTCCCTTGCACATGGCGGCAAAGAAGGCAGTGATGAAGCTGTCAAGTTGCTTCTCTCCCATGGTGCTCTTCTTGAGGCCCGAGCCTTAGTAAGTGTGCAGTCATTTGAAATTTATGTTTGACATTGACAAGTACAAAGTCAACTGGTTGATAATACTCCCTCCGTCCCTAATTGACCTTCCTGCTTTTTTGGCACGTTTTTCCACTTCAATATTAAACATATAAGATAAAATAAATTTATAAAATAAATTTCTACAACATATAGTTTTTTATAAAGATTTCATTGCAATACTTATATTTAAAAATTATTTATCTTTATTGTTAAATATTGAAGTCAAACGACATACCAAATAGTAAAGATGAAGGTCAATGAGGGACAGAGGGAGTATGTTTTTTGCTTGTTTGATGCAGAATGGAATGACCCCACTGCACCTTGCTGTCTGGCATTCACTCGGAGCTGGAGACTGCTGCACTGTACAGACCTTGCTTGAGCACGGGGCACAGATTGCAGTGCAAAAGATAGTGTAATTAAAATAATTGTTACTTTTTGTTTGAAGAATATGTCATTTCATTAAAAAAACCCATTGACTGATGGTGAACTTCTCTTTTCAGGATGGAAATACTCCTATCAGTCATCTGTCACCTGGGCAAGGAAACAAGAATCTGATGGCAGTACTAAACTATCATCTTGATGAACAGAGGAAACGTAGAGCGATCGAGGCATGTAGTGAAACTCAATCGAAGATGGATCAGCTTGAACTTGAGCTGGCTAAGATTGTGGGTCTGACTGAGCTTAAGGTGCAGTTGAGGAAATGGGCAAGGGGAATGCTCTTGGATGAGAGGAGGAGGGCTCTTGGACTAAAAGTGGCATCCCGAAGACCACCCCATATGGCATTTCTTGGCAATCCTGGGACAGGTAATTGTTTTTTGAGTTGACCGAGTTTCATTATCAGAAATATCTATTTTACTTTCATAACAAACAGGGAAAACAGAGAAAATTAATAATTTCTTGTGGTATTTATTAGGCAAAACTATGGTAGCTCGTGTGCTTGGGAAGTTGTTGTTCATGGTTGGAATTTTACCGACTGACAAGGTAACAGAAGTGCAGCGGACAGATTTGGTTGGAGAGTTTGTTGGCCACACCGGTCCAAAAACCAGGAGAGTGGTAAGGAGAATAAAAAATCTTCTTCTTTTTCACATCTAGCGACTATGCATCCTGCATCCATTAAAGCTACAGAAGGCAGGTTTTTGCAAAGAAGTAAATAACAAAACCCTATTTTTTTACAGTTGAAAGAAGCCGAAGGAGGAATCTTATTTGTCGATGAAGCCTACCGTCTAATCCCAATGCAAAAATCAGATGACAAGGACTACGGAATCGAAGCCTTGGAGGAAATAATGTCGATCATGGACAGTGGAAAAATAGTGGTCATATTTGCGGGGTACAAAGAACCAATGCAGAGGGTGATATACTCGAATGAAGGGTTCTGCAGAAGAGTAACCAAGTTCTTCCACTTCCACAACTTTGACTGCCAGGACTTGGCCAGGATTACCCATCTGAAGATGAATGAAGACGAGCAGGCTGAGGGGAGCTTGCTGTTCGGATTCAAGCTCCACAAATCCTGCAGTGTGGACATGGTGGCCGCGCTGATTGAGAAGAAGACAACAGATAAACAGAGGAAGGAGATGAATGGAGGGTTGATTGATCCTATGCTTGTGAATGCGAGGGAGAATCTTGACTTGAGGCTAAGCTTTGACTGTGTAGATACTGAGGAGTTGCTTACTATCACTTTAGAGGATTTAGAGGCTGGTCTGCATGTATTGGCACAGCAGTGAGGTGGAGAAAGAAAGAGAATGCCGGTGGTAGCTGTTCTATGATGTTCTTTATGACTCCTTGTGTCAATCATCTTTCTTTTTACAGTTTAATATTTTTGCAAGCGTGTCTGAAAACAAATTCTTTTGTGAGTGTTAGTATTAGTGTTTGTCTGTCCAATTATAAGTACATGTAGGTTTGAGGAAGAATTCAACTCTGTTATATGATCATCCAAAGGATGATTTATCTGTTGTGTTTGCTCGGAATGGGTTTCCGTTGTAATTGAATTTGAATGAAAGCAGCACAGTTTTATTGCTCGATCCTCTGAGGTGGGTGGATCTTTGAATAGCATAATTTTGGATGTAATCAATCAGAGTGACCTTGACTTAATGTAACTACTACATATACAGTTATGGTGATTCGATAAGAACGATCAAAGAAAAAGATATATAGCAATTAGTGTCAACTTTTTAATAATAATGATGGAAACGATTATAGAAAGTTATGTACATATTTCTAATCTTCAATGAGAACTCTCACGTATATAAGTTATCGGGCATATGTAAAAACCAAAGAACGAGTTATCTGCTCAGGTTTTGTGTTATATCTATTTGGGTCAATATTTGTTCGGGTCATTTCGGGTTCGAGTTAAATTGGGTTCGGGTTATAACAGTGTCAGGTAGAATTTGGTCTCGTTTCTTTCGGGTCATGATTAATATTTTCAAAATAGTTATTAAATAAATATATACCTAATTTCTATCAGAAATTTACCATATATGGATTACAAAAACATCAATACAATGCATATTCTGAATTTCATTATGATATAGTCAAGTTAAATCAAGTTTATTTGTCATATTTATTTAGGTTATTTGGGTTGGGGACAATTTAGGGTCACTATTACTTCATGCTATTTAAGTTTGACCAACTTATAGTTACTATTATTTCGGGTCATTCGGGTTCGGTTCAATTTTAGGTCACTAGTATTTCGGGTCATTCATGTTTGGGTCAGTGCCGGGTTCGGGTTAATCGGGTTTAATATATTTAATATTTTCGAGTTTCAGTCTTGGTTTGTTTCAGGTTCAGGTCAAATTTTGATAGCTCTAGGTTAAACTGTTGAAGGTTTATTTTAGACTTTGTAGTCAGTACCGACTACAAACCCTACAAAAATAAGGGTATAAAGGGAAATTGATTTAAGAAGAAAAAAAAACTGATATCACGTTTCCCATAACAAAAAGCAGATTTTAAAAATGGGTGACTAACTGCAACGGATAACAAAAATAGGAAAAGTAAATTCAATTTTAAAATGTTATAACTTATAAAGTATAAGTGTAAAAACTAACAAAAAACAAAATTATACCATTGTTCATTATAATTTGTGATCTTCACTGCAAGATGCATCATGTATATTGTGGTAAACTTCAAAATTTTATGTTTTTGGAATGTTACATATTTTAAAAGTGAATCTTATTCATTTACAAAATAAATCTTTTTAATAACAAAATGAATCTTACTCAAGAAAAAAAACTTAACTTGTAACACCCCTACTCCCTAAACCTGTCTTAGTCCAACCATTAAGATAATAAATTTAAACTTAAATAATGGAAATTAAATACAATCGATTAAACTTAAATACAAAAGTGTTACCATCGTTACTCACCCATGTGAGTAATCAAGCATCTAAATATCATATACAATAACCGTTGTAATGACCGAGAGATAGTTAAACCAAAATATACAACGTTTATCCAACTACGTGAGCATGTATCTATACTAAATCCTCAAACCCAAAAGTGTAACAAAAAACGGTAGTTTACAACTAACTACCCAAAAACCCACGCTCCAGTGTCGGTCTTCTGCAGCTACAGACTTGTAATTGTTTGTTTTGTATGGAATCAGCCCCTGCTGAGTATGTTATTATGCAACTGTCATGCACCCTCGGACCCCTTGAGTTATTTGGTCGAGTTTGATTTTCATGCTATTCCATTGAATATAACAAAATGTAAAAGCAATACTTAAACAACCAATAATTTACCCATCATACATATACACAATTCCACATATAACTCATCCATATAAGCAATACAATAATTAAGTTCAGATAATAACGGTACGATGGTTGTTTTCTTTTGTACTGTTTTCGTTATCCGTCCTTCAAGGTCCTTGGTTCATTATGCAACTTTACGAGAGTTACTTATAGTCTCGTACTAACGTTTAGCTGATGTTTAATTATTCCATTCTCTTAATTCTTAATCCTTGACAGTCGTCGTGTTAGAAGACGACATGTCTTCAACCAATTACTTACCCCTATTCGATGGCGGGTCACCAAAGGCAGTAGCCAACACCAACAGTAGTGCATCCGATTTCTCCTTATCCAATTAGGTGGTGGGTCACCAAAGGCCGAAGCCGACACCAGTAGTAGTGCATCCGTCCAACAATCAATCCGATCCATTGGAATATAATATATAGAGTGGACCTGTCTCAGTCATCCCCTCATGTGATCACAATGCGCATCCAAGAACATCTTGGATTTCCCACAATAACCAATCTTTCACCATATGATTAAGTTCTCTTAATTTGTTGCCTAAGGTTCAACCCTAGGTGTTATAGTGAATAATTTTTCAAGTGTATACAAGCCTTTTAGGTCTTAGTGTATGCCTAGGATTTATCTAGGATATTCTCATGTTCGAATATGCTTGTATTGGAGAACGGTTTTACCGTTACTCTACCTAAGGTGTTCTCTTAGGTTATCTCGGAATAATGTAAACTATATCATTATCCTACTATATGTGATAATCTCCTCATCACATCTCATAACTTAATTCAAATTACATTCGGTATTTACCTCGGTTCAAATAATAACGCGCACAGTTAATCACGCAAGATATTCGGGAAATTAAATCACACCAGCATAGTAATCGCACATATCATCTTGACATACAATACACACATATCTGAACCCAAGGAAACCCTCGGGAACAATCGTATCACACAACAACATACCGTACACCGACGTGAGAGAAACAGATGTCCTATCACGCGCCCGTCCTCTTATTACTCGGCTCCGGAATCATAACAATAAGTATTAATTTACTGTGAATCACTAAACCATCCTGTTTCCCTTGTGATTACTAGCACTGTTGTATTTAACCCTGGTGTTCGCCACTCTTTGTTATTCGGGTTTTACTTCAAATATTCAAGTGTGGGATTAGCTATTAAATCCTGTAATGATGTTAGTAACTAACATAGTTGTATAATTCTACAACCTTAGGATTTAACCTTTACTTTATTTATCCGCTTTTGATCATAGGTATATATTTATGTATATATATACACACTCATATATATATTACTATATGGTGTTAATGTGATTGACCTTAGGTGTTAATGGCCTTTGGCATTTAAATTATCATTTAATTAATGAGTTGGTCAATTTTCCCCTTTTGGTCAACTTAGTGTGGTTAAGTTAATATGGTCCACCTATTGACTTGGTCAACTCAGTCAAGGTCAATGTAGTTACACTTGTAATGACCTTATGAATACTCTAAGTTATATAATCTCCTTTAATTAGTACAATTCCCTAACCATTTAAGTAATGGTTTATATAACTTTCAATAATACCTTAATGACTTAGGTTAGCTCCCTAATCATTATTTTCCATAATTTAACTCTCAACCTTATAATTCCCACAATATCTTAAGTATTCATATTTTATTCATAAATTATAAACCTTTGGTTCATACCTCTTATATACCTTAACATTAAGAACATGTGCTTAATGTAATTAAATGTAATCTTCCAACTTACCTAATCAAACCTTACTCTAAATTTCCATATTTCTCGCCCATACCCTTATTTCATTTATTATTACATTCTTCCACCAAAATATTTCTAACTTTACAAATCACCTCCACATTCTCATACCTCATAATCAACATTTCCACTTAATTTAATTCAAAATTCAAACCTAAATTCTTTATAATTGTCGAACAGACCCCTACTGGCCTATTTCGATTTTACACCCCCAATCTTTTCCATATTTACAAATTGACCCACATATTTTCATATAATTCAATTTACCACTAATCTTTCCTTAATTCACATTTTTAACGTTTATTTCTCTTACTTGGTCAAACCCCCAATTTTCCTCTTAGGTTTGACCGAATATTTTGCCTTGACCCATATTTTCTAGAATTTATGATTTAACCCCTAAATCTTTCTAGGGTTTTCACTTAACTCCCAAAACTTACAAAAACTTATATTTTTCATTCCTAATCAATTTAACTCGCAAATTTCAGCTATGTCAACATTTTCCACTCTAAACTTTATCTTTTTACATTTTCCAACTCATCCTTTAATCATTTAATCACCAATACATCAAATAAACTCCTAAGTACTTTAACCTAAATTTGTCTTTAAACCTCAACCAAACACTTCCTAAATTCGTAGGTATTTGCCACTAACTTTTTTAGGTGCTTTAAATCATCCTAACAGCCTTTTAACACCAGGTTTTAACACCTAACATAATACCAATATAACCCATGCTTTTAAAAGCATTAAATCCATCAAAATGTCCATAAAACTAGCAATAACTTTGGAGCATCATACAAGCCTTAACATACACTTATAATACTTAAATGTCCATAATAACAAGTCCATTTTCAGACATAACAGCATACACATTGTCCAAAGCTAGTTCTTTACACAGAACCACCTAAACTTAGCAAAGTGGCACTTTAAGCCCAAGAATCATCTATCCACAATGATATACAAGTTAGTATAGGTTTAGGCTCATTCTTAGGTCATTTTAACCCATTTTGATACCTCCAACTCAGACATAGCCATTTACCCAACTTAAACAACTCAAAACACAAAATGAGCCTTAAGATTGGAACTTACCTTTAATGCTCCAAAGTTGACTTTTCTCCTTGTAATTTTTGGCATAACATTAATAATGAGGGAAGATCAGATTTTGTACCAATTTAAACCTCAAATTATAGCCTACAAGCTCTAAGGCTTAGATCCATAGCTTACCCTTGCTTAAGGTTAAATTTTCCACCTTTATCCCGGCATCCCCCATTCACGGGTATAACATAGCCTTTGAGGCCCTCGGGCACTTAGGTGCCCAGCCGGGACACGGCCGTGTAGGCTGCCTGGGGGCAGGCCAGGCAGAGACTAACCAGCCCCCTAAAGAGGTTAATGTACCTTTCAGGCCATACTGGACGCAGACATGCCCCTTTGCAGCCAAATCCCGACATAGTCTAGGAATACTTCAAAAATTCACTAAAATCAGATGCAAGCTCCAATTGCCACGAAACTTTGCTAACATCTCTTATTAGTCAAGGGTGACCTTCGGCCTTCTTAGGTCCCCAGCAAAGTTGTCAAATTCCCACACGTTTTGAGCCAACTTCATATCGGCTACATCACAGTGCCTGCGGCAGTGCGCAGGTGGTCACTGGGTGCCTGCGGCAGCGCCCAGCACCAGGTTCCTGCAGCATCAGGCACTGGGCGCCCCAGACAAGGTTTGGGCGCCTAAGATAGTGCCTGCATGCCCCAAGGTGCACACGACGAGGCTCGTGGGCCCTCGACATTGCACCTTGTGCCTACGGACAGTGTCCAGATTAGCACTGGGTGCCTGCGGCACCACACCATTGCCCCCACAAGGCACACAGCAAGGCTCGCGCGGCATCGGCCGCGCACAACAAGGGTCGTGTGTCCTCGGCAACACGCCCCTAGGCCTGACCCTCCGGCCAACCCCAAAGGGTTGGGCCATGTCCATGGCACTTGCACAAGGCATACCAATTTAATTTTCCATCACATGCATCTAGGCAAGGCCAACGACAAGGCATGCCACAGCTGTCAAGCTGCTTGCCTAAAAATATTCGTGACAAACCTTGCACTTGTATTTTCGGCCAATGCCAAGGGTTTGTTAAGCTCCATTTTTGGCCATAATAAGGAGGAGAAGAAGAGAAAAGTTAGGGTCATTAGACTCCTTAGCATAATCCAAAGAATACCTAAGGCTTTAAAGCCCCAAAATGTGCGTGGAGGAAAGAGATTTACCTTTGAAGCTCTCAAACGAGTTTTTCCCCCAAAATTTTCATCCAACACTAAATAAATGGGTAGAAGATTATATCTTGTGTAGATCTAAGGATAGAAGGTAGTTTAAGCATGAAAAACCTAGTTTTAGAGCTCATTTTCTTGGTTGAAGTTCACCTTGTTCTTGAGCTTGTATTTTCGGCCAAGGAGATGAGTTGAAAGAGACTTCATTTTGTATGATAAAGGAGAAGATAATGAGTATAATCAAGGATATATTTTCGACTGGCTAAGACCAAAGGAAAACTTAAAGCTTAGAACACCTTTCTAACCTTAACTTTGCATGAACTTAGCTAGACTTCTTCATGTTTAATTCCAGATTTTTGGCCTTCAAAATGTGTAGATTTCGGCCAAGATGAAGAGAGGAAGAAGTGTGGTGTTGTTCTTGACGAAGAAATAAGAAGATTTAAAAGAAAAAAAAGCAAGGAAAAGCTAGCTCACTGAAAAGGTTATCCTTTCCCTATTATCTACACCGCCTAACTCTCCTCGATCCTAGATTCCCACTAGTGTTCTCGTCGAATTACCTGGTTCACTGGGTTAGATTGCACTGAAAGAGAAAGAGACTGTGATGAAAAAAGAATCAAGACAAGATGGTGCTCAAGTATTGATAGCGTATCCATTTCTTAGGGTGAACCCCTATTTATAGTTTTTCTTAAATTTCCTAACATTGCCAACCTGCCAGTTTGTTTACTTGTCAGGCTGTCATTTTGTTGCTATAAAACTATAAGTATTATAGGTGCGACCGACCACATGCGACCGGTCACTATTTACACATTCTTTTATTTAAACGATCGGTTGTAGGCGCCCGGTTGCTATCTATGCTTATTGTTTGCTATCCAACAGGGCACATGCGCCCAGTCGCTATCTACGCTTATTTCTTGCTATATGACCGGTCATGGAGCGGCTGAGTCTCTTCCTTATCTCATTATTCTCTTCCATTGTCTAATGGCCGGGTGCTTGGGGTCTACTTAAGGGTTATGCTGGATAACGCCGAGGTCTATCCCAGACATTTCCTCTACGCTCTAGGCGAACATTGACCTTTTTTTTCTAAGAATCTCATAATATGAGTCTGTTCTTCACTGTTAAAGGCATTCTCAATTTTAAAGAATTTATAAGGGTCAGTTTTCTAGTGTACCTCGCTTGGTAAGTCGTTGGGGGCACCATAGTCCTCCACTTTATCGCCCAGTCCTGAAGGAAGGAGTTATTTTCCCTTAAACTCCTTATCATACCCAACTATTTTGACTATCCCATCCTCTGGCAGGCTTTCCATGATACGGATCACACACACGGGCCATTTTCTGGCTCCCTTTGACCGTCACCAATTTTCCTGACCTGGTCGGACATTTCATTTTCAAGTGGTGGGTGCTGCATATAGCTCGGAAGGCATTGATCCCAGGCCGTCCTAGGTACATGTTGTACCTAGAGAGTCCGGACATAATGAAAGCTGTCAACTTTTCTATTCCTCTCATCTCATTGCCCCAAAGTCATGGTGATGTCGACACTTCCTGAGGACTTTGCAGAGATCCCTCCCACAAAACCTCCTAGAACGGCCGAGTAAGGTTTTTTTTTTAGGGATTTCGAGGTTTGTGATTGCTTCTGAGGAAATGAAATTTGCTCCGGCCTCACTATCAACCAAAATTCCTTCCATCATTCTATCATTGACTTGTGCCCTGATGACAAGCGGGTCATTATGGCGGTACAAGACTCCATCTTCGTCTTCTTCCGTGAAGTAAATTGGGGGAAGCTTCTCTTGTTTAGCCATATTCTTTTCAGCGAGCTCCTGGTGGACCTCGTGGATATGCCTCTTTCTTTCGTTTGGAGTCAACGGTCCTACTTCTGAAAAGAGTCATGTAAATTTTCGTAGGAGAAGTTTTTTGTTAGATTACTCGAAGTTTTTGATCTAGGGGTTTTTCCTGGATGACAAATTGACAACAATAAAGAACACTTTTTAAAGTAAAGAGAGAATTTCTTATTCTTGTTCTGTGTCAAAAGCTTTTGGGCCTTTGGTTACAACTTTTTTTTATCTTCTTTTTTACAGACCTGTAATCATCCCGAAGGACCTCCTCCTTAGGCCTGGCTCGGGAGTGCTGGTTGTCGCTCTGCCTTTGTTGTCCGAACGGTTGCTTGTTATTCTTTTTGTGCTCCTCTATCAGCCTGAGCTCCTTGGCGAGGGTGGCGGAATTGACCGTCCTATGGCTTCTATTCCCGTGAAACTCACATAACGCCACAGGAACTTCTCCCTGCTGAGGCTTCTTTGGCGGAGGGAGGAAGCCTTCCCTTACTGCTACCGCTACCGCGTATTTTCCTAGATCGATGTGGATGAACCTGGCGTTTTGATTGTGAGATCCCTGGGAGGGAGCGGCAGAAGTGGAGGCCTTGTAGTAGGGCTTGCACCTTGAACCTCCGGAAGAGGAACTCCCGGCCATAGCACCTCCTCTTTGATTACCTTTCTTCTCGGCCACGACCGGTCCTTTGAAGTTGTTTGCCAGGTCTTTGGCCTTATTTTAGCTATCTCCGACTTCAGGAAGTCATGAAGCATCTCACCCAATTCTGCATGTGTCTTTGGTGCTTTTGTTGCTATCTTTCCAACAAGTCGTGGATGAGTCAGTCCGTTGCTGAAGGCTTTTATCAAGATTTTCTCTCGACGTTGTCGATCTCTGTGACCTGCTTGTGGAATCGCTTGCTATACTCCTTCACTGATTCTCCTTTCCACTGCTTTATGCCCATCAACTCTATTGTCTCATTTTTGACTTTCTTGCTGGCAGCGAAGTACTGCTGGAACTCCTCGGGTAGTTGATTGAAGCTTGAGATGGACTGAGGAGGCCTCATGGAGATCCAGCTTAGTGGTCTCTTGGAGAGCGTCCCTCGAAATAAGTTGCACAGGGCGGGAGAGCTGATCCCCTGCGTGTTCATGGTGAACATGAACTTCATGATATGCTGAACAGGATCCCCTATTCCATCATACTTTTCTAGCGTCGGGGCGGCGAAGTAGGGAGGGAGCTTGGTCTTTTTTATTTTCTCCGAGAAAGGATAAAGACTCATGTCGATGGAGTCTTTTTCTTCCATTTCCTCCTCGATCGTTATCGGAGTCTCCCTCCGCTCCTCCTTCTTCCTTCCTTGCTCCCTTCTGAATCTCTACCTTTTAGCAACTCGATAGCTTCAACCATTTCTTCCCATTTCTTTTGGTAATCTTCATCTCTCTACATCAGTTCTTGTTGTAGGAACCCATTCCTTTCTACGATCCTCTCGTCAATCGCCCTAGTCAGTCCCTTCAACATCTTCTCCAGATCTTTCTTGGAGATCGA
>CM041782.1:119533421-119563112 GCA_023374045.1 Limonium bicolor | reverse complement strand
GGAGATAATATTATCAACATCGACACCAGGTGCCTGCCGAGCAGTTGGAGCACGTAAAACAGGAGGTGCGGTATCGTGTTGAACATGCTGTGTCTGTAACTCAGCATTATCGGTATGGACACCTGCAGACGGTGTTGGATCAACAACCGTAGGAAGACCATCTTGTTGAACAGGCGGAGTGACAACATCTTCATCAGAGTCGGTTACAGTCTCAGAACTCTGGTCAGGTATGAAGGATGATTCAGGGCAGGAGTGTGTAACTCTTCCTCCAAAGTTGTCTCATCGAATTTTACGTTAGCAGACTCTTCCACAAGTAGAGTATGCTTGTTGAAGACCCTGTAAGCCTTGCTGTGTTGTGCATAACCCAAAAACACACCCTCATCACTCCTATTGTCAAACTTGCCGTGGGTTGTTGCTTTCTGATTGAGAATGTAACACTGACATCCAAAAACGCGTAGATGACCAATCGAGGGTTTCCTTCCTTTAAATAGTTCATATGGAGTTTTGGAAAGAACTGGTCGAATCAAGGCTCTGTTCAGTATGTAACAGGCTGTGTTAATAGCTTCTCCCCAAAAATTTTGTGGTAGACCACTACCACTAAGCATTGTACGCGCCATCTCCTGCAGTGTGCGATTCTTACGTTCGACGACCCCATTCTGCTGTGGCGTTCGGGCAGCAGAGTATGTGTGGGTGATGCCCTTCTCAGTACAAAACTCTGAAAACTGGTGATTTATGAATTCTGTTCCTTGATCTGTACGTATCCATTTAACGTTTTTCTCTGTTTGTGTCTGTACTTGAGTGATAAGAGCCTTGAATGACTCAAAGGTTTGATCCTTAGAGAAAAGTAGCGCAACCCAAGTGAATCTAGAGTAATCATCTACTATCACAAGGATGTATTTCTTCCCTGACCTACTTTCAACTCGCATTGGTCCCATCAGATCCATGTGTAACAACTCAAGTGGACATGCAGTACTCACAATGGTTTTTGCAGAGTGATGAACCTTCACTTGCTTGCTTAACGCACAATCTTTACACACAGTAGATGAGTCGAGTACTTTTGTTGGAAGACCTTCTACCAGCCCCTTTGTACGCAACCTATTTATAAGTCGATGGTGTGCATGTCCAAGTCGACAATGCCATAACTGAACATCTTCAACTGCTGCTGTTAAACATGATACGTCATGTACTGAGGAATTTACATCGATCATGTAGAGATTTCCTTTTCGTATTCCTTGTAGCAATAGATTATTTGTCAGCTTATCTCGTACTTGAAAACCTTCAGAGTCAAAAATGACTTGAGAGGTCCTTTATCACAGACTTGAGAAACGCTTAGCAGGTCATGTCCTAACCCATCAACAAGACAAACCTGATCAATATAGGCATCATGGCCAACCGTTCCAATGCCTACGATTTTTCCTTTTCCATTATTTCCAAACTTAACTTTGCCTCCATTCTGCTCAGTAAGAGAGCTAAATTTCCTCCTATCACCACTCATATGCCTTGAACATCCGCTATCCATGAGCCACCAATTCTCGGTATGGGACTCAGACTTTGCCTGTAACAGAATAAGCTGAAACGTTAGTTTTAGGTACCCAGACTAGCTTGGGCCCAGTGGTAGATGAAGAAAATCTTTTATTAAATAAACAGTCTTTAAACTAGGTTCTTGAAGCTGTTGACCACCAGAATTTTTCTTTCTGAGTTTATAACACTGATCTATGAAGTGACCGTGTTGATGACAGTAGCGACAACTAATGCTATGCTTCATATAACCCAAACTACGTGGTTTTTGAGCTTGTTTCGCATTTGTCTGTTGATATCCTAGACCCTTTTTGTCCGTTCCTTTCTTACTTAGCATGTTACAAAGATTGATTTTACCAGTGTACCAGATTGGATTCTCTTGAGCCTGCAACTCAATTTCTCTGTTTTTCTTTAGTACTTCCTCAGAGAGCGAGTTCACTTCCTTATTCAGATTTTCATTACGATTAATTAATGACTTGAACTCAGACTGTGCCCAATCTGGCAAAGTAGTTACTCGAGATATCAAAGGAGTGACAAACGTGACATGCGGAATCTTTGAACTATTTGTATTTTCAGAATTAACAGGATTCTCAAGTTCTTTTACTTGTTTCTCTAAAGCTTCAATCTTTATCCCAAACTCTTGTTTCTGAGTCTCAAGTTTTAACATAGCATCAGTTAGAAGTTGAAACAATTGGTGTTTAGACAATGATTCAAAAGATTCTTTTAAATGACATAAACTTACCTCATCAACGGGGAGAGTCTGCTTCCACTTATCCAAAGCCATAAGGCAGAAATCAGTGTTCTCATGTGACTCAACATCTTGAACAATAGCCGTCATGCAAGCCTGGTCCTCATTCTCCGGTTCTGAGTCTGTACCTGAACCATCTTCTCCCCAAGCTGCGGCCGCTGTAGTAGAGAATTTCTTCACTTTTTCCTGAAAGTTATCCCTTGGAGGCAAAGGACAATTCTTTACTTCATGTCCAGGTTTGTTACACCTGAAACAAATTATGGGACCCTTCTTGAACTTATTTCGATTGTGATTAGTGTTGTGACCTCGTTTACCACCAAAAATTCTTCGAATACCATTAGCAATCATGGTGATCTCTTCATCCTCATCCAGCTCATCATCATCTGTTTCAGTAGTACTCTTACGAGCTTTCAGTGCCAAATCTTTGCCCGCTGTTGACGAAGTAATAGCACCTTTCATCTTTCCTTCATACACCATCAACTCCGAACCCAATTCTTCAAGAGATAATTTAGATAAGTCCTTGGTTGTCTCCAGTAGAGTAGTGTAGTGCAACCAATCCTTACAGAGACTGTCAAGACACCTTTCGTTGATAGTCTGATTATCCAATGTGACTCCTACGGCCTTCATATCACACAGTATCTTGTCGAATTTCTCAAGCGTCTGTGTAATAGACTCACCTTCCAGCATCCTGAAATTATCAAACAGTCTCTTGTACTGTTTACCTTTCGCCTTTCTGATTGAATCTGTTCCTTCATAGGCAACTTTCAGAAAATTCCAAATGTCTTTAGCAGATTGTATACCCAGAACTTTCTGCTGATCACCCTCTGAAAGTGATGAGACGATCACCCTCAAGGCCTGCTTGTTCTTGCTGAGTAGCTTCTTGTCATTATCATTCCAATCCTTCTTCTCTTTAGGCTTGGTAACTCCATCTTCAGTGATATGTGGTACCAGATCTCCTTCCGTGACGATGGTCCACAGATCGTAGTCGATTGACATCAGTTGATGTCCCATCTGTTCACACCAACAAGCATAGTTGAACTTGGTAAGCTTTGGTGCCTTGACGTTGTAAGAACCCATAACGATCTCCCTAGGAAGATTTCTCTTCTAAGTCTAAAAAGGGAACCTTGCTCTGATACCAATTGTAGGTTCTTATAAGACTCGTTCTTTGTGAGGAGGTTACTCAAAGTATATCAGACTGTGGGTAACAGACTGACGACGAACCCAGAAGATATGAGTGTAACAGATAGAGAAGCGAGAGTGCTGGTTCACGTGAAACTATCACTATATTAACTCGTATCAAGCAAGATACTCCAAGCACATAAGGAAAACAGGCTTTCCTTATGCAAACACGTAACGAATAAAGTTTAACCCTAATCCACTCTCGTTACAGCCACTCGCTAGAGAACACTCTCTGACCTAGATATCTTTCTCAATTGCAAAAACGTGATTTGCTCCAGTGAGCAATATCACTTATATAGATACTACAGATCTAACCTAGAATTGATAATTCAGAAGATAAAAATAACCATAACAAGCAAGTGTATAAAAACTGTTTAGATTTTATACTTATTAACGTCTAAGATAGTATCTTCCTGAAATATCTCCAGAAGATATATTCTCAACTGCTATCTTCTGGCTCCGGTTCTCATTGTCTTCAGATAGTTGAGTTACGACTTCTGACCTCAGTAAGTTACACAGAGTTTCCAATTAAAAAAAGGGGGAAATTGTTGATGTTTTTTAATTGGAAACTCTGTGTAACTTACTGAGGTCAGAAGTCGTAACTCAACTATCTGAAGACAATGAGAACCGGAGCCAGAAGATAGCAATTGAGAATATATCTTCTGGAGATATTTCAGGAAGATACTATCTTAGACGTTAATAAGTATAAAATCTAAACAGTTTTTATACACTTGCTTGTTATGGTTATTTTTATCTTCTGAATTATCAATTCTAGGTTAGATCTGTAGTATCTATATAAGTGATATTGCTCACTGGAGCAAATCACGTTTTTGCAATTGAGAAAGATATCTAGGTCAGAGAGTGTTCTCTAGCGAGTGGCTGTAACGAGAGTGGATTAGGGTTAAACTTTATTCGTTACGTGTTTGCATAAGGAAAGCCTGTTTTCCTTATGTGCATGGAGTATCTTGCTTGATACGAGTTAATATAGTGATAGTTTCACGTGAACCAGCACTCTCGCTTCTCTATCTGTTACACTCATATCTTCTGGGTTCGTCGTCAGTCTGTTACCCACAGTCTGATATACTTTGAGTAACCTCCTCACAAAGAACGAGTCTTATAAGAACCTACAGATTGACTCTACCTGTGATTGAGAGTTCGTGTTTTTTTTATAGTTTACTGGATAAACCAGTTACATGAGGCAATACTATGGCCTATAGCCTTTCTTGCTAATTAAATTACATTGAGAGATAAAGAAAACTTATGCATTCAAAAGAGTGAATAAGTTTCTAGAAGACATAATAACGTGAGAGGGTAAGTGAGTGTTGCGCCTACACCACTCAATGCTGGCTCTTTTGATTGAGTCAGCTGCATCCTCCCAGTTAGAGGTTTTACTTTCAAAAATAGCTTTGTTTCTCTGGTTCTAAATTGCCCATATTGCCTGAAAGAGAGGATGACCACAAAACACGACCTCGGTTTCTTCCGGTCATCCCTTGCCATGCTTCAAAGAACATGATTGGTGATTGGGGAAAAATGAACTGGATTCCCCACCAGTCCAGTAGCAAGTGCCAAAGTATCCCTGTGATTTTATAGTGAAGGAAGAGGTGTTCCGAGATCTCAACCGCACGCTCAACTGGATTAATGGGATCAAGCTTCTAGCGGAGAGGATGTCTTTTATTTGTAGAGTTCGTGTAATGATACTAATGTTTCATCTAACATGAATACATTGTTTTTTATAGCATTGATGAGTTGATTTTGTAAATAAATTAAGATGTGTTGAACATCAAGTGTGAGTCCCACATTGAAATATTATATAGCTAGTAAGTAGTTCATATAGCCTATGGACTACTCCACCTAATGTTTATTGGTTTTAGGATGGAATCTCATGGGCTATTGTACCTTATTAGTCTATATGGGTATTTTTTATATAATTCCCTTCGTTAGGCCTATTTCTCTCCCCAAAAAGAATTTATATTTTAAAACACAAAAAATAAATTCTAAAACGATCTGTATTTCAGAACGCAAACAAATACATCAATTTAAAATGAAATAAGTACACTAACAGTAAGCTAGAAGTGATTGAAATTTGTTTTTTAAGGATTCTGAGCTTGCGACGATGTTGAAGCGGCAAGATGATATGTGTGATCCAATTGTCTGATCCAATTGCTCTGATGATTTCTTTGGGTTCGGATATGTGTATTGTTTGACGAGATGATATGTGTGATTAAATGATTATTATGTTTATGTGATTTAATTGCCCGAATACTTACGTTATTGATTGTGCGCGTATACTATTCGACCCGAGGCAATACCGAACATAACTTGAATTAAGTTATGAGATGTGATAAAAGAACTATCACCCATGCTAGGATAATTATATAAATTATATTATCCCTAGATAACCTAAGAAGAGACCTAAGGTGGAGTAACGGTAACACTGTTCTCAAGTGAAAATGTATCCGAATAAGAAACTACACTAGATGACTTCTGAATGTACATTAAATACCTAAAAGGCTTATACATTCGAGAAGTTAATCACTGTACAACCTAAGATTGAATCTTAGGCATTTAGAGTAAGAGAACCTAATCTCACAGTGAGAGGTTGAGTATGATGAGTAATGTTTAAGTATGGTGAGAAATCCAGGGTGACTGGTTGCGCATTGTGATCACGAGAGGATGACTGAGAACAGGTCCACTCAAGGAAATTCCAAGAATCCAAAGGTTCCTTGGTCGGAGGCACTACAAAAGGTGTACAAGCATCAGCCTAATATATTAAATCCTACAGTCGGAAATTATGGATGTTCAATAATCAAAATTTTTGTTGGATGGAGGCACTACCACTAGTGTAAGGGCATCGACCCAAAGTAATATGAATTACAATAGGAGTATATTGTTAGGAACAAGTTGTCTTTTAACGTGTCGACTTGTAAGTGGTATGAGTTGAGAGATAACTTTTAAGGTGGTAAGTTATTACTCAAACCCTAGTATGAAAGAACGAGTACCTTCATAACATTTGAAGAACGAACAAAAGGCCTTGAAGGCTGAGTAACGACAAACACTCGAATTAGCTCTCGTACATTTATAATGAACTGTTTGTTGGATTGGTTATGTGAATGAGATATGTGTGGATTGGGTGATTTATGTATTGAGCATTTTTATTAAAGTAACAAGTTATGTTTATTTTATTTATGTATATGAAAATGGATTAGCATGGAAATGGAACCACATGTTAACTCGACCAAATAACTTAAGGGGTCTCAGGGCGCATGACGGTTGCATAATGGCATACTTAGCAGTTGTGTTGAGCCTGTTATGACCACCATATTACAGGTTCATAGCTGACGACGGATGCGGAGTACGGGATTGGGTAGATAACAAAGACTACTCCCTTTTTGGTTGTAATTAAGTTTGTATTTTGGAATGAATATTCGGATGTGTTATGATGTAGTTAGATACTCACATGTTTTGATAAGTATTGTAATTTCGGATTAGCTATCTCTAGTCATCACGACGTTAGTAGTAATGTATGTTATTTTGGATTGTCTTATCACTCACATGGATGAGTAACGGCGATAGCACCCGCGATTGTTTTGGTTAAAGTTTAAGTTTCGTTGCATATGAATTGTTTATTTAGACCAATGGTCGGATTACGGGTTAAGTATGGAATAGGGGTGTTACAGTACATTAATTTAAAAAAAATCACATATATCTTTATTTTTTACTTTTCTATCTAAATAAAAGTTATGTATACATCAAATACTGGAGTTAAACATAGAAAATAGTATATCAAAAAATAAAAAACTAAAATGATTTATATTTTAGAACAAAACTTAAAAGCTAAAGTGACCTATATTTGAGAGGGGGTGGGAGAATTACTTTATTCTAATAATTAAATAATCTTTCAATTACCATAAGCACTAAATATTAAGGTCCTCATTAAAGATGTTAAAATTTGACCTGAATCTCAAATCCGCTCGTTTTACCGAACATAAATAAAAGTATTTAAATATATTAAATCAAAGCTCGATTGATCCGAACCTAAAACACCCAACCTGAATGACCCGAAAATAACTAAAATTGAACTAATCCAAACATAAACTAATTGTGACCCAAAATTATCTCGGACCCGGATAACACGAATAAATGTGATAAAAAAAACTTACTTCATTGTATCCAAATAAAAAACAAAAATAGACATTGTATTGCTTTTTTATAACCTAATATATTCTAAAAGAAATTAGTTACATTTTATATTATAGATTTTAAAAAATATCAATCATAACACAAAATAATGGCTTCGACCCCAAACCAAAAGATTCAAAAATTTTAAGGAAACCACGCTCATCAGTTTGACAAATGTCCGTACTCATTTCCGAAGCCATCTCAATTATTGCTACAGGCGAATTTCAAGGATACCACTACAAAAAGTCAAATTTTTTTTAATCCTATTTCGGACTAACTAAGCCGCCTTTTATATGAACGCACCTATTCAAACTCACAAAGAAAAAAAGGAAATGAGTTTTAGTCAAAATTGAATTTTGACGCAGCGTTTCAAAAAAATAATTGTGAGGTGGGCCTACCAAGTTAGATAATTAATACACCGTTAACATGTGGCTGCCGCGGCTGGGGTGCTGCAGTAATGGACTTGCAGGAGTGCTGCACTATCTCAAACGACGTGTTTTAATATGGATTTTAGCTTTTAATATTTTTGTGATTAAAGAAATTTGACATTCTCCATTTTCAGTGTGGAAACGTCAATCTTATGAGGTCACCTAGAATGATAGACAACGGCTTTATAATGTACAGGGTAATATTACACGATGAGTCTTTTGGTTTACGAATTAATTAATGAGTGTTTAAAGTATTTTAAGTTTTTCTATTTTCTAATTATAAAGTAGAGATTTAATTTAATAGTTATTTTTTAAAAATTAAATAGTTTTCAACAAAACTTAATTACTTCATATATGTATTCATATGTGAATATATAAAACAATTTTATACTTATTTTTATTAAATTTTATCATATGTTATCAGTTTTTTAAAAATAAAAATTATTGTAATATAGAGATTAAAATAAGAAATATGCATATAAAAATAAATTATTAGCTTATAAGTATATGGATGAATTGCTAATTCATTTAGCCCACAATAATAAAAGAAGTGAAGATTGTCAAAACTTGTGAATAAAAAATTGAAAATGAAGGTGCAGCGCTCAACTTTGTTTAAAAAGAAAATTATTTTCAATTTTATATATGTACTCACAATTTTAAAAATAACAAGTTTTATAAAATAGTAAAAAAAATTGAAAAATATACTTTATAATGACAAGTTTTAAGATTTCTCAGGGTGGTTTTGGAGTGTAGGGTAATCTTTTTTAACTAAAACTATACTTTATAATGTCATTGACTCGACAATAAGCCTTTGACATTTTTTAGCTTTCCTGGGGTTGTTTTTGAGGTGAGTTTGTGGTGTAGGGAGCGTAATCTTTTTTTTGTTCATTCTATTATTTATAATGTCGACATTGACTCGACAATTTTTTAGGGTTTGTGGTTTAGGGATTGGTGTTGTTAGACCCTAATCCCTTCACTACAAACCCTAAAAATACCTTCGACGTTTTAAGATTTCCTAGGGTGGATTTTGGGGTGGGTTTGTGGTGTAGGGTATTCTTTTTTAATTCATTCCATTATTTATAATGTCGACACTGACTCGACAGGTTTTTAGGGTTTGTGGTTCAGGGATTAGGGTCGACCCTAATCCCTTCACAACAAACCCTAAAAATGCCTTCGACGTTTTAATATTTTCTAGGGTGGATTTTGGGGTGGGTTTGTGGTGTAGGGTAATCTTTTTTAACTAAGTCTATACTTTATAATGTCGCAACTGACTCGACAATAAGCTTTCGACGTTTTAAGATTTCCTAGGGTGGTTTTTGGGGTGGTTTTGTGGTGTAGATAATATTAGTCATGGTTGTATATTGTTAGTATATAAAAGCAACTTGATATCAATTGTTTGAATTATTAAATGAATTTCCTTGAATGACACTAAGTACATATTGTCCAAAAAAAATCATCATATATTGAGTAATATTTTCGGGTACATGTACGAGTTACAATCTGTTATTTATTAGTTTTATAATTATATGTCATTCACACGGTAATAAATATGCCATAACTTTACCTAATATTCGCCATGATTTCATATATTTAATATGTAAAAACTACTCAATTCATTTTTAACTTTCCATATAATAGGTTAACCATTTACGATTGACAGGTTAACCATTTACGAATGATATGTTAACCATTAGATTAATCATTTATGATTGACAGGTTATCCATTTACATGCGACAGGTTAACCATTTACATGCGACCGGTTAACCATTTATGATTGACAGGTTAACCATTTATATGCGACAGGTTAACCATTTACATGCGACAGTTAACCATTTATGATTAGCAGGTTAACTAGTTAACCATTTACATGCGACAGTTTAACCATTTATGATTGATAGGTTAACCATTTATGATTGATAGGTTAACCATTTATGATTGACAGATTAATCATTTACATGCGACAGGTTAACCATTTATATATGACAGGTTAACCAAATGCGACAGGTTAACCATTTATGATTAACAGGTTAACCATTTACATGCAACAGGTTAACCATTTACATGCGACAGGTTAACCATTTACATGCAACAGGTTAACCATTTATATGCGACAGGTTAACCATTTACATACGACAGGTTAACCATTTATGATTGATAGGTTAACCATTTATATGCGACAGGTTAACCATTTACATGCGACAGGTTAACCATTTATGATTGACATTTACATGCGACAGGTTAACGATTTTCAAGTTATAGGTTAACGATTTTCAAGCAACATTTACCCACATTTAAGATTGACAGAAAATATTTAAAGAAAGACAATATATGCTAAGATAAGAAAATTAAAAAAAAGTCAAATAGGAATTATATAAAATGAATAAAGCAATAATGATTATCTGTCCACGTATATAATAGAAGGCCCGGAAGTAAGAGCGTGTTAGATCTAACTAATCAAGAACTATATTAATCTTGCATACGTATTGGATTTTACTAACTGCAGCAGTGCTGCGTAATAGCGCTGCAGCACCTGAGCTGCGCTCATATTTTTCTGGGATGCACTGCCATCTTTTAATCTCAGCAACGGGCGGCCCCGCAGCATCACCGCTCTTCATTTCCTTATCCACCCCAAAAACAACCAAACATCTTACAGGATGCATTTCGTTCTTGTACATGGATCATGCCATGGAAAATGGTGCTGGTACAAACTGAAGCCTTTGCTCGAGGGTTCAGGCCATAAAGTTACAGCCATTGACCTGGCAGCTTCTGGCATCAACCTGAACAAGATAGAAGATACCAAGACATTCAAGGACTACACAGAACCGTTGCTGCAGTTCATGGCTTCCCTCCCTGCTGATGATAAAGTCATCGTTGTAGGTCATAGCTACGGTGGCATGAACTTGGGTTTGGCAATGGAGAATTTCCCAGAAAAGATTCTCGTTGCCGTTTTCTTGACCGCGTTCTTGCCGATTACCACTCACCCTCCATCCTTTATGCTAAATCAGGTCAATTAAGTACAATTTTTCTCACGTTGACAAACAATTAGATGTTTATATATCTATATATATATGCATGGATGCTAATCGTTTCTTCGATTTATTCCATCTATAAACGGGCCGTATGAAAAAAAAAAAAAAAAAACTGCAGCTTCCAGGACGAGATAAAGAATTCTGGCTGGACACTAAATTCACAGTTCATGGAGGAAAAACAGAGGAGGATAGCTTCACAACATTCCTCTTTGGACCAAAATTCACATCAATGCTCTATGAATTTTGCCCAGCTGAGGTGATGTCTACTAAACTTATTTTCTTAAACTAGATTTCTTCGTTGAATACTGCTAAGGTTAAATGAATGGAAGTACACTAACAGTAAGCTAGAAGTGATTAGTTCAATTTTTTTTGAAGGATTTTGAGCTTGCGATGATGTTGAAGCGGCAATCATCATACTTCATCCCTGATCTGTCCAAGGCAAAGAATTTCACAGATGAGAAGTTTGGGTCAGTTAGAAAGGCTTATATCATATGTAAAGAGGATAAAGCAATTGCTGAAAGTTTTCAGCGCTGGATGATTGAAAACAGCGGAGGAGTTGACTTGGTAAAGGAGCTAAAAGGGTCTGATCATATGCCGATGTTCTCAATGCCACAACAATTGACTGAATGTTTGGTGAGTATAGCTGAGCACTATGCTACAAGTTAATTGTTAAGTTAGTGACAGCAGACTTTTAATTTCCATGTGTATGTATAATAATAAGTCACGACGAATCTAGGCTTATCTTTGTATATTGATGAATTTTATGGTTTTCAACATAAAATTAATTACTATGTATTTCCCAAAGTTCTGAAACTTCTATATATTGCGAACTTATCTGGATGATCACCCACAGTTCCAATCTTATTATTTAAATGTCTGACATCTCACTGATGGAAAATAAATAAATTATGATACACCATTTCATAATTCGGTTTAGGTAAATTTCTGGTGTAGATCAGCTGCATGTGTAAGTTCTGTTTTGTATAAATAAAAATGTCAAACAAGATGTATTTATGTAAGACAGATTTAAAGTGTGAGTTCGTGGAACTACAGATACAGAACTTCCATTTTCAGAAGAGATAGTTTTTTGATAGTTGAATGGCCAGTTACAAGAGGCAATGCTATGCCTTCTCGCCTAGATAGAAGAGAAATTATGAATACAAAAGCATAAAAAGATGTCTTGAAGACAGAGAACATGAGAGGGTAGTGGAAGTGTTGTCGGCACCACTCTAGGCTGAATCTTTTAACTGACTCCGTCACATCTTCCCAACTTGGTGATTTACCTTTTTTTTTTTATAAAACATTGAGATTTCATTCATACATAAAAGAGGTAATACAACCTAAAGCTACAGATAACGCTCCAGTCCCATGCGCTAACAGAGTTTAGGAAACTACTCCCACCTTCCTTCTGAAGCTTATAGCAAGCTTTATCTACAACTCTGAATCTACTTCTACCACTAGTTACAGAGACAAAATATTGGCTCCATATCAGCCCAAAAATACAGACAGTACTAGATATTAATACAAGCTTAAACAGCCAAGCTACATTATACCAAAATAAGAGATCCTCCCTGATCTTATAGATGCGCCAATAAGAGCTACCTAGCTAGATGCTCCACCAGAGCACACCCACTGCAATTATCCACAATTAATACCGTCCAGCCTAATTGAAAAGGGTTACCACAAGACTTAACATCCAGACATGCCCTCCTCTTGATCGATCTACTCGTTAGCTTGAAACACCAGCTGAGGCTACCCATCTGAAAGATAAGCTCCAAAGCCATTAGATGTATTAAAAGTCTAACCATTTGCACAGTAAAAGTGCTTGAAATCTTTCTGGTGAGAAACTGCTCTTGGAACTTAGGTCTGAGTTGATAAAACTTCATCAGGTTTCTACCCCTAATCGCCTCCTTACTGCCACTTCCTTTCTAGCTTCTCTTCTGTTTCCCTTTGTAGATCAGAAGCCCAAATATCCAGCTGAAGATCTTCTTTCTAATTAGCAGGAGGAGAACTCCCGCTCCCAGGTTGCTTGTATTTTCCTCCCTGCTACAGATTCTCTTCGACTTACTCCCAAGATCATTTAAAACTACCTTATCTTGCTTCTCGGTCTCAGACATAGGAGAGTTAGTCACCTTAAACTTCTGGTTAAGCCAACCTTCCTGAATTGCTGCTAGGAGGAGACCCAACCCCCAACAGTAGAAATTTTTTGGATTCATTTCTCCTGGCTGCCTTGCTTCTCAGCAGAGGCAGCCTTCACCAGGATAATCATAATGCTTTTGGACCCAGCCCTATCTTTCTCCCCCTGTAGATTACCACTCCTCTGAGCTTTCTTGATTGGGGAATTCCTTTTCTTGCGAATTGCCTTTTTGTTATCACAAACTGATATGTCTGGACTATATATCTGCTTACCTTCTCTTTGATACACCTCATCCATACAGTTAGTAGTCATGTTTGTGGTTGTATGTTTGATGTCAGAGTGAGGTGGATGAAGTGTCTTGATTGCAGATGCTAATGCTAATACCAATAGACCCATGAAAGAAGGGATGATTGAGAATCCCATTGTTTTGTATCTGCCAAAGTAATAAGTGTCGCACAAGAACCCACCCATCAAAGGGGCGAAATTAGTTGTTCCATTGAAGATGTTGATAACATTCGTAGTTGTTATACTCTTCATGTGAAATACAGTGGTCAGGTAAAGTAAAAGGTTGGATGATGTTCCAATCACTCCAACCCTCTCAAATGTCTTGTTTCCTAGGATGAACGGCATCGCCTTAATCCCTGGAAATTTGATGTCATCATCAGCAGCCTTATCATTTTCAATTCTCATCTTCCTCCCTTCTTCATCATTACCCATTTCTTGTTTCTTCCTCTGAAAAAGTGTAATCTTCTTCTCCCGCTAAAGTATCCTGCACTGCCTCGACATAGATCACTGCCACAAATCCGCTCTTCCGCTGATAAAGAAACCGCGCCTTCGCGCTGAGCCAAACTAGAGAAGACCAACGTAGGAGAAGATGTCTCTAACTGGGATTCAATCTCCCTGCTGCTCAGAAGAGAAACAAAGAAGACGACGCTTCTGAAATCGTCCCTCGATGGGAGCGATAGATCGGCTAGGGTTTCGCTTTTTTTTTCACTTTATCAAACTTTAGAACTGTCCAACTTAGTGATTTACCTTCGAATACAGTCCTGTTTCTTTGGGTACAGATTGCCCATATTATGTGGAAAAGGGTGGAGAACCATAACATGCTATGTTGATTTCCTCTTAAGTCTTATCATCCCTTGCCAAGCTTGAAAAAATACGATCGGCGTTTGTGGGAATACGAAAATGATTCCCCACCGATCCAATAGTAAGTTCCATATCTTCCTTGAGATTTTGCAATAGAGGAAGAGATGTTCGGCAGTCTTAGCTGCCCTTTTGCAAAAGACGCATCTGTTGGAAAAAAACAGAGAGTAAAACTGAAGAGTTATATTTCACTATGAGAAATGAGTAAATACAAAGGGTTTAAATAGCTAACGATAACTTCAGATCCTAAAATCGTGGAAACTACCTAAAGTTTATGACTAAAATCAGGCAACTAATTACCCCACTAACTCCACTCATTCCACTAATTCCACTAATACTAACTACTTTAAAACAATAAATAAAACTCATAAATATGTTGCTGATAAACTTTGAATTATTCATTTAACACCACCCCTTGATTCAAAGTTACAAACTCCCAATTGTGATCTGAAGAAATCATGCTTTGCTTGTGGAAGAGCCTTTGTGAAAATGTCAGCAGTCTGTTGATTTGTGCCACAGAACTTCAGAGATATTTTTCCATCAGCAACCAGCTTTCGAATGAAGTGATGTTGAACATCTATATGCTTGGTCCGAGCATGAAACGTTGGATTTTTAGCCAGAGCAATGGCTGACCTATTATCACAAAACAAATCAGTAGCTTCAATCTGCTCAAAATGAAAGTCAACAAGAAGTTTTCTCAACCATAGGGTCTGTCGAGCAGCAGCACTTGCTGCTACATATTCAGCCTCTAAAGATGATAAAGTCACTGTTTCTTGCTTCTTTGAACTCCATGTTACAGCACCAGAACCAAAACTGAACACATTACCAGAAGTGCTTCTTCTATCATCTACACAACCAGCCCAATCACTATCAGTGAAGCCATTCAATTTGAAATTCACAGTTCTAGAATACCATATTCCAAAATCTACAGTTCCTGCAATATACCGCATAATTCTTTTGACTGCTCCAAAGTGTTGCTTTGTAGGATTATGCATAAATCTAGAAATCATGCTAACTACAAAAGCAATATCAGGCCTGGTGTGTGTGAGGTAATTCAAACCTCCAACTAGACTTCTATATTGTCTTGGATCAGCATTTCTAGTCCCATCTACATGCTGTAGTTTCTCATTAACATTCATTGGTGTGGCCACCACTTCGCTGTTGCACATATTGAACCTTTTCAAAAGATCTTCAGCTTATTTTTTCTGACATACAAAGATGCCATCATTGACCTGCTTAACTTCAAGACCCAGAAAATACTGCAACAAGCCACGGTCTGTCATCTCAAAAGTGTTCATCATACAAGACTTAAAGTCATCAATTAAACACTTAGATGACCTCATATAGATTATATCATCAACATAAAGACAGACCACCAAAAAATCATTACCATTCCGCTTGAGATAGAGTGTAGGGTCATTTTTACTTCTTATAAATCCACTCATCAAAAAGAAGGAATCAATCTTGTTGTACGATGAACGCGGAGCTTGCTTTAGCCCATAAAAAGCCTTTTTCAGCCTATAAACTTTACCTTCACTGCCTTCAATAACAAAGCCTTCAGGTTGTGAAACATAAACCTCTTCCTCTAAATCACCATTCAAGAAGGCTGATTTAACATCGAATTGATAAACAGGCAGCTTGAATTAAGCAGCTAAGGCTAATATGATTCTCACATTCTCAAATCTTGCAACGGGGGAAAATGTTTCCTCATAATCCATACCTTGTTGTTGTGGGTATCCCTTTGCAACCAGCCTTGCTTTGTGTTTTTGGATGCTCCCATCTGAATTGTATTTTGTTTTGTAGACCTACTTGAGACCGATCACATTTTTTCCCTTTGGTAGATCAACTAGGTCCCAAGTATTGTTTTTCGCAATAGTAAGCAACTCTACATTCATCACATCTTGCCAAACCTGATTTATAACAGCATCCTCATAAAAATTGGGACAGAAACAATTAAAGCAAAGCTGCAAGTTTCAAGTATTTGATTCATAGAACGATATCTTAAAGGTGGTGACTCTGATAAAGAAATTGATGTTGTAGAACGTGAGCTGGCTGGTGTAGATGGGTTGCTGTCGGAGGGAGTTGTTCCATCTGATTTGCTGTCACAATCTGTATCAAACGTTACAAGTGTGGGTTCAAATTTATCCACCTGAATTTTGATAGCAGCTGAAGGATTGTTATTGCTCCAATCCTATTTTCCCTCCTCATCAAACTTTACATTCCACTCAAAGGATTCATCAGCCTATAAGCTTTGGACATGAGACTATAGCCAATAAAAATGCATTTTTCAGACTTGTTGTCCAATTTTTTACGATGTGGATCAGTAGAAAAAGCATAAGCAATGCAACCAAAAATTCGTAAGTGGCTTACTCTTGGCTTCCTACCCATCCAAGCCTCATATGAAGTTTGATTCATGACTGCCTTTGTTGGGGAAATATTGATCAAATACACTATTGTTGCGACACCTTCAGCCCAGAACTGGTTGGGAAGATTAGCTGCCTTCATCAGACTTCTAGCCATTTCAACAATAGATCTATTTTTTATCTCTGCAACACTATTCTTCTCTGGTGTATATGGTGCAGTCAACTCCCTACGAATGCCAAACTTCTCACAAAAAATCATCGAATTCGTTAAAGGTAAATTCACCACCTCTATCAGTATGAAAAGCCTTGATGGAGTAGCCACTTTGTTTCTCTACCAGCGCTTTGAACTTCTTGAAACATCCAAACACTTCTGATTTCAGCTCTAAAAAAATACACCCAACTCATACGACTGAAATCATCAATAAAGAGCACAAAATATTTGCTACCACCAAATGATTTAACACTCATCGGTCCACAAACATCAGCATGAATTAACTCAAGACACCAAGAAGCTCTCCATGAATTCCCTACTGGAAAAGAAGCTTTACCATGTTTCCCAAAAACACATCCTTCACAGAAACCAAGACCATCGATTTTTGGAAGCCCAATTACCATTTCTTTCTTGTTCAACAGCTGTAAACCATTCAAATGTAAATGCCCATAATGTGAATGCCAAAGTCCAGCCTCATTTTTTTCTTTAGCAACCAAAGCAGCTCCCATAGATTTAGAGACATCAAGAGGAAACATATGACTTTGTGTCATTGGAACTCTGACAACAACTTGACCAGATTTCTTATCATGAATCACACAAGCACCATCATCAAATAAGAGTGAATATCCAGAAGCCATAAGCTGCCCCACACTTAACAAATTATGAGCTAGATTAGGCACAAACTGCACATCAGAAAGTGATCTAGTTTCATCTTGTGCAGTTGGAACTTCAACTGTACCTTTCCCATTTACTTGACTGCCTTGTTATCACCAAGTCGAACCTCACCCTTTTTGCTTTCATCAAGATCAGAAAACCAGGATTGACGACCCGTCATGTGGTTGGTGCAAGCGCTGTCTATAAACCAAATATTATCAACAGCATTGTTGGCAGCGGAATATGTCATAAACAGCTTTCCCTCTTCTTGAAAGTTGCTGATGAAATTGGCCTCCTTCTTCTCATTCTTTTCCTTCTCCCAGCATACAGCTTCTTTGTGGCCCCATTTTTTACAATACCAACACTGTATTGAACTTTTGTGGTTGTTTGCCAGCATGACCACCACCTCTGTGGTTACCACGACCTTGGCCACGGCCTCGATATCCCCCACGGTTGTTGTAGGTTCCGGTTTGAGAGGATTCTCCTTTCACCTGAAAGGCTTTCTCCACAACCTTCTCTACATTTTTTCCACTGTTTCTGTTCAATCTATCTTCATGGGCTACCAAAGAACTCATTAGCTCATCAAAACAATAATCAGATAGATCTTTTGACTCCTCAATGGCCGCAACAACATAATCATACTTACTACTCAAACTCCACAATACTTTGCTGACTATAGTTTCTTCACTTATCACTTCACCAAATGTACGCATTTGATTCACAATAGCAGATACACGTGATAAATATTCTTGCACAGCTTCTGTTTCTTTCATAACCAATGTTTCAAATTCACGATGTAAGGACTGTAATTTTACCGTAATTACCTTCTTATCGCCCATGAATTCTTTCTATAGGATATCCCAAGCTTCCTTCGAAGTTGATGTTGCTGCAATTCATGGAAATAACTCATCATCAAGAGACTACTGAATAAAGAAGAGTGCCTTGGCGTCTTTCTTCTGACTTTCTCTAACTCTATTCTCCCGTCCTTGCTCGTCGAACCCGTTCTCAACCAGATCCCACAACTCATGAGACCTGAGTAAGGTTTTCATCTTCAAACTCCAAAAATGGTAGTTTTTGCCTTTGAAAATAGGTAGGTGGGGCTGAGTAGAACTGTTCGCAGACATATTGGGATTCTGCGGTGAGTATTCACGAACTCTCTCTTTTTTTTGCGTAATTCACTCCGCTCTTTTTTTTGTGTGTTTTCACTTCTCGGTCAATTCGCTGCACTTCTCTCTCTCTCTCTCTCTCTCTCTCTCTCTCTCTCTCTTTTTGTATTGGATCTCACCTTGGAAAATAGAAAGTCTGCGGTGACTTTCTATTATACTCTTGATACCACTTTGTTGGAAAAAAACGGAGAGTAAAACTGAAGAGTTATATTTCACTATGCAGAAATGAGTAAATACAAAGGGTTTAAATAGATAGCGAACCATAACTTCATATCCTAAAATCATGGAAACTACCCAAAGTTTATGACTAAAATCAGGCAACTAATTACCCCACTAACTCCACTAATTCCACTAATACTAACTACTTTAAAACAATAAATGAAACTCATAAATATGTTGCTGATAAACTTTGAATTATTCATTTAACACATCTTACTTGACTTATCGGGATCAAATTCTTGGCAACAAGGATGTCTTTTGTTTGAAGCCGCCCCTGAAGAAAGGATCACGCTAGTAGCTCGATTCTAGGGGGAGCAAATTTCCTTCACAATGCGCGGCAACATATGACGTGTAGTGTACTGGTGTGCATGGCGATGACCATCTCCTAGAAGGACTTGGTAGTATGTGTCCCGTCATTTGTGATTAACCACCCAAGGCGATCAGCTTCTTCCAAATTAACTGGAGGGGAGGTGTTTATTAACTTAATTAGTCATTTGCTTAACTTGGGCTTGTTCGTACAGAAACAATGGCCGCCTCCAGATAAAAGTCCACTCCCATCCCGAACCATTCCATTGACCCATGTCGTAGATGTTTGCATGTTTCTGATCGTTAAATCGAGTAGAGCCTGGGAAAACAACTTTTAGTGGTTGAGAGTCATGAAAAACTAAGTTCTTATTATTGTATTTTGAGTATCTGAGGATTACAGAGAGTTGTATCAACTACTTACCTACAGTCTAACTACAATTAGAACTCTATATATACTAACAGCTGTAACACTTAAGCAGAATATATCCGTTACAATACTAACCAACTAACAAGAAATATGTGTATATTCAACACTCCCCCTCAAGAAGAAGGGCAGATGAGTGCACAAGTCTTGCAAGTTCTCGTGGGCCAGAATCTAGCGCATTGTCTCAGGTGTCACAGATGTCACACTCCCCCTGTTTGCCGTGCTATGTGAGAAGGGAAAGAATTGCTGGTCTGTTGAAGAAACTGCTTATACTCTTTTGCTGTGACCTGTTTGGTGAGAATGTCCGCTAGTTGCTGCTGTCCGGGTGTATATTTGAGTGTAATTAAGCCACTCTGCAGTTTTTCTCTGATAAGATGGCAGTCAACTTCGATGTGTTTGGTTCGTTCATGAAAGACCGGGTTCCTTGCAATGAAGATGGCTGCCTTATTGTCGCAGTTCACCTTGATGGGCTCTACCCCTTCTACACCCAGCTCAGCCAGCAACCGCGACAGCCATGTTAATTCAGTGGTAACTCTGCGTATGGAACGGTACTCGGACTCTGCTGTTGATAGAGCAACCGTTTCCTGCTTCTTCGACTTCCAACTATGGCAGCACCTCCCAAGAGTATGATATACCCGCTTATGGATCGCCGTGTGGCGGAGCAGCTCGCCCAATCTGCATCGCAATATGCTGTCAGGTCCGATCGGTTGCTGCTTTTGTAGTAGATTCCTTGCTGTGTGGTGCCTTGATGTATTTCAGTAGATGGTGTGCTGCAGTGAGATGTCCTCTCTCTTGCGGCTGGTGCATAAATGGCTCAAATGCTCACTGGAAAGGATAAATCAGGACGGGTATACCAGGAGCGGAAGAAATATCTAAGTAATTTAGTCTACAATTAGTCTCTATAATAACTTGGGTTTGCTAGGGGACTTCCCTGAATTGTCTCCAATTTGGTTCCTGTTGGGAGAGGAACAGAGGCTGTTTTTAACTCTTCCGGAATGTATTCTGCTACAAGTTCTGTGGCATACTTACATTGGGTAAGGATTATTCCACCTGCAGTGTACAAGAACTCCATTCCCAAGAAATAGCTTAACATGCCAAGATCCTTTATCTTGAATCTTTGGTCAAGTTTCTGTTTGAGTTGAGTAATTTCTGTTGGGTTGTTACCGGTAATAATCATATCATCGACATAAATACCAATGAATGTGCGAAGAACACCATCATATTTGATAAATAATGAAGTCATTTTTGGACTGCACATATCCTTGTAATTGTAAAAAAACAGACAGCTTTTCATACCATTGTCTTGAGGATTGTTTGAGACCATACAAGGATTTGTGCAATTTGCAAACCTTTCCCTTATAAATTTCTTTCATCCCTTCCGGTATTTCCATATATACT
The DNA here is from genome assembly GCA_023374045.1 of Limonium bicolor. Classification (NCBI taxonomy): domain Eukaryota; kingdom Viridiplantae; phylum Streptophyta; class Magnoliopsida; order Caryophyllales; family Plumbaginaceae; genus Limonium; species Limonium bicolor. The sequence goes on along the minus strand of CM041782.1, from coordinate 119,542,009 downwards.
TCTTCTTCCAAATCACCATGTAGAAAGGCATTGTTAATGTCGAGTTGATCGATTTGCCAATGCCTTTTTACTGCTACAGCTACAAGTGTTCTGATTGTGGTGATTTTTATGACAGGAGAAAAAGTTTCCCAATAATCCTCACCATATTTTTGTGTGTAACCCTTTGCAACTAAACGTGCCTTGTATCTTTCTAAACTGCCATCAGCTTTAAATTTAATTTTGAACACCCATTTGCATCCTATTATTCTCCTGTTTGCTGGTTGATCAACTACTGTCCATGTGTTATTTTCTTGTAAGGCTTGAAGTTCCTTGTTCATGGCCTCTACCCAATGGATGTTTCTAGATGCAACCTTGTAAGATTTGGGTTCTTTAATAGAATGCACGTTGTGGAGGACAGAATGGGAATGGGTTGATAGGGCGGTAACATCAAGGGTGTTCTTGGTTGTTATATTCACAACAGATACCGAAAGGCAGTTTGTTCTTTGTATGTCTTTTTGGATTATTCTTTCACAAAGAATGTTACTAAAGGTGTCATTTGGGGGAAGGCTAGCTTGTCCTAAAAAATAATCGTTTAAATGTGCAGGGATGACCTTTTCTCTACTAGATCTTCTCAAATTATTGTTGCCATCAGTTTCCTCTATTGGGTCCGGATCCGGATCATTAGGTTGTGTTTCAGGAGCTTCTGGGATGTTTTCTTGGGATGTTTCGGGTCTGTCTTGTATAGGATCAGGAGGAGGAAGGTTATGTTCAGAATGTGTGGGTTTATGTAGAGGACATGTGTATGGGATTTCTTCTTCAACAAAGCTGTATAATTCTTCAGTATGCTGCTCTTGGTCATACTGGTTTTTATCAGCTTTGTGATGTTGGTCAAGGAGAGGGAAAACAGTTTCATGAAAGATGAGGTCCCTGCTGGTGGTAACAGTTCTGGTTGTTAGATCTAACACTTTAAATCCTTTTTTGTTTTCTGCTACTCCAAGATAAACGCAGGCACTTCCACGGGGTGCAAATTTGGATTTGTGTGGTCTAACATCTGTTTTATGGCAGAGACATCCGAAAACTCTTAAAGAGTTGTAATCTGGTTTTTGGTTGTACAATTTTTCATAAGGTGTAAGACCGTCAATGGATCTAGAAGGTAACCTATTAATTAGATGGGTAGCATAACGGATACACTCACCCCAAAATTCTAAACTTAAATTGGCTTGAAAGAATAATGCTCGGGCTGTCTCTAGTAAGTATTTATGTTTGCGCTCTACTACCCCATTTTGTTGGGGAGTGTGAGCGCAACTTGTTTGATGTATTATACCATTGTCACGGAAAAATTTGATCCCCTCATTACTAGATCCTAACTCTTGGGCATTATCACTTCTAACCTTCTTGACCTTTTTATCAAACTGTCGTTCAACAAGTTTAATAAAACAGATTAAAGTATAGAATGCATCAGATTTTTGTTTAATCAAATGTGTCCAGGTGCTTCGGGAGTAATCATCCACAACAGTGAGAAAATAATTGCAATTATCATAGGTGGGAACCTTGAAAGGTCCCCACACATCAACATGTAGTAAGTCAAAGCATTCATCACTTTTATTGAAGAATCAGGAAAAACTTGTCTAATAGACCTTGCCTTACAACATGTTTCGCAGGCTGTACAATCAGGTAAGTCACTCTTAGCAACTAAATCTAAGGCAGACAGCTTGTGAAAAGGGACATGGCCTAATCTAGTATGCCAAAGCCAAGCTTTCTGTTTTTCTTTGATTATGTTTGAACAGGTAATGCTATTTCCTATACCAGGTCTGTCACAGACCAACCTATTCATTGCATGATTAATCAGAATGTATAACCCATTCAGAACGTTTCCAATGATCAGAGAAGCACCTAATTCATGGGCCTGCAGATAACAATTACTTTCACTGAAGCACACATCAAGATGTATTTGTTTGGCTAATTTCCTAACTGATAACAGGTTAAATTTGAAGGATTGAACAAGTAACACATCAGTCAAAATAAATTTTTCACTGAGTCGAACACTACCACACCTACTGACAACCTGTGTATGTCCATCGGGCATGGTTATTTCTCGTTTCTCAGTCAAATCATGCATTTCAACAAACAACTTTTCATCCCAACACATGTTTTCAGAAGCACCGGTATCAAGTATCCATGATTGAGTACCAAAGAAATCAGATTGTTTATTCGTATTACAACCATGGATAGATGACTTACCTGAAAAAACGCACTCCTCGTTGTGTTTGTTGAATTTGTCTGTACAGTCTTTTTGGAGCAATTCCATTAGGCGACCGTATTGTTGGGAATTTAGTCCAGAGATTGGGGATGCGTTGTTTGAAGAAGATGCGACGCTGGCGACTGAAGAAGATGCGACGCCGGCGACTGAAGAAGATGCGACGCCGACTGAAGGAGATGCGACTGGAGAAGGAGATGCGACTGGAGAAGTCTTCTTCTTCCACCATTCAGGGAAGCCAACAATCTCGAAGCAAGACTCCTTTGTATGTCCTCGTTTTTGACATTTAGAGCAGTGAAGCGCTAATTTGTTTGGATCTTTGGAGTTCTTTCTCTGAAATTGTGACGTGCTGGGTTTATTCTTGTTTATCGCGAGAGCTAGGGTTTCCTGGCTATGAATTCCGCCGCGAACTGTATTTTGTCGCCGTTTTTCTTCCTGGATGATCAACGAGTATGTTTGCTCAAGTGTTGGTAGTGGATCTTTCAATAATATATTGCTGGTGACGTGAGAGTAGCTGTCGTTAAGGGCCATCAAGAACTCCATCGTTCTTTCTCTTTGTTGAAGTTCGCAGTACCCCTTCTTGGCGCTACAAGTACAGTCGGGTTTTTTGTCCAAAACCTGGAGCTCATCCCAAATTCTTCTCATTCTGGTGTAGTACGCTGAGACAGAGTCTTCCCCTTGCTCGATTTTGCCCAGCTCCTTCTTTAGGGCATAAATTTCTGCAACGTTAGCCTGCTCGTATCTGTTGCAGAGCATATCCCAGGCGTCGGCGGCTTCTGAGTAATAGAGGACGGACTCAGCGATGTCTGGAGATACGCTTTGCGCCAGCCAAGCTATCACCATATGATTGCATTTCTCCCACGCTCCAAATTTAGGGTCGGTAACTTCCGGTGCCGTGACGGTTCTGTCGAGTAGACCGTATTTGCTCTTTGCCTTCAAAGCCACTGTAACCGCTCTCTTCCAACCAGCGAAACCTTTTCCGGAGAAGACGTGTGTGATTTTTGTTCCCGGTTGGTCGTTTGGGTGAAGGTAGAGTGGATCTTGCGGATCAATTTCAAATTTTTCCTTTTCTCCAGAGGCGTACCAGTGCCCTTACCCTTGTCCGCCATCTTTGATCAAGAAGATCGAACCAGTTTTTCCAATCTGGTCTTGAAATTCTGTCCGGCGATGAAAGGATAAGTGCCTTTTACTGCTCTGATACCATCATGAAAAACTAAGTACTATTATTGTATTTTGAGTATCTGAGGATTACAGAGAGTTGTAACAACTACTTACTTACAGTCTAACTACAATTAGAACTCTATATATACTAACAGCTGTAACACTTAAGCGGAATATATCTGTTACAATACTAACCAACTAACAAGTAATATGTGTATATTCAACACTCCCCCTCAAGAAGAAGGGCAGATGAGTGCACAAGTCTTGCAAGTTCTCGTGGGCCAGAATCTAGCGCATTGTCTCAGGTGTCACAGATGTCACACTCCCCCTGTTTGCCGTGCTATGTGAGAAGGGAAAGAATTGCTGGTCTGTTGAAGAAACTGCTTATACTCTTTTGCTGTGACCTGTTTGGTGAGAATGTCCGCTAGTTGCTGCTGTCCGGGTGTATATTTGAGTGTAATTAAGCCACTCTGCAGTTTTTCTCTGATAAGATGGCAGTCAACTTCGATGTGTTTGGTTCGTTTATGAAAGACCGGGTTCCTTGCAATGAAGATGGCTGCCTTATTGTCGCAGTTCACCTTGATGGGCTCTACCCCTTCTACACCCAGCTCAGCCAGCAACCGCGACAGCCATGTTAATTCAGTGGTAACTCTGCGTATGGAACGGTACTCGGACTCTGCTGTTGATAGAGCAACCGTTTCCTGCTTCTTCGACTTCCAACTAATGGCAGCACCTCCCAAGAGTATGATATACCCGCTTATGGATCGCCGTGTGACGGAGCAGCTCGCCCAATCTGCATCGCAATATGCTGTCAGGTCCAGATCGGTGCTGCTTTTGTAGTAGATTCCTTGCTGTGTGGTGCCTTTGATGTATTTCAGTAGATGGTGTGCTGCAGTGAGATGTTCCTCTTTCGGCTGGTGCATAAACTGGCTCAAATGCTGCACTGGAAAGGATAAATCAGGACGGGTATTAGTCAAGAAATTTATTCTACCAATTAGTCTTCTATAATAACTTGGGTTTGCTAGGGGACTTCCCTGAATTGTCTCCAATTTGGTTCCTGTTGGGAGAGGAACAGAGGCTGTTTTTGACTCTTCCGGAATGTATTCTGCTACAAGTTCTGTGGCATACTTACTTTGGGTAAGGATTATTCCACCTGCAGTGTACAAGAACTCCATTCCCAAGAAATAGCTTAACATGCCAAGATCCTTTATCTTGAATCTTTGGTCAAGTTTCTGTTTGAGGTGAGTAATTTCTGTTGGGTTGTTACCGGTAATAATCATATCATCGACATAAATACCAATGAATGTGCGAAGAACACCATCATATTTGATAAATAATGAATAGTCATTTTTGGACTGCACATATCCTTGTAATTGTAAAAAAACAGACAGCTTTTCATACCATTGTCTTGAGGATTGTTTGAGACCATACAAGGATTTGTGCAATTTGCAAACCTTTCCCTTATAAATTTCTTTCATCCCTTCCGGTATTTCCATATATACTTCTTCTTCCAAATCACCATGTAGAAAGGCATTGTTAATGTCGAGTTGATCGATTTGCCAATGCCTTTTTACTGCTACAGCTACAAGTGTTCTGATTGTGGTGATTTTTATGACAGGAGAAAAAGTTTCCCAATAATCCTCACCATATTTTTGTGTGTAACCCTTTGCAACTAAACGTGCCTTGTATCTTTCTAAACTTCCATCAGCTTTAAATTTAATTTTGAACACCCAGTTGCATTCTATTATTCTCCTGTTTGCTGGTTGATCAACTACTGTCCATGTGTTATTTTCTTGTAAGGCTTGAAGTTCCTTGTTCATGGCCTCTACCCAATGGATGTTTCTAGATGCAACCTTGTAAGATTTGGGTTCTTTAATAGAATGCACGTTGTGGAGGACAGAATGGGAATGGGTTGATAGGGCGGTAACATCAAGGGTGTTCTTGGTTGTTATATTCACAACAGATACCGGAAGGCAGTTTGTTCTTTGTATGTAGTGGGTCGCTCCAACCGGAGACCCAAAAGACCTTTTGTTGTCCCCACACTCTCGTGAAAAAGGATGTAACTCATCCATCCGCATTATGCTTGTAACCCAATGATGCAGGGACCACTAAGTATGCTTATCGGCGGTTGGGTGGCTACCCTTGTCCAATCTCTCTCGTTCTCAACCGGTAACCTCTATTTTTGGCATTGTTGAGGCGGGTCAGAAATACTAGAATTGGCCTTCTTCTATGAATTTGGAGCTCAGAGAGAAATGATGAGTTAGTGTTGAGTAATACAATGGGGATTTAATCCCTTAAGAGATATAATTGCCTTCAAAAGGACTCTTTGATTGAATATTTATAATGCTAAACTAATATTTACAATTCTAACTTTAAAGAACTTAATAAAGGAGCTTAGACAGAGATGTGGGTGAAGATCCTTATCCTACAATGAACAAATGAACTTCAATATATAGGCTAAGGGTGTGAGCACTGTCGTAGATAACTGATGTGCAACCAAGATCAATTATACATCGGTTACTTTCTTGCACTCCAAGTTGTTTTGTGCCATCTCTACAGAGCCAATGAGGTTACACCAACACGTTTGAACAAAATGAGGCAGTTACATTTCTCTGACACTTGACGGGAACTCAAGCCTAATCGACCAGCAACCGTGATCAATTGTTGATCAGTTGCTTGCTTTTACCAGTAGTGCATATCTCCATAATCTCTTTGTGAAAATTCATCACATCTTCCCAAGAATTTCGTAGCAACTTTGTGACTTGGATGAGCTGGCACTACAATCGATTAACAACGAGTTGGAATTGACTAGATGTAGATGAAACTTGATTGTAGAGCGGTTAACTGCAGTTTTTACTAAAAAACTAATTAATTTACACAGAAAAGGAGAAAAGACAAATAATGAAATAAGAAGCTATGTGGTGGTTTATGAGGTTGATTTGCTCAAATAATGGAGAAAAATATGGACTTAATTCACTAGATCCAAACCACTTATCAGTTACCAAAAAGGTAAACCTAAGTTTATCATTGTGTATGCCCTTAGTGGATTTGTGAATTAGATATCTCTTATATTAAACCAGTTGTGTAATTGACTTGATGATCCCTTGTTCTTAAGAGACTGTGATGGTGTGCACTGTGTCCTAGAATGGCTAACAAAGAAATGGCAAGAAATGGTTAGATCTTGATGTTTAGTGTATGAACTTGGATGAATGATTGATGATCTTTATGATCTTGGGGAACGGACATGAATGTTCTTTGATAATGATCTTGATGATCCTTATGGTGAACTAAAGTCTAAATTGAACTATGTTCTTGATGGTCGTTGGTTGATGATTTCGATGACCTTTGGAATAAGAAATGGAATTTGAATGATCTACAATCTTGATGCTCAATGGAGTACAAACTTGTACGCTAATTAGTTATGGTCATGATGAACTTTGATATGTGAACTTGACAACAAAAGATTATGGTCATAATGACATTTGGTTTATTAAAATGAATAAAAATGTTTTGGTCTTAAATGACCCTGGCTGGTGTGATAAGTGGAATATAAATATGATCTTAATGAGCTCCCCCATTTAGTTGGGATAGTTGTAGGGCTCGACTCGTTGTTAACCATCCTTTGGATATGATATTGAAAGGTAGCAACCCAAAAATCATGACAGTGCGACCTTTTGACCTCGATGGTTAGCCAGGTACCCTTGGGGTACGGTTAAGCTCTAGGATCTTCTTTATAGTTTATAGGTGTTGTGCAAAATATGTAACTATACTTTGTAAACTATGAGCAGTGTACCCAGTCGAAGTAGTACAAGTATCATATCCATAGGAACTTCGCATCTATCTAGCTTCTTACCAGTTTAATATTGTACAAACAAATATATACACAAGATATAAAGTGCAATATATTGGGATTTTTGGTGTTTTGTGATATGAGTGGAAATAAAGGGAAGTGATAAAACTACTAACTAGGATAGATGTGCCCCGAATGGATCTTTTTTCTAATCACCCAAGTGTTGATTCATAAACTCACAGCTAAACTACGAGAACACTTAATTAATTAGCAGTCTAGTCAAGGTCTACTAATCCTAACCTCTTTAGCCGGAACCTGAAGGTTAGTTCAAGTATCCGGTTTATTTGTTAGCATTAAGTATGAGTTCCCCTAAGTTGCAATGGAACCTATCTCAAATACTTGAGATTTGATTACATTGATTTAGTCTCCTTTTAGGTCTTTATTCTTGATTGGTTTCGGTAGAAAACCCACTCTAATGCAAGACTAATCGACAACATAAAACCAATCAATCTGACACATAGATGTAAACTTGGGCAAAACCCTAAGCAAATTACACAATCATATGTAGACAAGCTCAAGAGCCATAAATACTCAATAACATCTTTCGTGAAGTACAAGAACTAAAATAAAGCATTATAAGAGTTCAATAATCAACAGTGGTGTTTTAGGGATTTTAGGGCAAAATCCCCATCCCTAGACACAGTGAGGTTATTCCTCGATTAGAGCATAAGAAATAAAAAGAAAGGAAGAAATAGCCATGGGAGAGGTTGAAGAAGATCTTCAGTGGCTTCAATGGTGGTGAAGTTTATCCACTTCTTCTCCTCCTTCTTCTAGCCCTAAAAATGCTTTCTTTCATATTCTATTCCCGGCCCTCAAAAGTTAGGTAGTGAAATGCCAAGACTTGGCTTTTAAAACCCGAGAGAGTGGGAAATTCTAACTTTGATCTAGAGAGGGTGGGGAATTCTAGTTCTCATCTATGTATATACAACTTGCAACTTTTTTCTTACATCATAGATCTAGGGAGGGTGGGGAATTCTAATTCTAATCTATGGATTATGGGGTGTTATACCACCTAGACAACCCCTCGGACTATCATAGATGCCCCCAACTTACAACCAGTTAACAAAGTATATTAATCGATTCTCAAAAACTAGGCCATTGATTGATTTGCTATCTATATTCGATTTAACTAATAAAGCACTTGAAAAGAATTGTCATTTAGGGAATTTCGATTATCTTTTATTATTATATATACATATATACACACGATGAAGGTAACACTAGAACCACAAAGCTAGATGACTCTTGTGTCATATGTCACACTCTGATTAAGAGGGTACACAAAAAAAATATTAAATTTCAAAGTGTTATAACTTATAAAATATAAGTGGGAAAACAAAA
>CM041782.1:119501968-119532921 GCA_023374045.1 Limonium bicolor | reverse complement strand
TCCCTTTTATCTAATCTGTTCAATGTGCTCTTCTTCTATTTTTCCTGTTTATATTAGATTCATGCTAGTGTAGTTAGTCATACTCCCGGATTGGGGTAGCAAACTGGATCTTCAGAATTATTTTGTGATCTTTTCTCTGATTATTAATGCAGTAGTTTAATTCATGTTCTTCATGTGCTTTAATATGCTGATCAACTATTAAATCAATATTTGTAGTTTTCTGATCAACACACGTGAGAGATGAGATAGATAAAGGCCCCTCCCTTAGTGAACTACTAGTTTTTATATTAAAAAGCAAATGAGTTAATCATCAATTACCAATTATTAATTGTTCGTCATTATAAACTATCGATTTAAATCTGCAGTACAACTTTCAATTCCCCTTCTTAGATAGAATGACTTTCAAACTTCATAAATCATCATTCAACAACTTCTTTTTCAAATAAATTCTTGACCAAAATCGACTCAATTTTCAATGCACTTTTCTTGGGATATTGTACCACGATAGTGATGATGACTTTATGTTAATGCAAAAATGTAAATAAACGCCTGAGTGGGTAAACGACACAAATATTGACGCTAGCCACTGTTACAGTATAGTATGTTATAGCTACAATTTATTAGTAATTCTATTTCTTTGTAACGTTCTATTGGTATAACGGTACACTCCGCTAAGTCGTCTCGTTTCAGTATAAGAGGGTGTACCGCTGCTTTGTAACTCATTCAATGAAATAAGCAGATTAGAGAATGTTTTTCCTCTCAATCTTGAACAACTCTCTTCAATCGTAACATGGTATCAGAGCAATACTGATCCATCCTCCCCGTTTTTGTTTTTCTAAACATTCAAGGTTTTCTTTGCTTTGCTCGTCATGACGGTGAACGAAGAAGAAACAAGCGATAAGTCTAGCAAGAAGAAGATCTCGGATGATGGGAAGGTCGACGAAGAAACCGAAAAGACGGGAAGTGCGAAAGCGAAGAATGATCCTTTACACCTATCAAACTCAGAGAATCCTGGGATGCTGTTGACTGGGAGTAAATTCGATGGAAGTAAGGGATTCGTCACATGGAAAAGAAATATGACGATAGCCCTCTCCGCTAAAAATAAAATAGGGTTTGTCAATGGTACCGTAAGAAAGGAGGACTACCCAGACAGAGCTCAAGAATGGAAGAAGTGCGATAATATGGTGATCTCTTGGCTCCTCACTGCTCTCGAATGGGATGTTGCGGATAGCGTCGCTTTCAACCCTACCGCAGAGTTGGTCTGGAGTTAGTTGATTTCCAGATTTGAAGAAAGTAACATAGCACGCTTGTATACGCTTGAGCAAGAATTGGCATCGATACAGCAAGGGGAAGATTCGATTCGTACTTACTACACTAAAGTAAAGAAGATTTGGGATGAAATCGATTCCACGGACACACTGCCTACTTGCTCTTACGCTGGGAATGACAAATTCAAGGAGTATATCAGGAAGCAACGGGCGATTAAGTTTCTCATGTCCGTCAACCCTAAGTACAGCCAAGTTCGAGGTAACGTGTTAATGATGTCACCGTTACCTTCAGCACAACAAATTTACTCCCTCCTTGTTCAAGAGGAGAGACAGAAGGGTGTCGGGGCTGGAGGAAATCAAGAAGGTAACAACGCCCTTTCCTTCGCAACGGATTTTCGGCCAAGAACTCCGATGGCTAACAATAAAGCTTACGGCAGAGGAACAAACCCTAGACGGGGTTACCTACAGTGTAACCATTGTCAGAAGAGCGGGCATACCGAAGACAAGTGCTTTGAGAAGGTCGGATATCCGGCCAACTGGAGAAGTCCCAAGAGTAGGAAATCCTCCACGGCTGCCAACGCTCTCGAGAATAGAGAAGGAAATCCCACCGATGATGCAACCCAGTCCAAGGCGAACCACAAAGAAACTATCGCAAGAAGCTACAGCGTGGAAGAGATAAACCAGATTCTCGTGCATGTTGCCCAGAGTCGGGAGGAAGGAACAGAACGAACAACCAGAAGCAGCGCAGGGTACAGTTTCGTTGGTAACCTTTCTCTAAATTTTCCTCCAAAGTTTTTGAATGATCATATCACCTGCAGTAGTAATGAAGAACATGTAGGTAGAAGAAACATGGATTGGATAATCGATTCCGGAGCATCACAACACATGTGCTGTGATTTACAAAAATTTGACAACTATCAGAATCTACAGCATGCGCACATAGTTAATATGCCCGATGGCCATCCTCAAAGGGTGACCATCAAGGGATCTGTGACCATTAGCAATTGGATAACCTTGTCTGATGTGTTATATGTTCCTGCTTTCAATTTTAACTTGATATTTGTGGCTAGATTAGCACAACAGACGAATGGTAAATTCAGTTTTGACAATTCCTGCTGTATGTTTCAGGATTCTAGAAGCCTCCTTGAACACCAAATAGGAAGACAAATTTCTGGAATTTACTTGCTTGATTGTTGCAATAGAGAGGAGGAAAGGAGCTAGTTTCTAGTTCTGTTGTGGGAAAAATAGTTGCTGGTTTTGATTGTACAGATGCTCTGAGTCTTTGGCATCACAGGTTGGGGCATTTGCCCATTAGCAAGATAGAAAAACTTAGGATTGTTGATAAGCACTTGTGTATAAGACAGTTCATATGTGAATCTTGTTGTAGAGGCAAAAGCCATCGTATTCCTTTCCCTAAGAAAAGTTTTACTGCTACAGAATGTTTTGATCTAATCCATATATATGTTTGGGGTCCCTATAAACAAGAAACTTTTGATGGATACTCTTATTTTTTTTACTTTTGTGGATGATAACTCTAGGGCTACATGGGTCCAACTGATCAAAACAAAATCTGAAGCATTTAAACATATAATCGATTTTCTGAAAATGGTTAAACTGCAGTTTGGCAAAGAGATTAAAGGAATTAGAACTGATAATGCCTATGAATTAGGAAGTACAAAAGAAAGTTCTGAGTTCTTGAACTCTAAGGGAATCAAACACCAAACTTCTTGTCCACACACCCCACAGCAAAATGGGGTAGTGGAGAGGAAACATCGCCACATTTAAGAAGCTGCAAGAAGTTTACTGTTTCATTCTTCTTTACCATTAAAATTCTGGGGGGAAAGCATCCTTACTACTGTGTATCTTATCAACAGAATGCCCCTAGATAGCCTGCTAGGTAAATCCCCTTATGAGGTTCTGTTTAACAGGAAACCAAATTATGAAGAACTTAAAAGTTTTGGAAGCTTAGTTTTTGCTCACAAAAACCAATCTCTTCATGATAAATTTGCTTTCAGATCCTCTAAAGGGATCTTCCTAGGATATGCTACAGATAAGAAGGCTTACAAAATCTATGATTTGGATAATGAAAAGGTTGTTTACAATAGGGATGTCAAATTCTATGAAAATATTTTCCCTTTCAGAGAGAACCAAAAGAAAGAAACAGAAAAAATTATCAGAACAGGAAACGAGCAACCACCTTATTTTCCTGCTAATCCATACTCACCTCCTCTTGAGTTCTTTGATTTTGAAGAAACAGAAAGTGTCACTGAACCAGAAGGCAGAAACCTGGTCACACCAGAGGCACAACCAAGCCTGGACATCAGCGAGCATTCACTGACTCAAGAAGAGGATACTGTTACCCATCAGCAACCACTGAGAAGGTCAGAAAGGACTAGAGGAATGCCCAAACACCTAGAAGACTACATCGTGGGCAGTACACACAACAAGGAAGTTAGACAAGCAATCCAACCAGCTAAGTCCCTAGACCCTTTTTCTATTATTATGCATGATAGATTGAGCAATGCTAACCCCAATGTTTCATTCTCTGATGTGCATAGAACTGATATGGAGGATTCATATTGTTTATACTCTACTGTTATCCCTACATACAAATTTGTCTGTCCTGAAATCAATGTCAGTTATGCATGCTATAGCTCTGATAAAGCTGATATACAGACTGCTATAGAACCCACTGATTATGATGAGGCCATTAGAAATAAACACTGGGTAAGAGCCATGACTGAGGAATTTGAGGCTCTAGAAAGAAACAATACTTGGGAAGTTGTGGATCTGCCAAGAGGAAAGAAAGTCATAGGATGCAAGTGGGTATATAAACTGAAATATAGGGTTGATGGGATGTTAGAGAGGTACAAAGCTAGGCTTGTAGTCAAGGGATACACACAAAAATATGGAATCGACTACCTTGAAACTTTCTCTCCTGTTGTAAAATTCAGCACCATTAGAGCTCTTACAGCTGTTGCTTGCAAGAGGAATTGGGTCATTAGCCAATTAGACATAAATAATGCTTTCTTGCATGGAGAACTGAAAGAAGAGGTTTACATGCAATTGCCATTAGGATATAAAGCCACAGAAAGAAATCAAGTTTGTAAGCTGAAGAAATCTCTTTACGGTCTTAAGCTGGCCTCAAGACAATGGCATGAAAAACTTAGTAAATTTCTTTCCCATCTAGGCTTCCATCAGTCCCTTAATGACTATTCCCTTTTCATAAAGAAAACTCAAAACAAATCTGTTTTTCTGGCTGTGTATGTTGATGACATATTACTTACTGGAGATGATGTTGAGATGATAGCAGAAATCAAAAACCAAATGAATCTTGAGTTTAGAATTAAAGATTTGGGGACTTTTAACAATTTTCTTGGCATGCAATTTATATCTACTGAAAATGGCATGATAGTGGTTCAAAAACAGTATGCAGAGAACTTAGTAAGATAATTCAATTGTGAGAATGAAAAACCAGTTGTTGCTCCTCTAGAACTTCACACAAAACTGATAAAAGATGAAGGAAGGTTGCTGACTGAACCTCTCCTTTACAGAAAATTGGTAGGGATAATTAGTTTTCTGGCACATACCAGGCCAGACCTTTGTTTTGCTATACAATGTTTGAGTCAGTTTTTGCAGCAGCCAACAGAGGTACATTGGAAGGCAGCTTTGCACACATTGAGATACATCAAAGGTAAAACAGGCCGCGGGATTTTCTTTAATAAAAGAACTGATTTCTCTCTTACTGTGTTTTGTGATGCAGATTGGGCTGGATGCCCAAATACAAGGAAGTCCATAAGTGGCTACTACATACATCTCGGTGGATCCCCTTTATCCTGGAAGGCTAAAAAGCAAGGAAGCGTGGCCCTATCCTCAGCAGAAGCTGAATACCGGTCCATGCGATAAACAACAGCAGAACTGAGCTGGCTAACCAGGATTCTACACGATTTTGGAGTCAGAGATGTCATTCCTATTCCCCTCAGATCAGACAGCCAATCAGCCATATACATTGCAAGGAACCCGGTGTTCCATGAGCGAACAAAACACATCGAGGTCGATTGCCATTTCGTGAGGCAGAAAATCCAAGAAGGGCTGATAGAAGTACAGTTCGTGCCCTCACAACTGCAAATGGCTGATATTTTAACCAAGACATTAACAGGGAGAGAGTACAGCCGCCTTGAACAACCTCTTGGAATGCGCAGGGTCTAATAAAACCAGGATCAGCCATGCGTTTCTCCTTTGGATCTCATCAGCAGAGTTAGTTTCCAAAGTTTTACATCCCTGTAAACTTTGAGGGGGGGGGTGTTACAGTATAGTATGTTACAGCTACAGTTTATTAGTAATTCTATTTCTTTGTAACGTTCTATTGGTATAACGGTACACTCCGCTAAGTCGTTTGGTTTCAGTATAAGAGGGTGTACCGCTGCTTTGTAACTCATTCAATGAAATAAGCAGATTAGAGAATGTTTTTCCTCTCAATCTTGAACAACTCTCTTCAATCGTAACAGTATGGTGGCTTTGGGCAAACTCAATGTATATATATATATATATATATATCCTCCAAGATCTGATGCACATTTATGGTTTATTTTATCAAACAGAGTGCACAGTTATGTTAAACTACCGTAAAAGGTGCACATTATATTAATTATATTAGATGTTTGTATTTGTGCAAAATTAAGTTAAATAAACAATTTTTCTTCTAAACAAACTTGAATAAACAAAACATTAAAGCTGCTTGAGTCAACGTGTTGCATGAAGATTGACAATAGGATGCGTGATAGAAAAGAAAACTAACCAAGATCATTGCAAAATGGCAATAAGTATTTTATTATTGATATACTCCAAGTTGATTATTATTATTATTGTTTGTATTGCCGATCCAGCATGTGAAAGTGACCACCAAACAGTCACGGTTAGACGAGGATGATGACATCTTGCTATTATGAGGCTTGCTTGGTGTTAATAATAATTTATCAAATATTGACATCTTTTGATTTGAATGGTTTGTATACTCAACTAAATCTCCATTGCTTTGGGTCTAAACAAACAATTCCTAATTCTCGTTTTTATATATAAAGAACAGTCATTTATTATTATTATTACTTTCGTTCTGAAAACGGTTAATATAACACTATGTTTTAAACCCTATCGACGTCATAGAGTTATGAAAGATTCATGACATTAATTTGTTTTAGAAGAATTTGTCACATGAAAGTACTACACCACTGCAGTTGCTAATATATATACTCGGCAGTTAGCACATCAAAACTCCTGGGCAGACCCCGGTTTATAGCGATTAATTTTCTACAATCTTCTCTTTTTTTTTTTTGGCTGACATATTTTGGGTTCTCCCACTTTTCTCCCGATTGACATGGTTTTCATTGACTAGTGCAATTCAATTTGAAATACTAGTCACTTTGAATCTCAAACTCCTTTCTGGCAGAAGTGTCGTTTTCTTAGATAGAAACAATGCTGGTAGTCAAAGTCAACGCTTCTAAATAATTATTTGGGGCTGGGCTTGCGGCCCAAATATTCTCCGGGTATAGATGTCAAAATCAATTTGTAGTATTATAAATAAAGAAAAAATGTATTCTCCACCATCAATATTCCCACAGTGTAATTTTTTTTTATCAAAAATTGAAATCGATGATAGATTTAAAATTAAATTTTTAATTTTGAAAATAAAGAAAAAGAAAACCTCTTCCACGATCAATTCGCACGATCTGAAATTGAAATGGAATGATGATTTGAAAAATAAAAGATCCCAAGTTTTCAGCAAACATTTTTTTTGACATGAATTCTTTAAATTAAATATAAGAAGATAAGTGTTGGGCTGAGTTTATTTATTACTAACTAAAAATTCACTCTTTCATTTTAAAAATTGTGTTGTCTAAATTGAAAATGTACACTTTGATCAAACAAATCCACACTTGCAGCTTAAAAAATCTATCCTTTTAGATAAATATCTACACTTTTACCTAAAAAAGAAATTAATAAAAATGTCACTTCTATCAAATATATATACAGTTGCATTTTAAAAATTGGGTCATGTACTTATATATCTACACTTTTACATAAATAAGAATTAATATTAAATGAGTTTATATTCCTACAATCTAATTTACAAAAAAGGTGTAAACCATCAATTTTTTTAAATGCAAATGTAGAAAAAAGAAAGATAAAGATCCACGTTTTAAGCAAATTGGTTAAAAATAAGCAATTAGAAAATCTTTTGACATCGACCCTTTAAAATAAATATAAAAACATCACAAGTAAAATTGTTGTGTTGTATTTATTTGTTACTCACTAAAATAATTTAACTCTTCCATTTTTAGAGTTGTATTGTCAAAAATTCAAAATCTACATTTTTACTAAACAAATATACACAAACATTTTATAAAATCTATAATTTTAATTAAATATCTACACTTCTAATAAAATGAGAAATTACTAAAAATCTGTATTTATCAAACAACACCACACCCACATTTTGAAAAATCTATCATTTTACTTAAATATATACAATTATAAAAATCTACACTTCTATTAAACAAATCTACACTTTTATTAAACAAATCTACACTACTATCAAACAAATCTACACCTACATTTTGAAAAATCCATCATTTTACTTAATATATACACTTTTACTCTAATGATGAATTATAAAAATCTACACGTCTATCAAACAAATCTACACTATACTTTGAAAAATCAATCATTTTACCTAAATATCTACACTTTCAGAAATTAATAAAATATAAATGCATGTCAAAGTAAATATTCCCACAATTTCTATCAATTTTTTAACCGAAATGGCACTAAGAAGTGATTTTAAAAAAATAATAATAAGATCCTACACTTTAAGAAAAAATTTATTTAGAATTGTAAATTAGAAATTCTGCTAAGAAGACTTTTTTAAAACAAATATAAGAACATCAAATAAAATAAATTCAAATTTTTATTTTATTAATTGTATTGTGTAAATTTAAAATCTACACTTTTATCAAAAAAATCTACACCTACATTTTAAAAAATATATCAATTTACTTTAATATTTATATTTTCATTAGATGAGGAAAATCTAAACAGATATCAAAGTTTTTTTTTATTTTAGAAATAAAGAAGATATATTACACGATCTAGCTTTAGAGGGAAAAAAACTATCAATTATAATAAATATTCCCTAGCAATATATTTTTAGTGAAGTAATGAATTTAAAAATAAAATAATAAAAAATACCAAGTTTTAAGTAAAAAAATCATTTTAAAATAACAAACTAGAAATTCTGTTGAGAAGACTACGTATTTATAAATATAAAAGCATAAAAAATAAAATCCACTATTTGTTATCAATTGTTTTCCTAAAATGACAATCCACACTTCTGTCAAAAATCTACACTACTTACAATATGGAAAATCTATCAATTTACTTAAAAATCTACACTATCAGCTAAATAAGGATTAAATTTAAATACTACTCTTTTATCCAACAAATTTACACCTACATTTTAAAAAATCTATTATTACTTAAATATCTACACTTTCACTTAAATATGGGGAATTATTAAAAATCTAAATAGATGTTAAAGTTCATTTGTAATTTTAGAAATAAAGAATAAATATTAAACGTGTCCCACAATCTAGTTTCTAAAGAAAAAAATAAATCATCAATATATTTTAACCGAAACCATAGTGAAGGAGGAAGTTATTTTTTTTTTGATATAAAAGAGGAAAGAGTAAAGGATGTGGCGTGGAAACTGTCGTTATATTCAATGAGATGGTAGTTATTAGTGGAAAAAGTTGTCTATATTTATTTGTTTGTTTTTAAATTTTTGAAAACTAATTATTAACTAAGTAACAATATTTACAGTTGAATTAATATTTGAAAAACTAAATTCTAATCTAAAGGTTAAAAATGTGTTGAGCTCAAAACAAATTTTGAGCATGGTGCTCAATTAAATCATGGCCGTTGAATTTATAATAAATAAATTGAAGGTTTAGATTTTATTGTCTATTATAGGGGTATAGATGTCAAATTTAACTTTAGTTTTAAGAAATAAAGGAAAAAAATGTAAGATTGCACGATCTAGTGTACACAGAAAGAATTAAATCAATAATTCTAATAAATATTCCCACAATTGGCAGTTATAATTTTTTTAACTGTAATAGAAGTGGAGTAGTGATCTGAAAAAATCAAAAGTCCCACTTTTATGAAAAAAATTATTTAAAAATAACAAATTAGAAATTTAATTGACAAGACTCCTTATAGAAATGTATAAGAACAAAATTAAATTTATTTATTACTTAATAAAACATTACAATCAAACAAAAATAAATCAAAGAATTATATTTTGAAACAACCATTACTTTACCTAAATATCTACACTTTTACTTGAATTAGGAATTAATTAAAATTCACACTTCTAAAAAAATCCACACTTGCATTTTTAAAATCTGACATTTTACTAAAATATCTAAATAAGAATGTAATTTTAGATGAGTTTGTATATTGCAACAATCTAATTTGAAAAAAAATGATAAACCATTAATATTTTTTAAAGTGGGAAACAAATTGTTTTGAAAGAAGCAATTAGAAAATAATTTGACATGAACCCTTTAAAATAAATATAAGATCACAAGTGAAATTCCTAGGTTGTCTTATTTATTACTCATTAAAATAATTTCACTCATTCGTTTTAACATTGTATTGTTCAAATAAAAAATCTACACTTTTATCAAACAAATCTACACCTACATTTTACAAAATCTATCCTTTTACATAAATAACTACACTTTTACTTAAATGAGCAATTACTAAAAATTTACAATTCTATCAAATAAATCTACACCTTCATTTTGAAAAATCTATCATTTTATCTGAATATCTACACTTTTACTTTCATTTTTAGAAAATACTAAAAATCTACACTTCCGTCATAAAAATCTACACCTTCGTTTCAAAAAATCTATCCTTTTACCTAAATATCTACACTTTTTCTTAAATTAGCAAACATGTCTACATTTGCATTTTGAAAATTGTATAATTTTATTTAAATATCTGATATGAAAAGAAAACTATAAATCATCAATTCTAATAAATATCCCACATTTTAAGCAACTTACTTTATTTAAAAATAACAAATTAAAAAAATACATAAACTTTGTAGCATTAATGGATGTGGGGAAGAAATTTCCACAATGTCAATGTCGTATATTTAGGGAAGTTACTAGTCAAATAATTATTAAAATACTAATTACTGGTGGGTGAGGAGAGATAAAACTAGTAGAGAGCATGATTTTTTAGATGGACAAGAGGAAGTTAGGTGACAAAACTTCCGTAAACTTTATCTCCTATTAATAAGGGGGGTGGTTGGTTATATTTGAAAAAGTCTATTACACCCTTATTATTATTTTTTGGTTGTTTTTCTTTTTTATAAACCTAATTATTAAATAAATAAATACATATACGATTGAGATTAATACTTAAAAAAATAAATTATAATCTAATGGTCAGAAATGGTTTGAGCATATGCTCAAATTTTACTCATGGGCATGGTCCCCTGTTTGCTCCTTTCTGGCATAAGTGTCGTTTTCTTAGATAGAAACAATTCTGGCAGTAAAAGTCAACCCTTCTTAATACTACCTCCGTCCTGAATTGACCGTCCTGTTTACTTTATGGCACGTTTTTCCACTTCAATATTAAGCATATAAGATAAAATAATTTTATAAAACTAAATTTTGTAACATATAGTTTATCATGTAAGGATTCATATGCAAAACTTAAATTTTCAAAATTAATTTATCTTATATGTTAAAAATTGAAGTCAAACGATATGTCCAAATAGTAAACAGGACGGTCAATTCAGGACGGAGGGAGTAATTATTTGGGGCTGGGCTTGCGGCCCAAATATTTCTCTCCGGCCCTATGAAGAAACAAATGCTACAACTACGAAGTCTAATGGGCTAGCCCGCGTCTATATATAATGGACATGTAAAAAGTAAATTCAGGCCATGGGACCACATGACTTCCTCATATAGTGGACATGTAGTGATTATTTTCTGCTATTTATATATGGAGTATATCTCGATCTAAAAATTAGTTCTTTGTATACATACGGTAGAGTACTAGTATCTTTCATTCTGCCAAAATTGTACACATATACGCATGTCGGAATTCGGACGGCATTTCGGTAATTGATAATATTATTCTTCATTTTAGCTTAAACACTCCTACAAACAAAAACATACTACAGGCGATTTAACTAAAACTGGATAAATTTTACTGCTACTTATCTGTAGGATAAAAAGGAAAGCAAGCAGGAAATAATTGTATGGTCCATACTCCATAGTTGATAGTCCATACTACTACATCTAGCCGCTATGTGTGTTTTGCTTCCACGACCGGACATGCATGCATGGATTGTATATAAACCCAGCATGACTTCCCGAAATAATAATTAAGAACACCAAATCACCCAATCCATGCACCTTCTTTACTACTAATTTCCAAAAGCTCTTATATAGACCAATCCTCATTGAAAGATGGCATTTCCCAACACTATGCTAATCCCGTCCTTTGCCTTCTTCCTCCTCGCAACTAGTACCGCCCAGACCCCCTCTCGTATGGAAACCTCAGGCCGCCTTTTCTGCACTCCCACTGGCAACTTCAACCGCACCCTTTGTCGCACCCCATCATCTTGTCCCGGTCTTGCAGGGATTAAAGTCCAGATCACCTGCGATGGAGGTCAGACGGTCCTTGGCCAAGGCGTGACAGACACTGAAGGGTTATTCAGGGTGATTGTTCAGACTGTTGATTCTCTCTTCTCTGTAAGTTCCAAGTGTGTAGCTAACATTAGGCTCCCCGTCGCTAATTGCACTGTGTTGCCTGTTAATGGTGTGCTTCAGAGTGGTTTGACTCCTCTTGGTGTGTTCCCAAGTGTCCTCGGCGCACTGAATAGGCTTCTTGCCCCTTTACTTACCTTAAATTCTACTAGTAACATCCTTAATTGACCTAAATGTACTTGCTCTTGCATATCTAGTACTTGCGTGTCCAAGGAAGAATAGAGATAAGATATTGAAGAAGGCCTTAACCTTATATATATGTAATAATTGGAAAAAATAAATAAAAGATTAATTTCAAGTTTAAAAAGAGTGCAATTAAGAGATAGTCCATAGCTGAGGGTGAATCCAGCACTTTTATATTCATAAATATGCAAGAGAAAAACCAAGATACATCCCACGCTGTACAAAATATTGGCGTCACCAAAAGATGACAAAATTGTACACTCTGACAAATTGGTAAAACGTACCCCCTGTATCTTCTGAAAGTCCTCTTAAAATATATCTCAGTAAGTACACCATTATCCTAATACGACCCATGATGTTGTCATTGCAGTTCAGATGTAATAACAGTTGATCATTGTGATTTCCCAGATGTTATAGCACAACTTAACTTACTTTTGGAGATGTTTGACCCATGCCAATCAATCACCAGAACTTCTTTCTAACCCATAAGAGCAATATTACAACGCCAATGACAATAGCCACTGGAGCCCACTTTCGGATCAAGGCCTGCCTGTTTAGATCTCGAGCTTTGTCAGCATAGATACGGGATTGTGAAGTTAACCTACTGGACATTTGACTAACCTCTGCAATATTCGATAAAAGTAATTAATTATATCAGACTTATAAAAAAAAAACAAAACAAAATCATACTAGGTCACTTCCAGATTGAAGACAAAGGCAAAAATTATATGCATGTGATCAAATCACAAAAAGATAATATTAAAGCTTACGATCTAGCTTTTCACCAACACCAAGAACCTCTTGCACATTCCGAGTCATTATCTGGTGCACCTCATACAGTTCATCATTCAATTTCGCTATGTTTCTCTGCGTACGACTGTCCTGGTACAATTTCTTTGTTTTCTGTATAAATGCGTCTTCAGAGGAATACACAGATTCAAAATATTATCATCCGATCATAAAAGCATATAAACACCGAGACTAAAAAAGTAACAAGAAAACAAAATGAAGCACGTACCAAACTTGATAAAGGCATATGGCCGTGCAGCTGTTTCTATCTGATCCCCATTGACACGTTCAAATTCATTCTTAAGGTCTTCTAGGTACTGAAATGCAAGTTTCTTGGGATAAGCACGGTCACACACTGTCAAGTAGCAAACACGCCCCTCGATAATATAACTGGAGAAAGGGTTAAAAGGAGAACAAACATTATAATACTGCTTATGGTTGGTCACTATATCTACTCTCGACAACTATGGTTTCACCCATCATGACAAGAACCCGTGCGTCTCATGCTCTAAAATCAACCAAATATATCATGATAAGTTTGGAAACTGTCAGCAAGTTTAGAAGTATACTGATAAACATAGGGACCACTATCAATTGACATCCTTGATGCTTCATTGTGGCCTTTCGATAGATTCTTGAACAAAGCTTTGATTTGTTGCTTATAATATTCAACCTCCGGCATATCCCGCCCATCATCTAGTCCCTCTGCCAGAGGAAGACCATCAGTAACACGAGCAATCATTGTTACCTTCACCATTTTGATGTAAAGGCTCTGAAGCTAGTTCAAGGACCTGAATTTCATCAAAAGAAAAAATACATGTACAATGCTAAGAAGGGAGGTAGATTAAACATACACTAAATAGTGCAGGAAGAAGAAGAAAAAATAGATTACCTATGGGCTAGGAAAATATTTACAGATGGAAAGGATACAACTCAGGCAAGAGCAGTATTTTCCCACTAATCCCTAGTGAAGGAAAGTAGAAAAAAAAAAAGCAATCTAAGAAAACTCCCTTTCCAAGCAATAATGACCAAATCTCCAGAAAACTACTGAACCTTTTTCCCTTCCTCTTAATCTACCAAATTCTGAATAACTACTGTCACACCCCTTACACTGTTTGCCTCCTATCCACTCTATTCTGGATTATAACAGAAGTAGCTCAGCCAGATTGGGAGTCCCCATTATGCTCAATCAAACCAAGCACAAATTAGGTGGAGTTATTCTTTGTTCGAAGTTGAGAGTTCTATGGTTGTCATTGCACAAATTAAGAGGAGTTATTCTCACTGGTTCCAGAGTTGTGAAATCGGTCCCAGAATTGTTAATCTAGTTGCATTGTTATATGAACATTTCACCGAGGTATAAATCATCAGGTCTCATCACGGGTTCAAAGTGCCTTTCACATTTTGTGCTGCGCTCAGGCAACAGAGTTAGATAGGGGTTACTGCACTGGGCGGTTCTTTGCTTAGGTCCCATTAGCCAGACTACATAAGTTTGGTTGCCCGCTCTTTGCTTGCCTACTTGGTGAAGCAATGAAGGAAACAATTAAATACACGATTAGACTCAGACTGGAGCATTAAAATTGCATGGTGAATCTTCTTGGTCAAGCTAGATACTAGAAGAAGCTAACCGTCTCATGGAAAAGGCAGAATGTAAAAGCTCTGCTTCTCTTTGGTCAGTTCTAGGTGCCTGCACGAACGGACAGAATCTCAGATGCAGCACAGATTGTAGCTAACTGCTAACAAGATGATGAAATTTATCCTCATAACCACTCACTTAAGGATGTGCCTTGATCAATGTCTCCAAGTCAGTGTGTTGTAATAATGGTGCTTTAACTATAAGAAAACTAATGAAATGCGGAGGTTATGAAGAAAACTCCTGGGAAGATTCGAACTGATTCCACCAAGCAGCTTAGAGTTCTCAGATGCACCTGTACAGTATTCACTGTAGATATAGCTGGCAATTCGCTAAGCTCCCAGTGCAGAACCTGTTGCATCAGCCGGTATCTTCATTTGTCTAAACTAATAATTCATAGCACAAAAATCACTAGAATGCCAACTTATTCAATAGTAACTAGAAATTAACCACCACTTTCATACCCAATAAAGCTGTCTTATACAAGCATCTAGAAACCACTCTCCTCATGTACTCTAAAGTCTAATCCTCCTTAGACTTTCTTTTTTCCCTATGCGTAAAGTAACTGTATAAATTTCAGCCGGGAATGTTAAAAGGTAATATAACGAAAGCATATGCACGACTGAGAATGAATACAGGCAGACATCAATATGTCAAACCAGACGAAATGCGGTCCCCTAAAAGTACACACATCCTTGTAACAGATCAATCAGCAAGCTAGAAGAAATTGGCTGGGCTTCCGTTTCAGTTATCTGTATCGACAGCATGTTCTACCCATTTTGATGTCCTTAACGTATATTAGGGTCGAAATATCTAGGTTTTGAGCAACTGAAGAGGACGAGAAGGAAAAGATTGGCAACTACCAGAAACAAAAATCAGCCATCTCTAATTTCGAATCAGCTTATTTCTCCTTCAGATCCAACAGGTGCGGGAAATAAAAATGCAAGGATCGAATTCCAGTGTTGGATCACATTGGACGCAAAAGAACCTCAGCTTCAAGTGCTAGGAATCACAGGTGCGTATACGTAAATGCAGTAAAAGGCACCTGAGGGAAGGAGGACGACGTCTCTTTGCGATCGATCGAAGGGGGGAGCACAACAGTCGCAGAACGACAGCGAAAGAGAACCCCAAGATGGAGACGCCGAGATGGAAGGCCCGATGCGTTTGGTTAGCCGAACAGGCAGAGGGACTAGATTCTGCTGAGCCGATCAACCCAACAAAAGCTAAACTCGTATTTCCGTTAGCGAACCGATCCAACCCGATCCAAACCTGAACTTAAACCAAATAGTGTGACCCGAATTGTAACCCGAAAATCCGAACCGAACCAAACCAAAACCGAATCAAACCGAAATTTGGTATAACCGAATCCACCCGAACCGAATCAACCCGAACCGAATCCACCCGAATGTTTTGCTAAATCTAAATCTACTATAGTTGTTCTAACTGTAAAAATAATCTTGAAACCAAAAAACACATAATGGAGATTTAGACATCCAATAAGTGTTCATTGCTCACAAATGATACAGATACATATATATATAATATTGAACATCTTCAAGCATCTCAAGCCTTGTTGTAATAAAACATTCATAA
Source organism: Limonium bicolor (assembly GCA_023374045.1). NCBI lineage: Eukaryota > Viridiplantae > Streptophyta > Magnoliopsida > Caryophyllales > Plumbaginaceae > Limonium > Limonium bicolor. The sequence goes on along the minus strand of CM041782.1, from coordinate 119,516,611 downwards.
ACTGTGTTGTTACTCTTCCCACACATGGATGTTTTGCTACAAACTATAGATGTTTTGCTTTAAAATGTTTTATAATACAATTTAATGTGTATCATTACTATTTTATAATACTATACTAATTTTGATTTTAATAAAATTAGGTTTTTTTTTTATGTTTAGGACATGAGACTTGGGAATGGTTAAAATGTTGATGAAGTTTAATTATAAAACCTAAACTTTTTAGTTCAGACATATACTATTCAAGATTAATGTGTATATGCCTAAAGAAAATTATGCAATAAAATGAGGAAAATAAATCTTCCAAATGGTAGATTATTGTGAATCGTGAGATAGACTAGCATTTTAGAGGATGAATAAGGTTTGGAGGATGAATAATCCCCACCTTATTCCATCTACCTTAACAACTTAACCTAAAATGTTGTATAAGACAATGTAATGTGTACCATTACTATTTTATATTACTCTATATTTTATAAACTTAGGTTTCTTTATATTTAGGAGTTAGGAATGGTTTGAATGTTGATGGATGGGTGTGGGCGTGTGACGCTTGTGCGAGACGGTGATGGATGGGTGTAGATGCGCGACGCTTGTGCAAGGTGATGAGCTTAGGGTGTGACGGGCGTGGGATGACTGGAGGCACGACGTCGGGCGTGGGCGGGGTAAACTAGACGTCGATTGCCGAATATTGACCACTAATTCACAAAAGCTTAATTTGTACTTAGTCTATACAATTAATAGTTTAAATTCATTTACAAAATTTGTCATCCAGTTTGATTTTATCCAACCTATACACAATAGAAGTCTTGATCAACAGTAACACTACATTAAAAGAATTTGGAGCCGCGTATGAAAATCAATGCAAGTTACGAAGGTTGCTTAAAATTCGTACTTTAAATTTTTTATCAATTAAACCCGGATAAGTCACCCGAATTTGACCTATAACCCGAAAAAACTGAATGACTCAAAGGCCAACCCGAACCGAAAGCACCCAAACCTGAACTCAACCAAATCGAAATAACCCGAATCAAATTTAAACCATTGAACCCGATCCGATCCAAACCAAACTGAATAGTAAATATCTATAAATTGACCCGAACCGAACCGAACCCGAACCGAGTGACCCGAATTGCCAGGTCTAATTTCCGTTACCCATTAAGCGCAGTCAGTTTTAATTTTTTTTCTAAAAAATACACAATTTTGTCCACTTTTGATGTACGATCTTTTATATTGGAAATCTAAAATTTTATATATGAAATTTATTTTTAGTAGATCTCATATTTCTTTTTAAATATAAGTAGATTTTAAAGGAATTTTGACTTAATGTGATGAGAATCTTGAAGCTCCTCAAGGTGATTATAAAGGAACAATCATTATTAGTATAAGCATATCTAGTTATCCTTGGCTACTTTTAAAATTGTACAGTTTGTATAGTGTAAAAGTACATGTTTTGTAAGCTTGTTGTACAGTTTAAGAAGTTAGTATGTACATCTAGTAGAATTTCAGTAATATCAGAATTCAATGTATAGTTTTACATATACAACCGTACTTTTTTTTATTAACTAGTATACAGTTTTTATAAAACAAATGTACATGTACGTAGCCATATATAACTACTTTTGGATGTAGCCAAGAGGTATATACAAAGGAATTGCAGGCTTATGAGGAAATTTTGGTGGAAGGAGTTTAGGGTAAAAGATTTATCTCATGAATGAAATAGGAGAAAGTCTGTCGGAGGTGAGAGGAGGGTTGAGGGTTTAGGAGTTGCCTGCCTTCAATGATGCATTGTTGGCTTGACAAGTTTGTAGATTGCTGGATAATCCCTCATTGTTGGTGTCAAGGTTGATTAGGGCAAAGTATTGCAAAGGTGATTCAATCTTGAAGGCGAATTTGGGTCACTATCCAAGCCCTATATGAAGATCTGATAGGTTGCTATTTTATTTTTATTGTCAAAATCCCTCGTTTTTCTCCCAGTTTTGTGCATAATTGAAGTTTGTACCTTTATAAAAAAAAGGAGATGTCTTAAAATGCCTAGTTTTGATGCTTATTTGACTTAGGACACGATCTACAGAGAATTGGCATGTTGTGGAGGAAAAGATCTCGAAATGTACAAGTTTTCGGGTATGTGTTCGAACCAACAGACCACGACCAGACATGTTTGCCCCCTATCCGACCCCAAGGACCCGGGCACAAAGTGTTGTCCGGCCCTGCAGACCCGGACGCAAGTTTGAACAACCCATGTTCGCCTTTCTTTCCGACCATGTCTCACCTGGACACCTATACTTACGTCTGCGAGTGGATTTTAGCTATACATGTCCTTCTATCTATCCGATTGGAGCCCACCCGGATACCTCACAAAGCAAAAAACTCTCGCTTGGAAACATTTGTGCCTTGTTTGGATCTCCCCATCCGGACATAAGTCCGGACACACGTATTTTATGTGTAGAACTTCATAAAAAGAGGCAGAGTCAAGGCAAATAGAGGGAGAAGAAGTACATGATTCTATAAAACATGAGGTGGATGATTTTTTTATTTTATAATGACCTCGTTTGGGGACTCACAAAAACACAGCGTTTGTGTGTGTTTTCTTCTCGCAAACACGATGGGGTGTATGGCTTGGTTGCGTTTCTTTCATGTGTCTGAGAATATCTCGTGTCTGCAGCAGTGCGCAGTCACACCAATGGTGGAAATTATTCCCCCTAACTCACCTTTGTAGCTTTCTCTTCTTCTTCGTCCGTCCATGATTGATTTATTGCTCCCACCCACTTATCTGTCGTATTTATTTTGGATGGGTCTGCTGGTAAACCTATATCGTAACTAGTTTGCCTAAAGTATCCCTTCACGTTATCGAACCAACGGAGGCACTGTCTAGTTTGAGTCTCTACTCTAATCTGACAAATAAACTAATGAAATCAAATAACAGGAAATTGGGGGTTTGAATTGCTAAAATCAATAAACTAAAATAAAAATAATAAAAGATGATCTTCTTGACAAACTAAACAGAGGAATCTTGGTTTACTACTTCTCCCTAGTTCTTCAATTCTCCTTCCTATATGTTTTCTTAATTCTAGATCGCAGCCTCAAATCTAAATTAATCTAAAATTGGTCTCCCGCAAAATAGATTCTTACTAACAATTCCTAAATCCTAACTCTCGTTACAAATCTATTAATTAACTAGTAGCGTTCAAAATTTATCTGGTTTCTAGTCAGCTAATCTCGAGGAATTATTGTCTCAAGTTTCACTGGTAGTATTCCTATAATCTAATGAATGTCGTAGTTCTCACTTGTAAGCAGGCAAACCAAATAAACTCAAACAATCATAAATCACAAGTGACTTTAACAATGTATTATGAAAAAAACCTACAATCTGTATAGAATTAATATTCAACACAATAGGAAAGAGAAATCATAACCTAGGGCTTCATAATAAACCATATTCTCAACAACTACTCAGGCATAGGAGACAAAGAAATAATCACAATGATAAAGAGATAAGAAAACATCATCTAATAGTTGTCGAACTGGTGGTGATGAATTCCGTCTCTATCTTTTTCTCCCGTTTCCAATTGCCCTCTGTTCTATGTCTTGATCTTCTTTGCCTTGATGGCTAGGGCTAGAAAATTGGAAGAATAGAAGATTCCCCGCTATGATCGATTACAAATAATATTTATACTCTTCTCCCGTTAATGAAACGATGCGGCGCTCCCTCCTCTCTTTGGTCCCGATTTATGTCTTGTTTAATACTCGGACGTCTCACAAATATTACTCCACGGGACATAAGAGGCTTGGTCCAGGTTTCCATCCGGCTTTAATACCCGGACCACTCACAGGAATCGGTCTGCGCGACAGACAAAGCTTGGTCTGGATCTTTTCCCAGGATGCAAACCCGGACCAGGCGCAAAACTTGACAGAAGGATTCGTCTTTCCGTGGTCCGGGTTTATAGGTCTGGACACATACCCGGATCACACCTGAATGTTGGCAGAAAGTGTATCTCGAGGATGGTTCGGGTTTATAAGTCCGGACAAAGACCCGAACCGACTATAAAATACTCTAAAATCATTGTTTTGACTCCCGTTCGGCCCTGTCTTGATCGTTAAGCATTGACACCCGTTTCTAGATCCTTTCTTCAGCGTTTTTCATATGTTTAAGCATAAAACCACAAGTAATGGAAGTTCTTCACATATAACATAATTTAACACATAAGTAAGGGAATTTATCACATAATTTACTAAAATAATAATCAAGTTAAACTTAGAAATGTGTATAAATTCCGTACTTATCATATGCACTGTTCTTCGATGGGTCTACACTGTTATAGTTTATAAGATTAACCATGTGGGTGTGTTTGACATTAGTTAATGGTTTAAATTTTCTTGATCATGTATGTTAATTACATTTTTGTACAACTTAGGTATGATTATTTTATTTAATTTTTGATATGCGATTAAGTAAAGTAAGTGAAGTTGCATAAATCAATCAAATCCATAACAGAAAACACTTTTAAAAAGTTGAACTGTTGTAAATTCAGTAACATGCGCAATCAACAGTTTTTTAGTAAAATGCAGCATACAATTTACTAATTACAATAAAAACAACATTTTTAAAACCAACAACAGGCTTCTACCAAACGTCCAAAACCAGCCGCTTACAACTTCTACAAATTCATCAGCAGACAACTTCTCAATTTTCAACAACAGAAGCAGAGAACAACCCAAACAACCTTCCCCAGACAAACCCATTTTTAAATGAGTACTTTAAAAAAACTCACATTTTAGCTAAATGGGGTAATTGCTCGGGAAATGAATTTTTCTTTGTGGGTCATATCCGAGAAACTATTGATGTAATGCTACGTTAATGAAAATGATTTTGATGTTGGTTCTTAAAAAAATCTTACGTTCCTCGTTTACTTATTCTTTTAGGTTTGAGTGATGAACAATAAACTAATGAAATTTTGAGTATTTGTTTAATGTATATATTTATTTATAAGTTGAGCCAGTAGAGACATGATGGCTGCGTTCGGACATGGCTTTTCTGTGATATAAATGTGGTATTTTTGAGTTTGACATTTTGTGTTCGGACATGTTAAACCGTCATCTCCGAACAACAATTTTCAAAACAGCCACAAATATACCAGCACAAAACAACCACAAAACAACCAACAATTTATGCTGCAAATATAATGAATACCGTAAACAGAGGCGGAGCCAGAAAACTGTAATTAGGGGGCGAGAATATTTTAATAATATTAATTAATATTTAAAAATTAATTTTAATAAATTAATTTATATTTTCAATATTTATAATTATATTTAAAAATGATATTATATATTTAATTTGACACAAAATCAGATTAAAATTGAAAAATATAGATTAATATATTATAAATAGTTTATTTTCCCTTTTTTATTTTTAGTTTTTTTATAAAGATTGGTATACTAAATTATAAATTAATGAAAATAATATAGAACAATAGTTTTAAACTAGTAGGTTTTTCTAAATTGTTTATTCAGATACGGATAAATAGTCTCTTAAAACTATTACTATCTATCAATTCTAATAAAATATTCTACCAGGAAAAGAGCAAACTAATAAAAATTACGATGTAAACTTTCAATTATATCAAAATTATTAGAGTACAAAATATTTGTAGTATATTTCAGAAATATCAATTATAAGTATTCAACTTGTTAAGTAATGATTAATTACAAAACTGTTTGTACAAACTATCATGGTTTGTTAGTATATCAAAGTTATTATATGTTTTATACCGTGCTTAATAATTAAAAAATAATTTTATATGCTAATATACGTTATTTTTCATTTCTTGGTATATCCAGTATTAAATTTAAATTTATGTTTTTGAATTTCATTAAGTAATATTTAATTGAATAGAATATATTGTTTTAACTACAAATAAAATTTTAAAATAAATATTTTATTAACAATTAAACAATATATAATAATAAAATAATAAGTGATATCTGTATATATATATATATATTCGCTTACAGTCAATTATTTTATTATTAGAAAGAATTGCTTTTTCATTTCAATGATATTATTTATTCCATTAAAAATTAAAATAATCTTAAGTATTAATACTTTTGAAATTTTATATTAAATACTAATATATAATCCATAAAATTATATTTTTATATAAACATCTAATATATTTGCTCCAAATACAATGGTTTATTTCTTTATTTTTTCAAATATATGTAAAAAACTTATTTATAAACTAATATGTATACATATTATAAATTATTTGTCACTAAAATATTAATAAAGAATAATAATTATTAAAGCTATAATTGAATATCTACATATATTTTAACCTTATTAACAAAAAATTGTTTTATAATGTAATATAAGATTTTTAATTGTAACAACAAAAACATTAAACGCACTGCACAAGACTAACTTATCCAAAACACCCAGACGAAACCGCCGCTTGCCGAACACTAATTTTCAAAACAACCACAAAACAATTAGCACAAAACAATCAGCAAAACTACCACAAAACAACCAGCCAAAACAACCACAAAACTACCACAAAACAGCCAGCCAAAACAACCAGGCCAAAACAACCACAAAAAAGCCATGCCGAACGCTGCCGATAAGCGCCAAAAAGGTCCATTGGTAATACTCATTTTAGACCGTCTGAAATACCCCAAATCTAATTAACATTATAAAACCATTATTTAATGGAAAATAATCCAAATATAAATCATTTCACGTAAGCATGCAAACCCATGCAGGAGAACGTTACATAAAAATAGTCGTTTCTCCATAAACGCTAAAACGCCTTAGAAACATATGGTCAAGCATGACCTTGTATGACCTTCTAAAACTTAAACAAAATGGTCATACATCTATATGAATATATAAACATATTCCCTAAGCTATATTTAGTCAAAAACACAAAACGCTCGGGAGTGCTCACGCACTCCCCTTAAAGCATGAAAAGCCCGGAGGAGTACCGAGGTGGCACGAACTCCTATAAAATTAATTTCTAGAGTTCCTAACATCATTATTAACCATTCTAAAGAGAACCCACGAAGTGGTTTCTCAAAATTCAACAAAACCACAAGAGGATTTCTTAGCGCTCCTTTTGCCCGGGAGTGTCCCGATGGCCCGTAAATTATGTCACGGGTTGATGTAACCCATATAACTCAATGTAACATCTTAATATATGTTTATTTACTATAATAAGTGTTTATAAACACTTGGAACTCATAAAGACAATTTATTTTACAAAATATCCTTAGAGCACAAAAACACACCTTCGGGTGTCACTAAAATGCGTTTTACGCAATTACCTTGTAGTTTTTGACATGCCACGAATTAAGAATCTTAAATAGGGTTAAAATGACCCTCTAAATCAATTAATGGCAGTGTCAAACAAGGTGCTCTATAGGGGCCGATTTTATGTCCAAAAACTAGTATAAAACTTACATTAAAAATTTATAAAAGGCATAAGACATGATGACTCACCTTCCCATGTGTTGTAATACTTAATGTCAAAGTATGTAGGTCTAATTTGACCACCAAGCTGTCGAAATAATGCCATGGAACAAGGCCATGTGAGCTAGACAAAAACAAAATGCTAAAAGTAAAAAGTGGATTCTTATTCCACCTTTTTCATTTCTTAAACTTCAAGTGACCTTCCATGCTTGTTCTTGGCTTCTAAATGTCGATTGATGAGCTCCATTCAAGCCTTGAAATCGGCCACCTACAATGAAGAAGAAGACAAGTTACAAACATTGAAAAATCAAAGGAATAAAGCCTTACTTTTCTTACCTTGTCTTCTAGCTCACATTATTTTCTTCCACCTTGCCTTGTCACACCACATGGCCGAATTATACATAGAACATGGGCATTTATTGAGCCAATAATCTATGTAATAAACTAAGGAAAAGAATAGTCAAATTAACATTAAAATAAACAATCAAAATTTTGCATTCTCTTCTTCTTACGTGAGCTTAGTCTCATTCTTCCCCTTGCACACTTCACTTCCGAATTGGTAAGGCTCCCTCCTCTCTCTTCTTCCTTCATCTTCTTCCTTTGAAGCTCTTAAGTCCATCAATGGAGTTTTAACTTCTATCTTCATCTTTAAGGTAATTTCCTAGCATTTCTTGTCCAGCCTTGAAGCAAAACTCTTCCTAGCATAACAACAAGCATTCGGCATCAACTAATGTTCCAAGGAGGTTGTCTAAACCAACATTAATCCAAGGAGCATCTCAAGGTTATCTTAAGGTAGTTTTCATGCTTGAAAATCCTTAAAGCGCATTTTTATGTGTAACCAAGTTCTACTTCTTCTAAGGTTCTTTTCTTCTTCATTTTCATGAAGGAAAACTTGTTCTTCATCCACCTTAAGTGATCCGAATTTATAAGGAGAAAAAGCTTAAGGTAAATTCTTGGAACACTACTTACAAATCTACTTAAGATCTTTATTGAATATCTAACTCCTAAACTCTTTCACCACTTGCATATAACCGAAGTGGAGCATCAAAATTTCCTTGGAGAAAGCTTGGAGATTCAAGAGGAGTTCAAGCACTTAACCACCTTTGTTAAGAAGTAAGTTTACTAAGTTAATCTTTATGTTTTAAGCTTTGTTAAGCTTCTAAAAATTATACAAAAATTATATACATCTCCCAGGTTATATAAAACCGAAACTTCATGGTACAATATACCAAAAATATAATATATAACATATATGGAAAATATTTACCTTAAGACACATTTTTGGGTCACAAAATTTATTTTTGTGTCACAAAATTTATTTTTGTTACATATAAATTCAAGCCGAAATGCCAAGGGCAAATATACTCTATTTTGAGCTAAGAATCAATATAAGACATTACAATAATTTTTACATGAGTTATATAACTCCTATGAATTTATGTATAATTATTTTGACATATAAATCCACTTTTATATACTATATGGTCACTGATTAATTATGGCCGAATGGTCTAAGTGATAAATAGATTTTAATGAGCTACTTATGTATATAAACTTATACTATAAAGTTTGGTGAGTTAAAAATATTTTATTAGTGCTTAAATGGCTAATCAATTAAGTTATGCGGCTTAAATGTAATTCTTACAAAGTTTGGTGTGTTTATTGTGAAAACCGAGAGTTAAGGGTCTGTTTGGTGTTATTATGATATAATATAAGGTTGAGAATTAAGTTTATGAATTTTAGATAATTTAAACAAGTGTTAAAATAACATTTTATAAAGTTTTGGGCTATTATGTAATTTATAAAACTTATTATGAAAGTTTGGAGTTTAAGATGGGCGAATTCATAATTAAGAGAATTATTAAGTTCACTTTCGAAATTTTGAGGAATTAAATGTTTAAACTATAGTTTATAAGTTATTAAGTAACTATTATAAAGTTTTGGGGTGAAAATGTAATTAATGGAAAGTACATGACCAAAGCCGAATTACTTTGGGTTAGTTTTGTAATTTAAGAATTTATATACATATATTCGGCATTTATGGAGAATTAAAATTAAAACTATAGTTTATAAGGCATTATGTAAAGATTATAAGATTTTGTGGCTAAATTGTAATTATAGGAATTATATATATATAGGCCGAGAATTGGAGGGGCTAAATTGTAATTTTCGAAAGTTATAATATTTAAAAGTTATATACCAAAATATTAGTGGTGATTTTGTAATATAATTAAATAAGGAATTAAAACTATATTATATAAAGAGATTAGAATTTAAATATAAAGTTTATGAATTAATGTGGTTGTTTTGTAAATAACCAAAATATAAGTTTAAGAATTTAGATTTAAATAAATATAGGTCCTATATGGATATTTGGAGGAATTAGGAGAAAGAATTTTGATTAAAGGAATTATGGGATTAAAACTAAGGTTTATATAGTTATAAGGAATTTTATTTATGGTTGAAAAGAGAATAATAAAACTATAAGAATACTATGCCCATGTGTGGCATATAAATATGGTTAAGAAATTATAAGTTGCTATGTCACCTAGACAATTAAAAATAAATAACAAATATAGTACATGAATAAATAAATACATATATGTACATTAAAAGATTTATAAATAAATCAAAAGGAATAATAAATAAGTTATACATAAAATAATGAGGTAATTAAAAGAAATAAACCTCACATGAAATAACAAATACGAAATTTGTTGAAAGATCCAATAAAATTATTATATAAGGGTAACATAAATTAACCCTCTCAGTTAATCCTATTCTAGGACTTTGTTTGACCAGACGTTGACCAAGGTATAATCAACTGCAACCTACGGTGAACGGTATGGAATTCTTGCAACCTGTTTGCTACCGGATTACACCGGCTTGTGTGCTATCTGTTGTTTGAATTAACGACCAAGATAATTAATGTAAAATATTGTTTTACTCTTGTGCACTGTTGTGTTATTTTATATGCGTGAATGTTGCTAACTACGACGTGTATGTCCCACGCATACAACACTACAATACCAGTGGATTAAATACCTGCGCTTTATTATACCGAGAACTTGTTCACAAGTCTCTCACTAACTTCACTTTATAACAAACGTCATTATCTTAAACGTGATAACTGACAATACACATTGTGTTCTTGTTTAACGTCCTTGTATGACACCTAACAATTCTATACTACGAGAACGAGGAGCCCAGTTGGATCTGGCCATGCATGCTACAGGAGTTGTACCTGTCTCAGGTCGTCTCCTATTCAATTTACGTCGCGACGGAACAGTTCAAGTGGGGAGGAAGACTTTATTTCTCCCGAGGGTTCAATTCCCAACAGTACAAGTGGAGAGGAAGACTTCATTCCTCTCGAGGGTTCGATTCCCACATTTCTAAAGTACAGGAGTTAACTACGTTATCTTCTGAGGGACTAATTACCCAACCTATCTCTTTAACGAGGTCACTATACCTTCATTATATTGACATACTCATATATACCTGTCAGTCCCATTGTGTGGACCCGACTATTATCAAATGATTACAGTTCATCTGACTTGACCTTCTGAAGTCTTGTTCTATGTGACATTATTGTCCTTGTGTGGATACTTGATATTATCATGCTATGCTTACTTACAGCTTTATAAATGAACTGCATGTATTCGACAATTAGTTGGTGTGGCCCAGTAGCCGATGGGCTGCACGTTTTCCATACCGGCAATTATTTTGCTGAGCCATTTCATGGCTAAACAATTCCAGGTACCTGAAGTTGAGAAGATCACCACACCGAGTGTAGGTGGGGTAGTCCAAGCTATGGGAGTCTACTACTAGTTATTTGTTTTACTTATTTATTGTACCTTTGAGTTTGATTCCTAGTATCTCGGGTTGTATTCGTATTCAGACCGTGACTTTTGGAGATTGTATTTGGATTTAGCCTTGTTGGTCACAAGGGTGGCCAACGACATTGTAATACCGCCCGGTTATTGTATTTATTTCCGCTGCAGTTTATGTTTTATTGGGAGTGATCATCGCACAGGTTATTGGACTTCGGGTTGGGGTGTTACACCGTCGTCCGCCCTTTAATAGTTGCTTTGACTTGTATCTTGTAACTAGGGATGTCAATGGATCGGGTTCGGGTAGGGTGAAGTATCAGTCGCATCCGTCATCCGGATATATCATTTATCATCTGTCCATCCGTTACCCGTTTCTTCTTCATCTGTCATCCGCGGGTGATTCGGGTGGATCGGGTGATATTCGGATAATAATCATTTCCATATCATAAACAATAACTTTATCTTTGTATTTTAAGAAACTTTACTCCAACGTAATCAAATATTCCACCAATATCAATAAGAAAATAAACATAATTTTGTGTTGTATGAGAGAGACAACAAAAATGAAACGTATTGTTTAGTTTTCTTAAAAAAAATTATAAAATTTGTTTGATTACTTGAAATAAAACAAGGTGTAACTTTAAACGGATGATGGGTTGGGTGATAAACGGATGACGGATCGGGTGATGGATAAAAAACTTCATCTGTCACCTGATCCGATCCGTCACTCGATCATCCATCACCTGATCCGTCATCCGTATATTTCAGTTTTCATCCGTTTATTTAAATCGGGTGAATCAGATTAACGGATATCCATTAAAAATTGACATCCCTACTTGTAACGGCTAACAATTCAATCTTTGCTACGACATTGATTCTTTTCCTAAGATCACAATTTGTGTTTCGTACAGCTAGCTACAGTTATCAGTCAATCAAGTCCTTATGTACTTAATATCGCTCAGCATGTGAACAACTAATAACGCCTCTTAAATAGTGAAGGAAAAACTCACGGATACTATTAATTTTTTTTCAGATATCATAAATTAATAACTAAAAACTTTTTAGTACTAAAATACTTTTATTTGTTAATAAACATAATTCATGGTATACCACATAAATAATTTTAATTCATATTATACCACAGAATTTATTAAAATGTATTAAAAATGATAAAAAAATAGGTTTATTAATAAATAAGTTGAAATTTTATAAAATGAAAATATCAAATATATAATTATAAAGTTACTAAAAAAATATAAAAAATTAAAAATACCAAATAGTTAAGAGAATAATTATCCAAGACTTTTATAATCTTTTTCTCTAATAATTTTAATAATAAAAATTTATTATAAAAAGTTAAGACTTTTATAAAGTAAGATTATAAAAAATAAATTATCACTCTCTTATTTCTTTTTGTCAATTTTTAATCAAATTTGTGGCTACTCTAAAATAATTATACCTTTTATTATTCTTCATATTTTTAGTCTTTATTTACATATATTCAGTATTTTTTATAAAATATATTTAATAATTTTTTTCTATTTTTGAATTAAATATATATAAAGTGATATTATATAAAAATATTAAATACTATATACAAGCTAAATAATTGGACAAAAAAACATAGTTAAGAGTATTATAGTCTTATATATTTTTTCTAATATCATTTTATATTTAATTCAAAAAAATTAATAAACGTATGTTGAAAAAGTAACTAGTAAAATTTAACGTTCTTCATATAAAGTTAAAATTGAAAAAAAAACACCATATATATAATTAAAATCTCTAAAGAATTATAAATGTATAATACATTAGAGAAGCCACAAATTGATTAAAAATAGACAAAAACAGTAAAGAAATGATAATTTAATGTTTTATAATTTATTTTATATAAATTTAATTTTTTTATTATACTATTTTACATTATTAAAGATACTTTAATAAGTAAAATACTATAAAAAATTTATTTATCATTCTTTTAACTATTTATTATTTTTTACTTATTTTTAAGTTTTAAATGATATACAATATTTTTTTATTTTTCAAAAAAATTAATTATATATGTGTTTTTTTATAAAATTTTACCCAATAAAATAATAAACTTAAATTTTATTATTTTTTTACTATTTTTATATATATTTTACTAAGTAGTGTGGTATCTTGTGAATTAATAATATTTATGTGGTATACCGTGAACTATGTATATTAACAAGTAGAGGTATTTTGGTCTCAAAAAGTTTTGGGTTAGTAATTTATGGTATCTGATGAATAAAATTATTTTTGTGGTATTCGATTTTTTTAAATAAACTGTGGTATTTTGTGAATTAACAAACTTTTTAGTGGTATCCTATGAATTTTCTCTAGTAAATTATAGTAGTATCAAAAGAACCCAGATGTAAAAAACTAGAAACAATTATATTGATCAAATTCGGCATTTAATGATTAAATTATGAATAACTAAGTATTGTGTATAAGTATTAGATAATATTTAAATGTTATGCTTGTTCATAAGGTAATTCAAAAAATAAAAAAATCTACTACAAACAAGTTAGATTGAGGTCAACCTTTCTAATATGGTTAAAATAGATTCAACCTACAACTAGTTCATATCACCATGGGGGAATGGATGTGATACCTCGCAATGGAGGCACACATTAAATGCTGAATTTTCGGTTAGATCTGCATATGATGCGGCTCTTAGATCAGCTGGGGATAGTACATCTTCTTTGGGAAATGCTGTAAAGAGAGTATGGAACTGTAGAGTGTAGAGTATCACTGCGTGTTATAATCTTTGGCTGGCCTGGTGTTTTTGAATGGTATAATACCTTGTCGGGCTTTAGTTCAATATATAGGTGTACGGAGAGTCATTACCTTCGACTTGCTTTTGTGGAGCAATTGAAACGATGTTACATTGAACTTTATTTTAGGGGTGTTATTTTTTAAAACATTATGTTATTTTGTATTTTTCATAAATTTATAAGAACATTTTATAAATTTTTAAAAGATCCCTGAGTCCGCCCCCAATTATCGGCAGGAGTTGACAAGCCATTGATATTTAAAACAGATGGTGCTTTGCTTGATTGGTTTTACCTAATGAGCTCGTTTGGGGAACAGCTTCCAGCAACAGACAGCTTCTCAATTTCTAAAATCAGCAGGCTTCCACCAAACACCCAAAACCAGTAGCTGACAGCTTCTGCAAAATCATCAGCAGACAGTTTCTCAATTTTCAGCAGCAGGACCTAACAATTGTCTCTGCTTTTTAAAACCATCAGCAGACGTTCCACCAAACACTAAAACTAACAGCTGACAGCTTCTGCAAAACCATCAGCAGACAGCTTCTCAATTTCCAAC
>CM041782.1:119462700-119501468 GCA_023374045.1 Limonium bicolor | reverse complement strand
CCCTATGCCGTTCTTAATTTGTGGATAACCCTGCGCATGATAATAATGCCCTTTTGACAAAGCGCTAATTATGTGATCCCTCTTCCACTGGATAGATCAGTAGTAGCTCCCTATTGTTTGAAACTTGCTATTTGGAGCATCCTTGGCACTATCAATCTGGGGTGGTGTAAAATATGGGCTTTAATCCAAATATCACTGTCAGAACTTTTATAACCACAGTTCATTCATCATTGCGTTTTGCAGAATATCATGTCATTGACTTTTGAGAAGATGCGGTCGCCTTCATTGTTTCTCTTTTGGTGTATTTTTGCTGTTGCAGCCAAAATTCTGGCTAAGTTTCCTGCAACACGTTGAGGATTTTTCTATTATATACATAAGAGGATGTTTTTGTTTTGATTGTTGCTGATCAATTCTTTTCCCTTAACATAGTTGTCTGGCACATCTTCGGACTGGGCAGATAGATGGAAGCAGCCTGATGAATTTGTGGCTTCTACATGTGGGGAATGCAGAAAGAAATCAGACGGAAGAGATTGTTTAGTATGCGATTCTTGTGAAGAATTGTTCCATGTTTCTTGTATCAGACCCCCTGTGACTGAGATTCCTCCTATGAATTGGTACTGTGCCAACTGCACAGCTCTTGGCTTGGAATCTCTTCACGAGGACTGTATTGTCTGTGAGAATCTGCATAATCCTACTAAAACAAGTGAATTTGGAGGTGAAAAAATCTCATCTCATGAGGAAGCCATTGATGAGTTGGAGAGCTCAGCTTGTGTAGCTGGTAATGGATTTCAAACATTCAAAGGACATAAACGTGTTCATTGTAAAGTATGTAAGAGCATGCTGGAGCGCAATGAATTATTCCTAGTTTGTGAGCACCCGCTTTGCAAAAACTACTATCATATCAGGTGCCTTTCTAATAAGCAGCTAAAATCTTATTGTCCTAGATGGTACTGTCCCGGTTGCCTATGCAGAGTATGCCTCACTGACAAGGATGATGACAAGATTGTTCTTTGTGATGCTTGTGATCATGGATACCATATATACTGCATGAATCCACCTCAGGATTCAATCCCCGAGGGTAAGTGGTTTTGCAGGAAATGTGATCTGGGGCTCAAAGCAATTCACAAGGCCAAGATGGCGTATGAAAGCCTTGAAGAGAAACGTAGCGGCAGAGCTGAAGAGAGGAGGAGAAAGGTTTGTGGTTGGCGTGGAAGGACACCAAAGCCGCAGGTAGGCGTGGTAGATAAGGTTGCATATAGGGCAGGGGGAGTGGAAATGCTTTTATCCGCAGCAGATGCCATCAGCTGTCAAGAACAGATGGCTGATCGTTACCCAGAGTTGAATATACCTATGAAGCAAATCATTTGAAGCGCCTTGATGAATAATTTGTTGGTTATGTGAGAAATGTGATGCGAATTACTTACTGTTGGTGCGGATTTTTGGTAAAAGGCAGAGGCGTTCTCATACAATTACTTAGCTCCCCTGAAGTTTGGTGAGGGATTAGTGGAATGTAGTCTGTTTGCAGGATATAGTTGAGCAGATAGTGCTGATGATTTCGGCGTTCCTCATCCGTCTTTTATTTGAGTTTCAAAGTTTTTGATTCGTAGCAGGTTGAAAGAGCTTATGATCTGATTGTACGAATATGTATTTGTATCATGGAAGTGTATTTGTAATCCTCTCAGCTGTATTCTTAATTTTGAGTGATTGTACTTGAAACAATTAATGTACAATGCCATATCAATTGATGCAAATTCCATCCTAAAACTGTATCAGTTTTTTCTGTTCTTTTCACATGTTAAGATGTTCAGGTCTAAAAAGCACTCATGCTCAAAGCAAACTTCCCCAAGGCACTAAGTTTGGCAAAAGTTTGTTATGCTGGGAAGGTAGCTTTCCTTTGGCGCAAACCTTCCCCAAACTCCATCGTCTGTTGGTTTCATACCTCTCCTCTTCACAACCTCGGTGCCTGAAGGACTGTTGTAATTCCTATCGCACCTCCAAACCGGGGGTGCTCTGGTTCAGTTGGGGAAAGCTTGAAAAAATATGGCAGACGTAGAAGAACTCCGTGGGTTATGTTGTGTAATTTTGTTTAACTTTTTTGAATGTACGAATTTTAAAACGTTATAAACTTACATATAAGTTCAAAACATATGAAGTTTGTACCCTTTTTTATATAATTCGTATTATTCGCAACAAAATTTATCATAATTTATTTTAATAATAAAAATTGATGTTAAAGTTTACATATTACATATTTTATAAAATGTATCTTATTAATTTTCAAAATGAAATTTAGTACTAAACATATCCTATTTAACTATAGATTGATTTTTTTTTTCTTGAATATATATGAATAATAAAATATTAACATACATAACACTCTATTAAAAAATCTAATTTTAAAGTTTATTTCGTTTTATATCTAGCACCTTCCATCCAAATTGATTTTCTTTAATTTTCTTTCACTTTTAGAAGATGTTTAAATACTAGTCCGTAGTTGACAAAACTTTACGTGAAAGATGTTAATGCGTTACAGACTTTTTTAATGTTGCATCTTTTAAAATTTTTAGAAAATAGCTCCTCGTGATATCAAGATTTTTGTCAACAGTCATCCTACAATAAGTTTGTAATTCAAAAAACACAAAATATATATCCTATCAGACATGTGATCAATGTCTATACTAAAGAAGATACAGTAAATCAATTGTTGCTAATATGATATAGGATTAAGAAGTAGCAAAATAAACTCTTGACACAAAAAGGCTTCATTGGGTCTTCACTAGGAAAAATGATAACACTGCATAAACAAATAAAAACATAGATGTCATATGACCATTAAAAACTAAAAATAAATAGTATCATAGTTAAAGATGAAAGAATATGTACCTTATTCAACCAAGGCGTGCACGTCTTTCCTTCATAGAGTTGAAATCATCTATGATCTTGTTTGTAGAAAAAGTCTCAGCAATTTCCCTTTCGATATAGACAATCAAGTAGCTGTTAAGAAACTCATCATTCATGCTACTTCGAAGTCTTGTTTATACAATTTTCATTGCTGAAAATGCCCTTTCACTTGTTGCTATTGAAACAGGAAGAGTCAAAACAAGTCGGATTAATCTATAAACCAAAGGATATATTTCAGATTTCCCGGTCTCTTGCAACCTTCCACATAATACAGAAATGGAGCATGCATTTCCCAACTGCTCATGGTGAAAAACGTCTATCTCATAGTGTTGCACTTGCAAATGCTGCCTCAACTGAATCTGTTCTTGCTTTGAAAAATCTGAAGGATAGAACTTTTCTGCCAGTTTACATATGTCACAAATACTAAAGGACTTGTATGAATCTCTAGGATCCAAAGCAACAATAAGTGAAAGAAGTTCTATGACTGACTCATTAAATCTGTAGTTTAACTCTTGCAACTGAAGATCAATAGTAGAAATATATACTTCAACCCGATAGTGATGCTCAACACTTACAGTTTCTTTCCTACGGTGAGATCGAATGATATCTGTGTAAGTTCCACTCAAATCTGGTACTTGAATGTTATGATTTCCACAAAAAGAAGTAACACTGTTCAAAAGTGAATGCCACCCTTCATCTCTTAGTCTTTGAATCAATGTCTTAGTAGTAGAAAGCATAGTCAAAGCATTCACAATGTCTTGAGACTTCTTTTGTAGCGCTTGACAAAGCATGTTAGTTATCCCCATGATTTCCTTCATCACATGCATCACAAATACAAAATCAAATGATAACAAGTGTCTTAAAGCAAAGTCTGCATCACCTCTTTGAGTAGCTGTTGAAGCGTTAATAGCAATGTTATCTAGTACCACACTTGCAGGACCAAACAAGCTCATCAAACTACAAATAGATCTAAAATGTGAACTCCATCTAGTATCTCCCGGTCTTTGCAAAAATCTGATTTGATTTGCCCCCTTTCCACTTTCAAGCTCTCCAAGTTCAGCTAGATGAGAAATTTCAGCGAGTTGAGCTTCTTGTAGTTCATCATTACGCTTGCAAGAAGAGCCAATGACATTCACAATAAAATTTAAATTCATAAAAAAACTATGCACCTCATTCACATCCTTAGATGCAACAACTAGAGCCAATTGCAGCTAATGGGCAAAGCAATGCACGTAATAAGCATAAGGACATTTCCTTAAAAACAAGGCCTGCAACCCATTCCATTCTCCACGCATATTACTAGCTCCATCATACCCTTGACCGCGGATGTTCTGAACATCAAGTTTATGATATAATAAACAAGAAGATATCTCTTGCTTCAAAGTTGATGCATCCGTATCTTTCACGTGAATCAAATCCAAAAATCTCTCTTTTACATATCCATGACAATCAACAAACCTGATAACAATAGCCATTTGTTCTTTTTTTGATTCATCTCGAGCCTCATCCACTATCAAACAAAACTTTGCGTCACCAATTTCATCACAAATGGCTTCTTGCACACTCATAAAAAAAACACAAAGAATTTCCTTTTGAACATTTGGTGATGTATATTTTCATTTTGAGGTGCATTTCCCAACACCACATCATTAACATCCTTGTTGTAAGATGCTAGCAATTTAAGCAATTCAAGGAAAATTCCCTTGATTTTGGAATCAAATTTCTCATCGTGTCCTCTAAATGCACATGCCTGAAATGTAAGCCACTTGATAGCTTCAACTGAAGTTTTCAAGTGTAATATTACTTGCAATTTGTTAGGAGTTTTGTATGTGTATGACATTCTCAATGTGACAAGACTGATTCATAAAATCTTCATAGCATCTCACTGAATAATTATGTGTTGAGCTAGGACTAGTACCTTCATGGATGACAAAAGCACAACCTTTCCCCTTGTTCACCTTCTTCCAGCCGTTGAAGCCTTTGACAGTAAATGTATCGGATCCACTTCGCCCAATGAGTTTCTTGCTGAAGAGATAACATGGAAGGCAAAAGGCTGCATCTTTTGCCTCAGAATACTCCAAAAAAAAAAAATCTTAAGCCAAGATGCCTGAAACCTTCGCTTTTGACCAACGATGCCACTAAAAGGGTACTCATGTTTCTGAAACTGATAAGGTCCAAGTTTTATATATGCCCGTCTAATATCATCACGTTGACCAATTGGATACTCCACAATTTGATGTCGTAAACCTGGATCATGAATTAAGTGGTCCATGTTGAGCATCCGTGACTCTAGCGTAAGTGTATTAACCTTTTCAAGTCGAGGAGATTTTAAAGGAGGCTCTTCCCCATGAGAATGATTGTTAATATGAGCTTCTACTAGCTCATCACTATGTTGCGGTGGCTCATCAGTGCTACTATTTCCCCCTGATTTGAAGAATGAATCAATTGTTCTTACTTTGACCATATCCAATATGGAATTCATAAATAAAATGATGTTAGTTAGGTAGTCAAACTGAAAATTGAAACAAGTTAAACAAGTAATTCAAATAAGGCTTTAATAAATCATTAGTTGAAATTTAAAAGTTCAAATTTTCTCTAAATAAAAATGTGTCTCTAACTACAATATATTTTTCACATGTCAAAACTAATTCCAATAAAAATCAACATATTATTTTAAATTTTAACTACTTGGATTATATAAATTTTGCACACTCCTAATTTTGGGCGGACATGAACTACAATTTGTAAATTTCTACAAATTTTAGACATCAATTGAAATTTGAAAACCTTATTTCGATTAATACAACCACGCATATTACAATTTGTTAATTTCTACAATTTGTCTAAATTTATCTAAAATGATTGATAAGTACTTAACTATTGGTGCAAATAAATAACTTGACAAAATGAATAATGAATTAATTAACAAGTATGAGGTGTGGTTGTATGGGTAAAAATATTGAAAAGTGAAGCCTTGTTGAACTTATATGAAATCAATGTTTTCTATTTTATTATGAGCTTGATGTTTTTACCCCAAATCCATTACTATAAGCATTGTTAGATTAAGAAAATGCATATAGAAAAAAAATATGGATAAAGATGTTACCTTGCTCTCTCTACTCGGCAGCAGCAAGTGGAAAGAAGAAGGACTGAAGGAGGAAGAAGAAGTAGCCGATATATGCGTTAGAAGGAAGGAAGAAGTAGGAGATTCTCTCTTGTTGAAGCTGTGGATAGAAGTTTCACTAGAAAAAAAGATATAGGAAGTAATGATAGTCCACGATTTAAAATAAGTGTAATGATTACCTCCTATATTTTTTTATTTTGTTTTTTGTTTATCCAGAGAGAAGTATCCAAATTGTGCCCAAATCGTACTGTGCAATTGTAGGAAAGGAAATGATTTTTTTTATACTTATAGTTCCAACTTCCAAGGTACATCGTACAGTTTGTAGTGGTTACTTTCGTATTAGAAAAAAGAAAATAAAGAGTTATACTAGTTGCTAGTATTAGGGGCTACACGACCTACTGTCTACAAGTCTACATTATATACCAATAGAAAATGATATTTTATGAAGAGTTAGGGGGTGGTTGTACTGGCATGCTCCGGTACTGCCTCCGCCACTGCTTATTTTTTAAGCTCGCATGTGACTTGTAAGACCTAATGAAAACATGTTTAGAGTAAGTTTTTTTTTTTTTTGTGATTTCTGGTACAAGTTGGTCATATGTGAGCCTACTGTGAACGTGTTTTCATTATGTCTCATAGGTCACAAATGAGCCTCCAAAACTTTGGATTTGACATAGGTCCAAAACATAACACTTTAACATCGTTCATGTAAAGCTTCATCAATTATATTTATCTTTAAGCATCTCTTAAATTGAACTAAAAGTAGAGAAAACCAACTCGCGTTAGATCGTAAAAAAAGTTTACTCTGAACATGTTTTCATTGGGTTGCACATGTCACACATGAGCTTAAAAAACTTAGGATTTGACATAGGTCCAAAAAATAATACTTTAACATCGTCCACGTAAAGTTTTGTCAACTATGAACAATGTTTAAGCATCTCCTAAATTAAATGAAAATTAAAGAAACCAACTTGGATGGACGGTGTTGAATGTAAAACAGAGAAAACCACATGAGTGATAAATTTGATTAATCAAACTACGTGGATGCGGAGTAGTTAGGCCATATGTCATTTTCTCATTAAGATAACAATTACTCTTAGCTACAACCATATGTAGCTATATTTTGCTACATTTTATGATACAATTTGTATAGACTAAAATTATATGTTTTATAAGTTTAATGTACAGTTTAAAAAGTTAATATATATATATATATATTTAATACAATTCAGGTTTATCAGAATTCACTGAATACATTGATAAATACATGAGTACAATTTTGAATGACCAAATATACAACTCTCGGTAGCTAAAGATATAACCAAGAAATTGGGTTAAAACAATAAATATGTTAGAGAGAGCCAGTCGAGAGCAACAAATAGGGGTGAGTATTTAGATTGGATAATTTGGATTTATCCAAAATCCAAATTAACCGTTTTTTTTTTTTGGATTTTTAACCGAGTTTGAAAACTAAATTTAAAATTTCAGTTATTCAAATATTCGAATTATAATTCGGTTTGGATTTCGATTTTAACTGTAAAATTCAGTTAACTGAATTATCCAAACTTTTTTAAAAGAAAAATCCTTACTTATTATTAGTTAATACTGACAAACTAAACTTCAAAACTCAAAACCCTAATATCTCGCTCCCGTCTCGCTTTCTCGTCGCGAATCGCCAAGTCCAACCTCGCTCACGCTCAGTCTCACCACCAGTCACCTCTGTTCTTCTTCTTCAATCTTCACTTCAGTGCCTCACCTCTGCTCTCGCATTCCTCGTTCCAAACCATCCTTCCCATCACCCAAAGAAGCAGTCCCGATTGGCAACTGGGCGACGACGGAGTGAACTGTTCCGGCATGAAATTGTGAACAGCATCGCCGCATCGGCATGGAATTGTAAACAGCATCGACGAAGTGATTCACTTCTAATTGGTAAGGCTAATCACTATCACATCAAATGTTGAAAAATTTATTGCGTTCTGCTGCCTCATAAGTGAATAAAAAAAAAGAGTACCCTCTGGTTACTATTGCTAGACCTCCTGGCAAAATCATTCCGATACTAGCATTTTTAAATTTTAGTGACATACTAGATTTGTTGTGTTGTGCAACTAGATAGATTTTTTGATGTTGACTGTTTTGTTCATGAGGGGCAGATACATCTCCTGATTCTTTTGGTTTCTGGAATGTTTTTGTTTCAATGCTCCTGTGAAATTTGTGGTGACTCCTTCATTGAACATTAATATGAAAACTTTTCGTATAAGATATTATATATCTATCGAACTGTGGTCCTGTAATATTATACTCTTTCCTATGCCGACTGACAAAATTGAACTGAATCAATGTAGCTATCATAAAGCTAGCGAGGCAGTATATTGTAACAGCGGACAACAACTAGTAGTAGCTACCAGTGTTATAAGATGATGATATTTGCAAACAAAAATAGAATCAAAACAAACAGACTATATTGATGTTTGTTCTAAAGTGAACTTGTTTCCTAGTAATCTGACCGGTTGGATATACATAAGTATATTGTTGTAGTTGCACGTGCAGTAAGCAGAGATTCCTAGTTATACTCTTATCAGTTTGGATGCAACCACAAACATAGACCAGATCTGAAACCGCCTATTTCACTTCTTGACTCACTGTTGAAAACGACTTTTTTTTTTATATATACATAAGTTATACGAGAGGATATTTTTTTAATTTGTTTTAACCAAATGAAAATATGTGTATGTACATTTAGGATATTCGAATACGAAGATGAATTATGATAGTATAGATAAAAGAAAAGTTTAAATGTTTCTTCAATCAAGTTGGCCGCAAAAACCGGAGATATCATAAAACTCTGCTAATAATGTCACATGCTTAGCCTTTAGCTTTGCTACCTTTTTTACAATTCTGTTTCTTGTTGGAGGGAACTCCACTTCCATCCATATATACAGAATTCAGAAGACTATATAATGTTTTTATTATTACTTGTATGTTCCTACACTGATGTAGATGAATGGAACTGATAGCTTCTCGCACTGAAACTGAAACAAACTCTCACATCCTTAAATTCTTCCTTTTCATCATGTTGTTAACTCTGATAATCTTTTTGCAGGAGATATTCTTCTTCAGCTTGTTCTTGTTCCCTTTCTTCTTCTCAACCTTACGAAGTTGTGACTGGTAAGCATCCATGTGATTGACCCAATTGAGGTACTCCCTCTCACCATCTGTCATTAATTCATCAATGCTTGCTGGCTTGTGATTGTGCGTATATAAACTAAAAGAAAGGAAAGATGATTTGGAATCTAGGACGGATTTCTAAACTGATCTGTTGCAGTTGGCAACTGCGATATTCACAATTTTCAAGCAGTTTCATGGTTATCACTGCTGAAATGATGAGCATAAAACAAAAAAATGTGTGTGTTTTTTTTCTGAAATTTCGGTTAACTGAAATCCGATTTATACAAATCGGTTTTCGGTTTTTTTTTTTAATTTCGGTTAATTGAAATCCGAATTGAAGTAAATTTGGATTTCAGTTCGGTTTTCGGTTTTCAACTTTAAAAAATTTCAGATTTTGGATAATTTGGATTATGGATAATTCGGTTTTGATCAAAATTTGGACAATTCGGTTAAAAACCGAATTAACCGAAATCCAAATTTTTTTTTGCAATTTGGATTTCGGTTAACCGAATTATCCAAATGCTCACCCCTAGCAACAAACGAATGCAATAAGTCGCAGTAAGTACTAGTTTTCTCGTTTATTTCCCAACCCTAACTTCGCGTTCTTGGTTGCTCTGACAAGATAAACTTGCGCTCTTTGCTGTAAATTTACAGTGAACGTTTTGACAGCTGCGAACTAAATCTCCATCTCATTGTTGCATTACAGTTGCAACCGGTGACACTTCGTTTCACTGCATTCCTTCTTTACTGGGGTGAAGGTTTGGGTTCTTAATTGCTACTTCCAATTTCTGCATTTTATTTCCTCAGCCGAACAGTGCCGGGGTAATAGCTCGGCCATAATTGTTTACGGCTTTTTTTTCTTCAAATTATGGTGAAGTGTCAAATTTTCATGATGGTAATTGTTGTATAAATTTTAGGTTTTTGATTATTATCACATGATAGTAGTGGTTTCTTAGAGTCTTTCTCTTGATGAGCTAGATTTGTTTGTTGCAGCTGTCTGGGATTATTACGGAAGTCAGGTCAAATAAAATTAGTATCTTATGTTGTATCAAAGAGATTAAAAAGGGAGGGCCCTCAAAAGCATGCACCTCAATCAAATTGGGTTAGGTAAAAAAAAGTGTCAACAATTTATTGCCTCTTTGTGGTTGCAGATATACTTCAACTTTTCTTAACTGATAGAGGAGTCAATGGGGTCAAAGAAGAAGGCTGCTTCTGTGTTTATCAGGCTAGTGTCTGCCGCGGGTACAGGCTTCTTTTATGTGAAGAAAAAGAACCCGAAGAAGATAGCAGAGAAGCTTGAGTTCCGGAAGTATGACCCCAGGGTGAATCGCCATGTACTGTTTACAGAAGCTAAGATGAAATGATTGCGTCGTTTTGATTCTGCTAGTCTTTTTGATGAATGGTTAGGTTGTATGGTACTCTATGGTGGTTATTTCCAGTTTAAAATGAAAGGGGGGGGCGGGAACGAAATATACCCTCTTTTGAATAGCTTTGTTCTCTCTGAGAATTTTTCTAAGGTCACTTTGTGGCAAGTTGCTGGTGTTTTCTCCTGGCGAAGTTGTGCTATTTAGCTATAATGCATTTGTATCTACTTTGTATTAACTGTGGGATCATAGCTGCTGCAGGAAGATAATGAAAATAAGAATAGCTGTTTGCCAGTTTATCTATGGTGTCAGTTTCTATTTGCTCTGCAACGTTCTATTCAACAGGTATAAGAAGGATGTATGAAGTGCTTTGTTTTATTTCAAATGTTTCCCGTCCACTCTGTAATAAGATGTGCTTATATCTGAGAGCTCTGATCCAGTCTTCATGGCAATGAGGACGGTCTACCATGGGACTTGATTTTTTTTCGGGAAGGACATGACACCCGAAGGTGAGGTGAACACTTATATCTCAGGCTGATATCTTGGATACTAAATGATGTCCCATAATATATTGACCTTTTAATGGCAACTAAGGAACTAAAAGTGTATTATAGTCCTACCTCTTCAATCTAAAACCTTGATATGGAGTCTGTATTGTCTTTGACCTAGTTCTGCTTGATGTTGTTCACTATGTTAGAACTTGATGGAACAACTTCAGTCTGTACCCTTGTTCCTGCAAGTTTATTGTGTTGACCATTGTGCAGGGTCAATATGTTTTCCATTGAGGATTGAATTGACCTGGAGTACTTGGGTCATTCAAATCGTTGAGATAATTAGGTGTTCACTTTGAGACTGTTTTTATCCGTTTGCCTCTAGCTAGTGTGTGACTTTATGCAAGGGGATCCTTTACAATTGATGTATTTGATCATATTCAATAATAAATGATGCGTAATTTATTTCTTGTCCGTCACCCTCTCGATTACATTCAATTTCCATTGTTGCTCTTGCAATCATATCTCATGGCTTTTCATCCCACAATCATATCAGTCTGATTTACATGCAAGTGAAAATTTCCAAGCGTCTAATTCACCATCTGCTTGATGTTGTCTCAGTTTAGTACATGAGTTCATAGGTATAAGGCACAAAAAGGAGTTAAAAGTTACATTAAGCAACTCACGGTCAATCTGACTGATTGAATCCAAAATTATGCTATTTCAAAGATCCACCCACCTCAGAGGATAGAACAATAAAACTGCGCTGCTTTCATTCAAATTCAATTACAACAGAACCCCATTCCGTGCAAACAGCAAATAATAATATGTCATCATTTGGATGATCATACAACAGAATTGCATTCTTCCTCAAGCCTACAAGTACTTCCAATTTGACAGACAAGCACTAATACTAACACTTAAAAAAGAATTTTTTTTTGAGACACTTGCAGACATATTATTGATATCAAAGAGTATATAAAAAGGTGATCAAAACAAGGAGCCATAGAGAACTTCATAGAACTGGTACGCCACCAGCACTCTCTTTCTTTTTCTACCTCACTGCTGTGCCAATACATGCAGACCAGCCTCTAAATCCTCTAAAGTGATAGTAAGCAATTCCTCAGTATCTACACAGTCAAAGCTCAGCCTCAAGTCAAGATTCTCCCTCGCATTCACCAGCATAGGATCAATCAACCCCCCATTCATCTCCTTCCTCTGTTTATCTGTTGCCTTCTTCTCAATCAGCGCGGCCACTGTGTCCACACTGCAGGATTTGTGGAGCTTGAATCCGAACAGCAAGCTCCCCTCGGCCTGCTCGTCTTCATTCATCTTCAGATGGGTAATCCTGGCCAAGTCCTGGCAGTCAAAGTTGTGGAAGTGGAAGAACTTGGTTACTCTTCTGCAGAACCCTTCATTCGAGTATATCACCCTCTGCATTGGTTCTTTGTACCCCGCAAATATGACCACTATTTTTCCACTGTCCATGATCGACATTATTTCCTCCAAGGCTTCGATTCCGTAGTCCTTGTCATCTGATTTTTGCATTGGGATTAGACGGTAGGCTTCATCGACAAATAAGATTCCTCCTTCGGCTTCTTTCAACTGTAAAAAAATAGGGTTTTGTTATTTACTTCTTTGCAAAAACCTGCCTTCTGTAGCTTTAATGGATGCAGGATGCATAGTCGCTAGATGTGAAAAAGAAGAAGATTTTTTATTCTCCTTACCACTCTCCTGGTTTTTGGACCGGTGTGGCCAACAAACTCTCCAACCAAATCTGTCCGCTGCACTTCTGTTACCTTGTCAGTCGGTAAAATTCCAACCATGAACAACAACTTCCCAAGCAACGAGCTACCATAGTTTTGCCTAATAAATACCACAAGAAATTATTAATTTTCTCTGTTTTCCCTGTTTGTTATGAAAGTAAAATAGATATTTCTGATAATGAAACTCGGTCAACTCAAAAAACAATTACCTGTCCCAGGATTGCCAAGAAATGCCATATGGGGTGGTCTTCGAGATGCCACTTTTAGTCCAAGAGCCCTCCTCCTCTCATCCAAGAGCATTCCCCTTGCCCATTTCCTCAACTGCACCTTAAGCTCAGTCAGACCCACAATCTTAGCCAGCTCAATTTCAAGCTGATCCATCTTCGATTGAGTTTCACTACATGCCTCGATCGCTCTACGTTTCCTCTGTTCATCAAGATGATAGTTTAGTATTGCCATCAGATTCTTGTTTCCTTGCCCAGGTGACAGATGACTGATAGGAGTATTTCCATCCTGAAAAGAGAAGTTCACCATCAGTCAATGGGTTTTTTTAATGAAATGACATATTCTTCAAACCAAAAAGTAAACAAGATTATTTAATTACACTATCTTTTGCACTGCAATCTGCCCCGTGCTCAAGCAAGGTCTGTACAGTGCAGCAGTCTCCAGCTCCGAGTGAATGCCAGACAGCAAGGTGCAGTGGGGTCATTCCATTCTGCATCAAACAAGCAAAAAACATATTATCAACCAGTTGACTTTGTACTTCGTCAATGTCAAACAAAAATTTCAAATCACTGCACACTTACTAAGGCTCGGGCCTCAAGAAGAGCACCATGGGAGAGAAGCAACTTGACAGCTTCTTCACTGCCATTCTTTGCCGCCATGTGCAAGGGAGTCTCTCCATACTGCCGAATAATTAGTGCACAGGAAATCAGATCAAAAGAGTTTTAGTCTCTTTTCTAATCCCCCACCCCAGTGCAATCAGATTTGACAGAATCAAATTGTTTCCCCATACATACCATGTTCTGCGCTTCTAGCTCAACTTTCTCCACACCATTCCAGTTGAAGAGAACCTTCATGATCTCAATTCTGTTGTAGGCGGCAGCAACATGAAGAGGAGTATGTACCATCTGCGTTATAGAATAAAGTAAAATCCTGGTTAAAATACAGGATACATCAGTTCAAGCTCCAGAGACGATCTCAGATGAGGATTCATATGTGTACTAGATGCAACTATTAGCCACTGATTTAGCCATTTCGCAACTACCGGCAAGAACAATCTCAGATTTAAGTATCGTTTTAACTTGGAACTTGCTTCCACATCATCAAGGACAATTGTTTCCAATAGAAAGAGCCTCTATTGTTTCGTTTATCTACTACTACAATGTAGCAAAAAGCCCTGCCCTCTAGTTTATTCCCCACTCAGAAAACCGTCTACTGATCAATTGTGACTTTAGTGTCGGTTCCAGTTGCTTCTTTCTACATTTACGTCCACCGAAGTACTACTGGTAGAAGTTCGTGGCGTTTCAGATCCTTAACAATATCTATAAGCTAACAACAAAGAATAAGTTGATAAATAAAAATCGGGAACAGACCTCAAACCCATCAATCAAAATCTTGATTGCACATGACCCTCTTAAGGTTCTCCCTCGAAAAAGGAATCTAAGGAATGTAATACAGATAAGAAGCAAGCGAGAGAGAGATGTCCTGATTACAATTGGGTTTTTATCATTGAGCAAAGAAGGAGTTTCCCGGAGCAATCTCTGAACTCCGGAGAGGTTGCCGGACTGTGCATACCCGTGGATGGTCATGGGCTTTGACGATCTCGACCGTTGGTCCATTGTCGGCTGCGATCCTTATTTTTATAAGTCGATCTTTTCCCTCTCCCTCTCTCTCACTCTGAGGTTTCTTTCCACAAAAAGCAAAATAGAGAAGAGAGAAGAGTGAAGAGGAGTAAATCGAAATAAGTTAAAAGAGAATGAAATGAGAGATGAAGTGATGAATGAAGTGAAGGTGGAGTGTTCATATATATGTGCTCCGTATAACGCCCGCTTCCTCCCCGCGGTTTCGTCTTTGATGGATTCTTAAGCGGTCTCTTTCTAGATCTAACAGCAAAGACTGAAGAGAGAGGGATGGCCCAACGACACCAGAAGCTCTCATGTGGATTTTGCATTTCGTTAGTGCTTTTTTTATTAGGAGTCCCATTTATTAATGTAGTTCCTAATTATCTTAGACGAATTCCAAAGAAAATTCAATTGGTTTTCACCAATGTAACGAAAATTAAAAAATAAAATAAAAGAATAATCCCTTATATATGTTAGAACATTAAAATTTTATAATATTATTTGATCTAAATTCTGTTTATTTAAAATAAGTAAATATGAATATTGTTTAATAAGTTATATTAATTACATATATATATATTTGTATTTTTAAACATGACTAACTATGATTCATCATGAGATTTAAAATAAACCTAAAACCAATAATAATCCTCCACACAACATTAATAATCCACCATCAATTCTGAAATTTATACATCAGACAAATCTTATATGTTAATTAGTGAATTATAATATCAATTTAATTAATTTGTTATTTTTGTGTATCATCATAAAACATAAACAATAAAATTTTATACTTGTCCAAACATAACTATGACTAATCTTGTGTTTAAAAATGTTAAATTTTGATAAACAATGGTGTATAATTTTTTGTTTTGAACTTATTTTTACAAGTTATAACTATTCAAAGGTTTTTTTTATTAAAAATATATCAGCTCTCATATATAGTCACTAGTCCACTAAGATGTCACATTAGAAGCTAAGTTGTCAAAACAAATACTAACCTGCCACCTGACCGTTGCTTACTTTGTAATGGCCAAGCTGTGCAATGGAGTAGCCGCCAGCTTCTTCAGTGGTGATGGGGTATGTTTGTATTTTATTTTCTTTTAGCTCGGGTTTAAGCTCGCTCGTCTTATCTGCTTAAAGAATGGATAAACCCCGGTTCTCCCTCAAGCCTCAACACATCTCACTCTAGATACACTAGTTATGAACATGGCCACTGCCGCCAGATCCATTTTCCACTCAACCTCCGTTCACAGCGATACTGCGAGAATTGCTTCATTTGGAGCTAAGCCCTCTCTGTCCCCTTTCCGCCTCAGTGCCAACAAGCCTCTATCTTCCCGCTGTTCAGGTCTTCTAAGGAATTGAGTGCTTGTGTGGAGACGATACAACCGTTCCACACTGCAACTGCCAGTGCTTTGATGACTTCGATGCTTTCACTTTCTCACCGTAGCTACGGATGGCTTACTAAAGACTTGTGATATAGCAACTTTATCAAGATTCTAAATCTGAAAGATCTTCGTTATCTCAGAAAATGCATTGTTGTTCTTAGTGTTGCTTAATTGTCGAGTCCTTGCTCTACAAATGTAAGGCAATAAGCCACTAGAAATGTCAGAGTTGGAGCTATATCTATGATGAATTAGTAAATTTGTAGATCGGCAAACTTTGTAGAAGTGGTTGTTCCAACCAATGCCAAGACTTTGATACTCTTTTTAGATGGTTGCTGTTTGACTTCAATTTGCAGAAGTGGTTTTTGGTACTTGCAATGTTATGCCCCAGATTTTTTTTATTTCCTTTCTGATTCGCAAAGGGAGTTTGTGTTATTTTGTAATCTTATGTTAGAATGTTTATGACATTCCTCTACTGTTATTATGTTGGTTTGAGGAAGGAAGGCTAAGAATGTCTTTTCCGTTTCGTTATAATTTAAGAGTTAGGAAATTTATTTCTTTCCTTATTATTTCCTAACTCTCATTTTCTCCTTTCCAATTCCACGTTGTTTTTCTCCTTCCTCAATTATATCTACGATCTTTTTCTCTCGCTTCGCTCCGCCGGTGACTTCCTCCCTTTGCTCAATCTCCTCTCCATCCCTTCTTCAATTTCTTTCAATTGTAATCGCTGGAGGTCTGTAGATGGAGTTGTGTTCGTCCGTCAGTCGTCAATCAGGTTGTATTGTAGATTGGTTCTTTTCTCCATTAAGGCTTCCTCTTCTATTTTCTAATTCTGATTTTGTATTTTGGGAGCGGTTCAATTCGAGGGATTGTCATTCGATTGGAGATTCGGAAAGGCGATTCGTAGAGTCCGCAGAGATGGCTTAGCTACGGATGTGAGGTAGGTGGTGGATGGATTCGGTTGTGTGCGTTCGCCCACGGGGGTTTTGGTTCCGTTGTTTTTCGTACATGTTTGTGTGGTTTCTGATTTGTGGTAATTTTGTGTGTGTTCCGGATTTGCGTTTTGATGCGTTACAACCCCGTGGGATTTGTATTTGTTTTGCGTATTTTGATATGTAAGTATATTTTGACAATGGTGAATCTACCTCTATGATTCCCTTCTGTTTTGCAAACTCTGAGTGCTTCTGATTTAAGAGTTTCGATTCTGCAATTAAATCGTTGATTGACTTCGTTTGTGTGTTTATTCTGCATGTTTTACTGTTGTTCAATGGATTAAACCCCCAAGGTTGTTTTCTGAAAGTGTGTGTCGATTTGGGTTTGTTTTAGTGCTTCTGTTCGTTTCTGTTCGGTTCTGGAAACTGCATTTTTCGGGCTGTCCGAACTTCAGTCCGAGCTTTGAAGTTCGGACATGCCTCTATTGTGTTTTTATTTTTTCGAGTTTTGCAGGTGTCCGAACTTCAGTCCGAACATTGAAGTTCGGACACCCCTGTTTTCTGAAATATCCGAGCTTTCAAGCTCGGACTTCACCACGTACTTTTTCCGAAAAAACTGTCCGAACTTCAGTCCGAACATTGAAGTTCGGACACTGTGTATTCTTCAACCTGTTTTAATTCGACTTGCGTCCTAACTTCGAAGTTAGGACACAAGTTCGGACTTCTCTCTGTTTTGACCATAACTTCTTCGTTTGAGCTCCGTTTTGAGTGCCGTTTGCGGCGTTGGTTTCCTCTTTCTGTGTACTATCTATTGTGACATGTTTTGGCATGTGTTTAAATACGTTCTGATTTGAAAGTCCTTGATAAGCCTTTAAACTCTGATTTACTCTGAAAGTGAGTTTCAGCTTCTGACTTCGGTTTAACTTCCGTATTTACTAGTCGGGTACGACATCTGTTTTGCTAAGGCTTTCCGTTGGTAAGATCCTTCTCTGATTTTGCTAAGCTTTCGCTTTCTGTTCTGATCTGGTTAAGACTTCCGCTCTGCTCTGTATTAAGCTTCGATCTGTTTGGATTAAGCCTCTGTTTTGGGACCTAGTTACTCTGCTTCTGAGCCGTGAATGGCTGGGTCGAGCTATTCTGTGGTATACCATGTAGACGTCATTCTGAGTGTGGGTCATGCCCAATCTGTTCTGTGGGGTTGACGAACCCTTTGGCCTTCGGATCATTTCTGCGTTGTCGAGGGATCTGTTAGATCCATGGGTCTTCGACCCTTTCTGAGTGTTATGCTTGGTGCTAGTGTCCCACTTCTGATTGTTAAGACAACTGTTTTCTGTTAGCTCTGACTGTTTCTGATTTCTGATAGACTGTTATGTGCTTCCTGTCTTCTGAAAGCCTCTGGTTTACTAAGTGATCTGTTTCTGTCTGCTCTGTCTATTTTCAAACGTCGACGGACTGCTGTGTGCTTTCTGTCTGCTGAGTATTTCTGCTTTATAAGCGCTCTGCTTCGTCTGCTCTATCTGTATTTGGTTTGAGACGGTCTGCTGTGTGCTTACCGTCAGTTGTTAAGCTTCTGATTTCGTCAAGACTTCAGCTTCAGTTTATCTTCTGTTATTGAGTATCTGTTTTGGTCACTGCTTAGCCCCTTCTGTTTAGACTTCTGACTATTTTAAAGACTTCTGCTTTGTCTTTGATTTCGCTCTGGCTAAGCGCTTTGGTATATGTATATATTGGTATGTTCAGTATATGTTTTGAGCGTGCTCAGCTGATGAAGTTTATCACCTGCTGAGCAATAGTTTTGCTCACCCCTATCTCCGTCTGATTTGCAGGTTTTAGTCCGCGCTTGGAGATTTAGTTTCTACTTTCTGTCTTGGCTTTTGAGCTCTGTATTTCAGTTTGATTGGCCATGGTGCCCAGTTGTAATTAGATTGTACATTGTATTTCAGTTTGGCTTCCGCCTATGTATTGTAAAGACATGTTGTAATTGTTTATTTGATCAATATATGAGTTTCAGTTCTGTTTTGGGAATTCGCTAGTGTAGCCTTGCGTGTCTTAGGTAATAAGCGCGCGGCGTGTAACGGTCTCTCAACCAGGGTGGTTTTGGGGTCGTTACATTTAGTGGTATCAGAGCTAGGTTTGGCTTTAGTTGGGATTTGTTGGGTGTCTGCATGTCTACGCTTCCGTGTCATTGCTTGTGATGTGCTATGTGTTATCTGCTGCGTGAATTGTCTGCTATCTGCTACTTGATTTGATTGATGCCTGGAGTCTGTTGAATGTGTCTGTTCTGTGGTTGTCCACTATCAGAGTAGCGCAGCGGAAGCGTAGTGTCTGTCTGTGTTTGCTGTGTTCGAGTCTGAGTCTGGGTCTGAGGGAATCGGGTCCTTTGGGAAAGGATGACCGAATGTGAGTTCTGGTTTGCCTGTGATGTGTGCTTCAATTGTGAGCTTGGTTTATATGATTGGCTTGTATGTTCTATGTTGTGTTCTGGCGTGAGCTTGCGAGTGTGTTTGGTCCTTGGGTAAGGACGACTTCTGAGAGTTCCTGTGCTTTTGGGCTTAGAGTTACTGATCTTCTATTCCGCCTCTTCTGTCAGTAAGTCAACCAGTAAACATGAGTGTTAGCTCTTCGAGGTTAGAGCTTCTGAAATGAGTGGGTGCTCTTTCTGCGCCTTTGTGCTGAGCCTTCAGTGATCATTTGCTTTGTTTCCTCTGTCAGCGAGTTGGCCAGTGTATTCTGAGCGTTAGCTTTGTGAGCGTTCCCTTATGTGCCTTAGAAGCTATGTGTTAGTGATCTTCTGTTTGTCCTTATGTCAGTCAATCAGCAGTGAGTTCTGAGTGTTGGCCGTGTGAGTGTTCATTGTATCCTAGCACTAGAAGTGCATCTGCTCGCATTCTGGGTTTCGTCGAATTTCGAGGACGAAATTCTTTTTAAGGGGGGGGGGTATATTGTTATGCCCCAGATTTTTTTTATTTCCTTTCTGATTCGCAAAGGGAGTTTGTGTTATTTTGTAATCTTATGTTAGAATGTTTATGACATTCCCCTACTGTTATTATGTTGGTTTGAGGAAGGAAGGCTAAGAATGTCTTTTCCGTTTCGTTATAATTTAAGAGTTAGGAAATTTATTTCTTTCCTTATTATTTCCTAACTCTCATTTTCTCCTTTCCAATTCCACGTTGTTTTTCTCCTTCCTCAATTATATCCATGATCTTTTTCTCTCGCTTCGCTCCGCCGGTGACTTCCTCCCTTTGCTCAATCTCCTCTCCATCCCTTCTTCAATTTCTTTCAATTGTAATCTGGAGGTCTGTAGATGGAGTTGTGTTCGTCCGTCAGTCGTCAATCAGGTTGGATTGTAGATTGGTTCTCTTCTCCATTAAGGCTTCCTCTTCTATTTTCTAATTCTGATTTTGTATTTTGGGAGCGGTTCAATTCGAGGGATTGTCATTCGATTGGAGATTCGGAAAGGCGATTTGTAGAGTCCGCAGAGATGGCTTAGCTACGGATGTGAGGTAGGTGGTGGATGGATTTGGTTGTGTGCGTTCGCCCACGGGGGTTTTGGTTCCGTTGTTTTTCGTACATGTTTGTGTGGTTTCTGATTTGTGGTAATTTTGTGTGTGTTCCGGATTTGCGTTTTGATGTGTTACAACCCCGTGGGATTTGTATTTGTTTTGAGTATTTTGATATGTAAGTATATTTTGACAATAGTGAATCTACCTCTATGATTCCCTTCTGTTTTGCAAACTCTGAGTGCTTCTGATTTAAGAGTTTCGATTCTGCAATTAAATCGTTGATTGACTTCGTTTGTGTGTTTATTCTGCCTGTTTTACTGCTGTTCAATGGATTAAACCCCCAAGGTTGTTTTCTGAAAGTGTGTGTCGATTTGGGTTTGTTTTAGTGCTTCTGTTCGTTTTTGTTCGGTTCTGGAAACTGCATTTTTCGGGCTGTCCGAACTTCAGTCCGAGCTATGAAGTTCGGACATGCCTCTATTGTGTTTTTATTTTTTCGAGTTTTGCAGGTGTCCGAACTTCAGTCCGAACATTGAAGTTCGGACACCCCTGTTTTCTGAAATATCCGAGCTTTCAAGCTCGGACTTCACCACGTACTTTTTCCGAAAAAACTGTCCGAACTTCAGTCCGAACATTGAAGTTCGGACACTGTGTATTCTTCAACCTGTTTTAATTTGACTTGCGTCCTAACTTCGAAGTTAGGACACAAGTTCGGACTTCTCTCTGTTTTGACCATAACTTCTTCGTTTGAGCTCCGTTTTGAGTGCCGTTTGCGGCGTTGGTTTCCTCTTTCTGTGTACTATCTATTGTGACATGTTTTGGCATGTGTTTAAATATGTTCTGATTTGAAAGTCCTTGATAAGCCTTTAAACTCTGATTTACTCTGAAAGTGAGTTTCAACTTCTGACTTCGGTTTAACTTCTGTATTTACTAGTCAGGTACGACATCTGTTTTGCTAAGGCTTTCCATTGGTAAGCTCCTTCTCTGATTTTGCTAAGCTTTTGCTTTCTGTTCTGATCTGGTTAAGACTTCCGCTCTGCTCTGTATTAAGCTTCGATCTGTTTGGATTAAGCCTCTGTTTTGGGACCTAGTTACTCTGCTTCTGAGCCGTGAATGGCTGGGTCGAGCTATTCCATGGTATACCATGTAGACGTCATTCTGAGTGTGGGTCATGCCCAATCTGTTCTGTGGGGTTGACGAACCCTTTGGCCTTCGGGTCATTTCTGCGTTGTCGAGGGATCTGTTAAATCCATGGGTCTTCGACCCTTTCTGAGTGTTATGCTTGGTGCTAGTGTCTCACTTCTGATTGTTAAGAGTTCTGTTTTCTGTTAGCTCTGACTGTTTCTGATTTCTGACAGACTGCTATGTGCTTTCTGTCTTCTGAAAGCCTCTGGTTTACTAAGTGATCTGTTTCTGTCTGCTCTGTCTGTTTTCAAACGTCGACGGACTGCTGTGTGCTTTCTGCCTGCTGAGTATTTCTGCTTTATAAGCGCTCTGCTTCGTCTGCTCTATCTGTATTTGGTTTGAGACGGTCTGATGTGTGCTTACCATCAGTTGTTAAGCTTCTGATTTCGTCAAGACTTCAGCTTCAGTTTATCTTCTGTTATTGAGTATCTGTTTTGGTCACTGCTTAGCCCCTTCTGTTTAGACTTCTGACTATTTGAAAGACTTCTGCTTTGTCTCTGATTTCGCTTTGGCTAAGCGCTTTGGTATATGTATATATTGGTATGTTCAGTATATGTTTTGAGCGTGCTCAGCTGATGAAGTTTATCACCTGCTGAGCAATAGTTTTGCTCACCCCTATCTCCGTCTGATTTGCAGGTTTTAGTCCGCGCTTGGAGATTTAGTTTCTACTTTCTGTCTTGGCTTTTGAGCTCTGTATTTCAGTTTGATTGGCCATGGTGCCCAGTTGTAATTAGATTGTACATTGTATTTCAGTTTGGCTTCCGCCTGTGTATTGTAAAGACATGTTGTAATTGTTTATTTGATCAATATATGAGTTTCAGTTCTGTTTTGGGAATTCACTAGTGTAGCCTTGCATGTCTTAGGTAATAAGCGTGCGGCGTGTAACGGTCCCTCAACCAGGGTGGTTTTGGGGTCGTTACATGCAAATTATATGCGACCCTTTATTTTCTTCTTAAAAAAATAATAATTTTATTTTCTCTTCTTCCTTTCAAATCATATTGCAACTCATTGCTATAGTCGAGTACTCCTCTACCATAATAGCAAGCAATTATGCTGGGTGGAGGTAATTATAGGACTATAGTTAAGCTATATGTTGCTATCGTTGCAAATGGGAAATTTAACCTACTAAAAGCTAAGAAATTAATCCTAGAAATTAATAAATTAAATCCCTACGGGTTGCAAAATAAATCCCAGTCAATGAGTGTAGTGAACCATAAGCTACCGGGGTCGTATCCACGGGGACTTAGTTATTAAATCTAATCCTAGAAAATAACAAATTAAGATGGTTGTCGTTTATTTTGGTGAACTAAAATTATGCGAAATAACAAGTAAGTAAATTGGGTGAAAAGTAAGAGTGAGATGGAACTCCGGGTCAGGCTGTTTCTCTTGGATAGATCTAGCAATTCCTACAGTTTGTCACGAGAGTGGATTGATGAATCTTTAATTTTCTTCTCTGCACTAAATCCTAATTTCGGAAAAGCTCACCTGACAGAACATGCGAGTTCTAATCCAGAAACAAGCAAAACACGTATAGGTGGATTAAGCACAAATAATTAATTTAGCTCCTGAGGGAAAACCTAATCTATCCAATTTGATTCTCCACAGGTTTTCATATTAATAAGTCCTTCCTATTACTCACCGATCAGTTCGTAATAAGATTCGCAAGGCAACTCGGATAATTCATGAGATTAAAGGAGAAGCGCATGAATTAACATTAATCTGAAACAGTCCAAGAAATCTCGTATACAAACTGCAGAAAGATAAAACTAAATCATATCGAAAGTACTACAGCCTTCCCCAGAGTCAAATCCTTTTAGCCTACTATATTCGTAAAATAGACTGAAAGAGATAGTGGAGAATTCATCTGGTGAGAATGGATGACTCCTGAATCTGCTCTATCCAGTTCTACGATCTGCTAGGAGGAAGGTTGATGATGAGCGAATCTGGAGCAGAAATCTTCTTCTCCGGAGTTGAAGTGGTGGCGGTAGGGCCAGGAGACTGAGAGAGGAGCGGCGTGAATGGTTCATGCGTGAGTTGAGTGTCTGAATTGTGAATTCTGAATGCTCCTTCTGTCTAGCGCACGCTCCTTTAAAAAGAAATTTTTGGACATAGAATACACACGTCCGGCTCACCTGTCCGGGTAGGAGAGTCGGACAAGAGATATCTTTGTCAGGTGAGATTTCTCTCGTTTGTGAGACGTCCGGCTCTACGTCCGGGTCATTTAGCCGGACAGCCTGGCTGGACGCGTATATGTATCGAAATCTCCGCGCTGCACTCGTGGTCGTAAATATTTCTGTCCTTCTGAGCACGTCCGGGTCACAGGGTCGGACAGGAGAGCTGGACATGTGAAAAATTCGAAAAAACACATTTCTGGCCTATCCGGACCACCTGTCCGGGGCAGTTTGCCGGACACGTTACAACATGTCCAGGTCAATGGGCCGGACAGGTCAGCCGGACACCTGTATTTTTGTGGCCATTTTTCCGTAAACTTCGACAGGGTCCAGATTCTTCGTTTGAGCTCCGATTTGCTCCCCGTTTGCGGCGTTGGAAAGCTCTTGAGGAGAACTATGCATTTTCACCATCATTTCCTACTTTAAATATATAAATTTGCATCAGATTTTGCCCAGAGTAAGAGTCGTGAAAAGCATACGATAAGTGTGAGAAAGCACATAAAAAGGTTGCATAAAATAAGAATTTAGCACCTATAAACCATATCAACTTTACACTTATCAGTTGTGTGTTTGGTTTCTAGAATCATAAGTATGAGATGATGGATGATAAGGATGATGTTGTATCTTGCTGATATGTTGTAAAGACGGTTTGATTATGAATAATGACTTTATTCCTCTTTAGTAGGCCATGTATTGGGCCTGACTTATAATCCAATGATATGTAGCCCAAACAGCAATATTAGAATAAAGTCCAGTAGTTGTTACTTCTAGGACCTTCTACGGTAGCTATAAATACATGTGTAAGGGAACAGAAAATATCACCGATCAATGAATATCTACTATGTCATTTCATAATCTCCCGCCTTCTACTATAGTATCAAGAGCAAAAATGGCTACTGCCTAATTTTTTTTTCCGATCCTTCCTTTGTCGCCCTCCATGGCTGAGAAATCACTAGAGATCTCATCGACTAGTGAAACCGGTGGTACTTCTGCCGCAAATATCCATTCCAATGTTCCTACAAAACAACCACAATGAACACACATCAGGAAATTGTCCGCTGCTACAAATTTAGTGAAATTGAAAGTTGATAATTACTGGATCTGGAAGGGAGTGCTAATACCTTTTCTTCGTGGTGTTGACCTTTACAAGTTCGTCGACGGATCTTACCCTTGTCCTTTCCTCTTGCCTGATGGATCCAACACCACCGACGTAGTAAAATGGTGTTAGCAGGATCAACTCGTCGTCGCCTTGCTTCTGGCTTCTCTAAGTGAATACATCATCGGTCAGGTTGTTGGTCTCGAAA
The DNA here is from genome assembly GCA_023374045.1 of Limonium bicolor. NCBI lineage: Eukaryota > Viridiplantae > Streptophyta > Magnoliopsida > Caryophyllales > Plumbaginaceae > Limonium > Limonium bicolor. Next base: position 119,476,336 of record CM041782.1, on the reverse strand, counting down.
ACTCTGCTATGGTGTGGAATTATCTAAATGCCACTTTCGCTGCACAATCAAATGCACAAATTGGACAGTTGCATTTGCAATTGGCCTCGATCGAAAAGAAATGGGATGAGAATGTTGCAACTTACTTCAATCGGGCAAGAGCTCTAGTTGATTCCCTTGCTCTTACCAGGTACCTTGTTTTAGATCGTGAGTTTCAGAGCTATGTGCTCAAAGGTCTTCCAACTGATTACAATGCCTTAGTCACAAACATTCTCACCAGATCTGATCCCTGCTCACCATCACAGATCTACAGATTTCTATTGTCCAGAAACTTGGTTGAATCATCAAAACCGTGCCCTTAGTAGTTCTGTTACCCACAAACAGCAAATCCAGATCCAACAATTACTCAGGAAGAGGTAGAACTCAGTCCAACAGAGGACGAGGCAGGGTTCACAACCTAAAAACTACTATGGAAACTCTAGATCTACTACCTCTACCAATTTTGTAGGACAACATAACACCAGACCACAGTGTCAGATCTATTTTAAGAGAGGACATGATGCCTCTGCCTGCTATCACAGGTACAACTTTGCATATCAACCTAAACCACCATCTAGCATTACTGTCAATGCTACAGGGAAGTATACTAGGCAGGGTTGGATGCCAGATACGGCCGCCAACTATCATTTTACTGGGGATCTATCCAAGCTGAATTTGGAAGCTAGTGAGTACACAGGGACAGACACAATTTCATTGGGGGATGGATCGTCTATCCCTATTTGTCATCAAGGATCTAGTATTATATCTACTGGCAACTCTCAGTTTGTCCTTACAGATCTATTACATGCTCCAAATCTCAATAAGCAGCTTGTTTCAATCAGTAAGTTTTGTGCTGACAATCAATTTTTCTTTGAATTTCACTCTGATTACTTTCTGGTGAAGGACAATCGAACTTTGGGGACTATAATTCAAGGCAGCCTTAAGGATGGAGTCTACTACTTCCCTACGTCTCACAAACCTGCTCAGTTGAACTCTACAGTTAAAACTTCAGCCGCTGTTTGGCATCAACGTTTTGGTCATCCTAGTAATGTCATTACTAAGAAAATGTTGAATGTTTTTTGTTTGCCCGTTTCTAGTACAATAACATAGGGAGTATGTTCTAGTTGCTGTAGAAGGAAGCTTCATGTTCTCCCTCACCCTTTATCTTCTACTGTTTCTCAGAAGAGTTTTGATCTACTGTTTCTAGATCTATGGAGACCCTCTCATTATGTTTCTACTGATGGATACATATTTTTTCTGTTGATTGTGGATGATTATTCAAAACATATGTGGCTCTATTTGTTAAAGGCAAAATCAGATGTTCTTTAGAGTTTTACAGCTTTTGCGGCCTTGGTTAAGAATCAGTTTGGAACCTCTATTAAAGCCATTCAAAGTGATGGTGGGGGTGAATTTAAGGCCCTAACTCCTTTTCTCCAGCAAGAAGGAATTATTCACAGATTTACTTGCCCTCACTCTCATAAGCAAAATGGTGCTGTTGAGAGTAAGATCCGATATGTTGTTGATAAAGGGCTTTGTTTACTCTCTCAGGCTTCTCTACCTTTTACCCTATGGTCTTATGCTTTCAAGACAGCTGTCTACCTGATGAACAGAACACCCACTCATGCAATTTCGTTTTTAACTCCTCACATAATGTTGTATAATAAGGATCTTGACCTCACTGTTCTCAAGGTCTTTGGGTGCACCTGTTGGACAAACTTACTCCCTTACACTTCTCACAAAATGTCTTTCAGGTCAACCAAATACACTTTCTTGGGTTATCATCCTACTTCTACTACAGGATATATCTGTCTGGACCAAAATACTCAGAGAGTCTACATCTCAAGGGATGTTCATTTTAATGAATTTGACTTCCCTTTTCAGTATAAGTCCACTCAAAAATCCCCTGATCCACCACAATCCCCTATTACACATGTCTCATCCCAGATCTCTCACCTTCCCCTCCTTTACACTTCTCCTCACCTACAGATTCACATTTGCCTACTGATGCTCAATCTCACACTGATCAATCTCAGGTTCCCTCACACTCCACTACTGAACCAGAAGCCTTACCGTCACCTCATCTTCTGCCTGCACACCCGATGGTTACCAGAACTAGGACACAATCTCTTAAACCTAAGGTTCGTACTGATGGAACCATTCCTTGGTGCATTACTACTACAGCTACTACACCTTCTGATATCCCAGAAACCCATAGCTTTACTAAAGCTATGAAATATGCAGAACGGAAGGAAGTAATACAAAAGGAATATGATGCTTTACAAAATAACAACACATGGGAACTTGTCCCATATCAGGCAAACATGAATGTTCTGGGAACCAAATGGGTTCATAAAACAAAGAGACATGCTGATGGAACCTTAGAAAGAAGAAAAGCAAGACTTGTGGCCCAAGGTTTTAACCAAGCACCAGGAATTGATTATCATGATACTTTCCGTCCAGTGGTGAAACCTACAACCATTAGACTTGTTTTAGCTATTGCTACAGCTAAGAATTGGCCTATCACTCAGATTGATGTGGACAACGCCTTTTTATATGGAGAGTTAGAAGAAATTGTCTATATCAAGCAACCTTCTGGTTTTGTTAACAAAACATTGCCTCAGCATGTGTGCCGTCTCAAGAAAGCCCTTTATGGTCTTAAGCAGTCTCCCAGGGCTTGATTTTCTCTACTAAGTTCCTATCTTCTACATATTGGTTTCCAATCCTCACACTCAGACCCTTCTCTCTTTACCTACAGGAACGGTGGTGATTCTGTCTTTACACTCATTTATGTGGATGACATATTAATAACTGCTTCATCCCAGAACCTTATCTCCAAACTCATTTCTTGTCTAGCCACATAATTTCCTATAAAAAATTTGGGAAATATTCATCACTTTTTTGGGATTACAGTTACCCGTGACTCTACAGGGTTAAAGCTTTCTCAGTCTCACTACATTCGTGACATTCTTCATAAAACAAACATGACAAGTGCAAAACCAGTACCTACCCCCATGGTTGAGTCTCAAACCCTAGACACTGCTAAATCACCACTGTATTCAGATCCTACATTCTATCGCAGTGTGGTTGGCAGTTTACAATATTTAGCATTTACAAGGCCCGGCATCAGTTTCGCAATCAGCAAAGTCAGTCAATACATGCATCACCCTCTAGATATTCACTGGCAAGCAACAAAACGGATTTTGAGGTACCTTCAAGGCACTATGGCCGACGGTCTTTTCTTCTCAGCTTCTCCTCTTAGGGAGATTCGCGTCTTCTCTGACACAGACTGGGCCGGCTCTCCCAGCGACCGTCGCTCCACCATCGGCTTCTGTATCTTTGTCAGTGACAAGCTTGTGTCGTGGATTTCTCGCAAGCAGCGAACCGTTGCTCGCTCATCAACAGAGGCCGAATTTTGGGCACTTGCTACAGCCACAGCAGAAACAGTGTGGTTACAAAAGCTATTTGCAGATTTAGGAGTTTATCTGGACAAAAGTCCAGTTTTGGGTTGCGATTATATGGGGGCAACGCACCTGGCGATGAACCCTGTCTATCACAGCCGCACGAAGCATATCTCCATTGATTTATGCTTCGTTCGCGAAAGAATCAAGAATGGAAGCCTGCACGTCGAATTTCTATCGACCAAAGAGCAACTGGCAGACGGCTACACCAAAACCCTAACTCGCGGGCGTCTATTGCAATTTCATTCCCAAATGTCTCTCGTTCCTTGCAGTTGGGAACGTGGGAGGTTAGTAGGCCATGTATTGGGCCTGACTTATAATCCAATGATATGTAGCCCAACCGGCAATATTAGAATAAAGTCCAGTAGTTGTTACTTCTAGGACCTTCTACAGTAGCTATAAATACATGTGTAAGGGAACATAAAATATCATCGATCAATGAATATCTACTATGTCATTTCATAATCTCCCGCCTTCTACTACTCTTAACTATACATGAAAAAAGGCGAAGAACATTTTTTGCGGGAGATGATTTGTGCGGTGAAGGTATTGATAAAGTTAACTTATTAGTAGTTATAGCAGAATTTGATTCACTCTTATGACACTTTTGCTTCATAATTAATAAACATAAGAATCACTTTCATGTTTACTAAAAAATATAAATATTTTTCATTTAGCAACTGATTTTTAGTGAATTCGTTTTATTAATTTACAAATAATACTTATACAAGAAAATGATTCACTTGCATATCACTGTAATTTCACAATAATAAACTAAGAATAACTTTGAGTGGATTCACTGTATGAGTTATTAAATGACACATATAGCAAAATTTGATTCATTGTGAAACAATACAGGATTCACAAACTAGAAATAAAATATTCACTTATATTATTGCTGAATCTAAAAATTTTAATTTTAATTCAGATGCTAAATTTTAGTTAATTCACTTTATGATTCTACGTACAAAAAATACTTATAGCTTAATATAGTTCACTTTAAAAACACTATAGTATCATAATTAATAATGAAAGATTCACTTTGATTGAACATATTGTTAGAACAATCATATATTACTTATAATAAAATTTGATTCACTTCACAATTAAATGGATTCACAACCGATAAAGAAAAGAATAACTTAATTTATTAAGTCTAAATAATAACTTTTCAATCAGGTTATTGTTGGTGAATTCACTGTATGAATCATCTAACCATACTTATAGTATTCAATAATTCACTTTGATAAATAGATTGATTCATGTTCAATAAGCAAAAGATGCACTTTGCTCAATGACATCACAGTAATAACTTTATAATCTGAAACTGAATTTTATAGCAGAAAATAATTCACTGCTAATTTAATTCATGTTGAATAAATATAAGATCCATTTGCACTACAACATCGCACTATAAACTTTATAATTTGAAACAAAATTGTTAGTGTTTGTATGAGGGTGGTGACATACCCCTAAGATTTATAAAAGTAATTAAGGATTGAACATTGGATTATAAAGGCTAATGAGTTCTAAAATGATTAAGGAATTATGTAACCTCCAAATGTATTTATATAAACAAATACATATAGTCCAAAAAGGTTATTAAGTTACATAAAATATTGGACTAAAGAGGAAATAATGATAAGGAGAAATCAACTAAGAAAGTTGGTGTAACATGTAACATGTCATTACATGAATTAAGAGCACAAATATCATAAGTGAATCAAATAACATACTTTAGCTAGTCACAATGAGTAGTAAGTATACCAATCACTCAAAAACATAAATAAATACACTTTAGGACAAGGTAATCAAGTTGGTTACAATCTAATACATGAAATAATCCTAATGTACAATATAGAAGTTCATAATATTATAATACACCTTATAATATGATTAACCACAAAATTTAAAAAATGACCCCCTAAATATCTAATGTGGCCGATTGCAAGGGAAGGGATGAGTCATCAAAAGCCAATTTCCATCTTAGGAAGGAAGCTTTCTTAAGTCACAAAAGTCTTCTTACATTGGGAACCCCAACTCACTAACACTCTTACACACACTCCTATACTCTTATTCTCCCCATGCTTCTGCCGACCCATTCCTCATCTCACCTTGACCGAGCCATCTACATCTTGTTCCTCTTGTTGCTTCATTTCTAGCTCCATGGAAGACCACTAAAATGGTGAGTGAAGAGGGGAAAACGATACCAACCAGGGGATCAAGAGAAGGCCAAGTAATAATTACTTATTTAGGCAACAAAGACAAACGACCGGGCATCCACGACCGGTCATATAGCAAGAAATAAGCATAGATAGCGACTGGGCGCATGTGCCCAGTCGGATAACGAGAAATAAGCATAGATAACGACCGTGCGCCTACGACCGGTCGTTTAAATAAAAGGACATGTAAATAGTGACCGGTCGCATGTGGTCGGTCGCACCTTTAATACTTATAGTTTTATAGCAACAAAATGACAGCCTTACAAATAAACAAATTGACAGGCTGGCAATGCTAGGAAATGTAAAGAAAAACTATAAATAGGGGTTCACCCCCAAGGAAATGGATACACTATCAATACTTGAGCACCATCTTGTCTTTATTCTTTGCTTTCATCACAGTCTCTCTCTTTCAGTGCAATATAACCCAGCGAAACAAGTAATTCGACGAGAAAACTAGTGGGAGTCTAGGATCGAGGAGAGGTAGGCAATGTAGATAATAGGGAAAGGATAACCTTTCCATTTGGCGTCGTCTATGGGAATCGAACAACTCAGATCAAGCAACCACGAATCCACCATGATAAGAATAAGATCTTCATAGTAATGGAACTTCAGAATTTGAGGAAAGAAACTATGTTTTTTTGTAGGTTTTAGGTGCTGAATGGCTCCAAGGACAAGAAGAGCGTCGGAAGCTAATGTTGAAGCTTCTGACTCGATCTCCAAGAAAGATCTGGAGAAGATGTTGAAGGGACTGACTAGGGCGATTGACGAGAGGATCGTAGAAGGGAATGGGTTCCTACAACAAGAACTGATGTAGAGAGATGAAGATTACCAGAAGAAATGGGAAGAAATGGTTGAAGCTATCGAGTTGCTAAAAGGTAGAGATTCAGAAGGGAGCAACGGAAGGAAGAAGGAGGAGCGGAGGGAGACTCCGATAACGATCGAGGAGGAAATGGAAGAAAAAGACTCCATCGACATGAGTCTTTATCCTTTCTCGGAGAAAATAAAAAAGACCAAGCTCCCTCCCTACTTCGCCGCCCCGACGCTAGAAAAGTATGATGGAATAGGGGATCCTGTTCAGCATATCAAGAAGTTCATGTTCACCATGAACACGCAGGGGATCAGCTCTCCCGCCCTGTGCAACTTATTTCGAGGGACGCTCTCCAAGAGACCACTAAGCTGGATCTCCATGAGGCCTCCTCAGTCCATCTCAAGCTTCAATCAACTACCCGAGGAGTTCCAGCAGTACTTCGCTGCCAGCAAGAAAGTCAAAAATGAGACAATAGAGTTGATGGGCATAAAGCAGTGGAAAGGAGAATCAGTGAAGGAGTATAGCAAGCGATTCCACAAGCAGGTCACAGAGATCGACAACGTCGAGAGAAAATCTTGATAAAAGCCTTCAGCAACGGACTGACTCATCCACGACTTGTTGGAAAGATAGCAACAAAAGCACCAAAGACACATGCAGAATTGGGTGAGATGCTTCATGACTTCCTGAAGTCGGAGATAGCTAAAATAAGGCCAAAGACCTGGCAAACAACTTCAAAGGACCGGTCGTGGCCGAGAAGAAAGGTAATCAAAGAGGAGGTGCTATGGCCGGGAGTTCCTCTTCCGGAGGTTCAAGGTGCAAGCCCTACTACAAGGCCTCCACTTCTGCCGCTCCCTCCCAGGGATCTCACAATCAAAACGCCAGGTTCATCCACATCGATCTAGGAAAATACGCGGTAGCAGTAAGGGAAGGCTTCCTCCCTCCGCCAAAGAAGCCTCAGCAGGGAGAAGTTCCTGTGGCGTTATGTGAGTTTCACGGGAATAGAAGCCATAGGACGGTCAATTCCGCCACCCTCGCCAAGGAGCTCAGGCTGATAGAGGAGCACAAAAAGAATAACAAGCAACCGTTCGGACAACAAAGGCAGAGCGACAACCAGCACTCCCGAGCCAGGCCTAAGGAGGAGGTCCTTCGGGATGATTACAGGTCTGTAAAAAAGAAGATAAAAAAAAGTTGTAACCAAAGGCCCAAAAGCTTTTGACACAGAACAAGAATAAGAAATTCTCTCTTTACTTTAAAAAGTGTTCTTTATTGTTGTCAATTTGTCATCCAGGAAAAACCCCTGGATCAAAAACTTCGAGTAATCTAACAAAAAACTTCTCCTACGAAAATTTACATGACTCTTTTCAGAAGTAGGACCGTTGACTCCAAACGAAAGAAAGAGGCATATCCACGAGGTCCACCAGGAGCTCGCTGAAAAGAATATGGCCAAACAAGAGAAGCTTCCCCCAATTTACTTCACGGAAGAAGACGAAGATGGAGTCTTGTACCGCCATAATGACCCGCTTGTCATCAGGGCACAAGTCAATGATAGAATGATGGAAGGAATTTTGGTTGATAGTGAGGCCGGAGCAAATTTCATTTCCTCAGAAGCAATCACAAACCTCGAAATCCCTAAAAGCAAGATTAAACCTTACTCGGCCGTTCTAGGAGGTTTTGTGGGAGGGATCTCTGCAAAGTCCTCAGGAAGTGTCGACATCACCATGACTTTGGGGCAATGAGATGAGAGAAGAATAGAAAAGTTGACAGCTTTCATTATGTCCGGACTCTCTAGGTACAACATGTACCTAGGACGGCCTGGGATCAATGCCTTCCGAGCTATATGCAGCACCCACCACTTGAAAATGAAATGTCCGACCAGGTCAGGAAAATTGGTGACGGTCAAAGGGAGCCAGAAAATGGCCCGTGTGTGTGATCCGTATCATGGAAAGCCTGCCAGAGGATGGGATAGTCAAAATAGTTGGGTCTGATAAGGAGTTTAAGGGAAAATAACTCCTTCCTTCAGGACCGGGCGATAAAGTGGAGGACTATGGTGCCCCCAACGACTTACCAAGCGAGGTACACTAGAAAACTGACCCTTATAAATTCTTTAAAATTGAGAATGCCTTTAACAGTGAAGAACAGACTCATATTATGAGATTCTTAGAAAAAAAAGGTCAATGTTCGCCTAGAGCGTAGAGGAAATGTCTGGGATAGACCTCGGCGTTATCCAGCATAACCCTTAAGTAGACCCCAAGCACCCGGCCATTAGACAATGGAAGAGAATAATGAGATAAGGAAGAGACTCAGCCGCTCCATGACCGGTCATATAGCAAGAAATAAGCGTAGATAGCGACTGGGCGCATGTGCCCTGTTGGATAGCAAACAATAAGCATAGATAGCAACCGGGCGCCTACAACCGATCGTTTAAATAAAAGAATGTGTAAATAGTGACCGGTCGCATGTGGTCGGTCGCACCTATAATACTTATAGTTTTATAGCAACAAAATGACAGCCTGACAAGTAAACAAACTGGCAGGTTGGCAATGTTAGGAAATTTAAGAAAAACTATAAATAGGGGTTCACCCTAAGGAAATGGATACGCTATCAATACTTGAGCACCATCTTGTCTTGATTCTTTGTTTTCATCACAGTCTCTTTCTCTTTCAGTGCAATCTAACCCAGTGAACCAGGTAATTCGACGAGAACACTAGTGGGAATCTAGGATCGAGGAGAGTTAGGCGATGTAGATAATAGGGAAAGGATAACCTTTTCAGTGAGCTAGCTTTTCCTTGCTTTTTTTTCTTTTAAATCTTCTTATTTCTTCGTCAAGAACAACACCACACTTCTTCCTCTCTTCATCTTGGCCGAAATCTACACATTTTGAAGGCCAAAAATCTGGAATTAAACATGAAGAAGTCTAGCTAAGTTCATGCAAAGTTAAGGTTAGAAAGGTGTTCTAAGCTTTAAGTTTTCCTTTGGTCTTAGCCAGTCGAAAATATATCCTTGATTATACTCATTATCTTCTCCTTTATCATACAAAATGAAGTCTCTTTCAACTCATCTCCTTGGCCGAAAATACAAGCTCAAGAACAAGGTGAACTTCAACCAAGAAAATGAGCTCTAAAACTAGGTTTTTCATGCTTAAACTACCTTCTATCCTTAGATCTACACAAGATATAATCTTCTACCCATTTATTTAGTGTTGGATGAAAATTTTGGGGGAAAAACTCGTTTGAGAGCTTCAAAGGTAAATCTCTTTCCTCCACGCACATTTTGGTGCTTTAAAGCCTTAGGTATTCTTTGGATTATGCTAAGGAGTCTAATGACCCTAACTTTTCTCTTCTTCTCCTCCTTATTATGGCCGAAAATGGAGCTTAACAAACCCTTGGCATTGGCCGAAAATACAAGTGCAAGGTTTGTCACGAATATTTTTGGGCAAGCAGCTTGACAGCTGTGGCATGCCTTGTCGTTGGCCTTGCCTAGATGCATGTGATGGAAAATTAAATTGGTATGCCTTGTGCAAGTGCCATGGACATGGCCCAACCCTTTGGGGTTGGCCGGAGGGTCAGGCCTAGGGGCGTGTTGCCGAGGACACACGACCCTTGTTGTGCGCGGCCGATGCCGCGCGAGCCTTGCTGTGTGCCTTGTGGGGGCAATGGTGTGGTGCCGCAGGCACCCAGTGCTCATCTGGACACTGTCCGTAGGCACAAGGTGCAATGTCGAGGGCCCACGAGCCTCGTCGTGTGCACCTTGGGGCATGCAGGCACTATCTTAGGCGCCCAAACCTTGTCTGGGGCGCCCAGTGCCTGATGCTGCAGGAACCTGGTGCTGGGCGCTGCCGCAGGCACCCAGTGACCACCTGCGCACTGCCGCAGGCACTGTGATGCAGCCGATATGAAGCTGGCTCAAAACGTGTGGGAATTTGACAACTTTGCTGGGGACCTAAGAAGGCCGAAGGTCACCCTTGACTAATAAGAGATGTTAGCAAAGTTTCGTGGCAATTGGAGCTTGCATCTGATTTTAGTGAATTTTTGAAGTATTCCTAGACTATGTCGGGATTTGGCTGCAAAGGGGCATGTCTGCGTCCAGTATGGCCTGAAAGGTACATTAACCTCTTTAGGGGGCTGGTTAGTCTCTGCCTGGCCTGCCCCCAGGCAGCCTACACGGCCGTGTCCCGGCTGGGCACCTAAGTGCCCGAGGGCCTCAAAGGCTATGTTATACCCGTGAATGGGGGATGCCGGGATAAAGGTGGAAAATTTAACCTTAAGCAAGGGTAAGCTATGGATCTAAGCCTTAGAGCTTGTAGGCTATAATTTGAGGTTTAAATTGGTACAAAATCTGATCTTCCCTCATTATTAATGTTATGCCAAAAATTACAAGGAGAAAAGTCAACTTTGGAGCATTAAAGGTAAGTTCCAATCTTAAGGCTCATTTTGTGTTTTGAGTTGTTTAAGTTGGGTAAATGGCTATGTCTGAGTTGGAGGTATCAAAATGGGTTAAAATGACCTAAGAATGAGCCTAAACCTATACTAACTTGTATATCATTGTGGATAGATGATTCTTGGGCTTAAAGTGCCACTTTGCTAAGTTTAGGTGGTTCTGTGTAAAGAACTAGCTTTGGACAATGTGTATGCTGTTATGTCTGAAAATGGACTTGTTATTATGGACATTTAAGTATTATAAGTGTATGTTAAGGCTTGTATGATGCTCCAAAGTTATTGCTAGTTTTATGGACATTTTGATGGATTTAATGCTTTTAAAAGCATGGGTTATATTGGTTTATTTAGGTGTTAAAACCTGGTGTTAAAAGGCTGTTAGGATGATTTAAAGCACCTAAAAAAGTTAGTGGCAAATACCTACGAATTTAGGAAGTGTTTGGTTGAGGTTTAAAGACAAATTTAGGTTAAAGTACTTAGGAGTTTATTTGATGTATTGGTGATTAAATGATTAAAGGATGAGTTGGAAAATGTAAAATAAAGTTTAGAGTGGAAAATGTTGACATAGCTGAAATTTGCGAGTTAAATTGATTAGGAATGAAAAATATAAGTTTTTGTAAGTTTTGGGAGTTAAGTGAAAACCCTAGAAAGATTTAGGGGTTAAATCATAAATTCTAGAAAATATGGGTCAAGGCAAAATATTCGGTCAAACCTAAGAGGAAAATTGGGGGTTTGACCAAGTAAGAGAAATAAACGTTAAAAATGTGAATTAAGGAAAGATTAGTGGTAAATTGAATTATATGAAAATATGTGGGTCAATTTGTAAATATGGAAAAGATTGGGGGTGTAAAATCGAAATAGGCCAGTAGGGGTCTGTTCGACAATTATAAAGAATTTAGGTTTGAATTTTGAATTAAATTAAGTGGAAATGTTGATATTATGAGGTATGAGAATGTGGAGGTGATTTGTAAAGTTAGAAATATTTTGGTGGAAGAATGTAATAATAAATGAAATAAGGGTATGGGCGAGAAATATGGAAATTTAGAGTAAGGTTTGATTAGGTAAGTTGGAAGATTACATTTAATTACATTAAGCACATGTTCTTAATGTTAAGGTATATAAGAGTTAGTATGAACCAAAGGTTTATAATTTATATGAATAAAATATGAATACTTAAGATATTGTGGGAATTATAAGGTTGAGAGTTAAATTATGGAAAATAATGATTAGGGAGCTAACCTAAGTCATTAAGGTATTATTGAAAGTTATATAAACCATTACTTAAATGGTTAGGGAATTGTACTAATTAAAGGAGATTATATAACTTAGAGTATTCATAAGGTCATTACAAGTGTAACTACATTGACCTTGACTGAGTTGACCAAGTCAATAGGTGGACCATATTAACTTAACCACACTAAGTTGACCAAAAGGGGAAAATTGACCAACTCATTAATTAAATGATAATTTAAATGCCAAAGGCCATTAACACCTAAGGTCAATCACATTAACACCATATAGTAATATAATATATATGAGTGTGTATATATATATACATAAATATATACCTATGATCAAAAGCGGATAAATAAAGTAAAGGTTAAATCCTAAGGTTGTAGAATTATACAACTATGTTAGTTACTAACATCATTACAGGATTTAATAGCTAATCCCACACTTGAATATTTGAAGTAAAACCCGAATAACAAAGAGTGGCGAACACCAGGGTTAAATACAACAGTGCTAGTAATCACAAGGGAAACAGGATGGTTTAGTGATTCACAGTAAATTAATACTTATTGTTATGATTCCGGAGCCGAGTAATAAGAGGACGGGCGCGTGATAGGACATCTGTTTCTCTCACGTCGGTGTACGGTATGTTGTTGTGTGATACGATTGTTCCCGAGGGTTTCCTTGGGTTCAGATATGTGTGTATTGTATGTCAAGATGATATGTGCGATTACTATGCTGGTGTGATTTAATTTCCCGAATATCTTGCGTGATTAACTGTGCGCGTTATTATTTGAACCGAGGTAAATACCGAATGTAATTTGAATTAAGTTATGAGATGTGATGAGGAGATTATCACATATAGTAGGATAATGATATAGTTTACATTATTCCGAGATAACCTAAGAGAACACCTTAGGTAGAGTAACGGTAAAACCGTTCTCCAATACAAGCATATTCGAACATGAGAATATCCTAGATAAATCCTAGGCATACACTAAGACCTAAAAGGCTTGTATACACTTGAAAAATTATTCACTATAACACCTAGGGTTGAACCTTAGGCAACAAATTAAGAGAACTTAATCATATGGTGAAAGATTGGTTATTGTGGGAAATCCAAGATGTTCTTGGATGCGCATTGTGATCACATGAGGGGATGACTGAGACAGGTCCACTCTATATATTATATTCCAATGGATCGGATTGATTGTTGGACGGATGCACTACTACTGGTGTCGGCTTCGGCCTTTGGTGACCCACCACCTAATTGGATAAGGAGAAATCGGATGCACTACTGTTGGTGTTGGCTACTGCCTTTGGTGACCCGCCATCGAATAGGGGTAAGTAATTGGTTGAAGACATGTCGTCTTCTAACACGACGACTGTCAAGGATTAAGAATTAAGAGAATGGAATAATTAAACATCAGCTAAACGTTAGTACGAGACTATAAGTAACTCTCGTAA
>CM041782.1:119429476-119462200 GCA_023374045.1 Limonium bicolor | reverse complement strand
GTCAGAAGCTTCAACATTAGCTTCCGACGCTCTTCTTGTCCTTGGAGCCATTCAGCACCTAAAACCTACAAAAAAACATAGTTTCTTTCCTCAAATTCTGAAGTTCCATTACTATGAAGATCTTATTCTTATCATGGTGGATTCGTGGTTGCTTGATCTGAGTTGTTCGATTCCCATAGACGACGCCAAATGGAAAGGTTATCCTTTCCCTATTATCTACATTGCCTACCTCTCCTCGATCCTAGACTCCCACTAGTTTTCTCGTCGAATTACTTGTTTCGCTGGGTTATATTGCACTGAAAGAGAGAGACTGTGATGAAAGCAAAGAATAAAGACAAGATGGTGCTCAAGTATATTGGGGAATATATGGACTGGTATGGCAGTCCACGCGAGAATCTCAACCGAGTTGCAGCACGAGGATATTTCAGTTTGTTAATATTGATATCTAGTTTGTTAATATTCTTTACCAAGCTTTGTACTCAACAGAATCTGTTTTTCCTCTTTATTAGCGTTTAGATAAAGGATTAGGTATAGTAATATATGTATATAAATACATTAGAGGTTGTAAAGTATCGATATACTAATGAATGAAAGCTTTACATTTTCCATTGCGTTCCACACACAAACTCAGACAAACCTATTTCTAATATGGTATCAGTAGCAAGGTTACGATTCTAAATTTCTTTGGCACCCGCGAGCATGACGAACGTGGTGGTAGAAGACCCAAGCAAAGGAAAGAATCCAGAGTCTGATTCTTCCTCCAGCAGCAGCGCCATTGATGTCAATGACCCGATTTATGTCCACGCAGCGGAGAACCCTGGATTAAGTCTCGTGCCTAAGTTCAATGGGACGGGCTTTTTGGGGTGGAAGTGCGACATGATTACTGCTTTGAAGGTTAAAAATAAGTTCGGCTTCGTAACAGGTAAGGTTGCTAAACCTGATGAAACAAATATCATTCGTTGTAGTGCCTGGGAGAGGTCGAATTCTCTGGTTTTGTCTTGGCTAAAGACGGCGCTGGACCCGAGTATTGCCCAAAGTGTCCGCTTTATTCAAGATCCAAAAGAATTGTGGGACTCTCTGTGTCGCAGGTTTGGGAAAAGCAATCTGGCCGTTACCCATAACCTGAAACGTGAATTAATAGATGTTAATCAGGGAGAAGACAGTGTGAGTGATTATTTTACGAAACTGAAAAGGCTTTGGGGAGAGTTAGAGTCAGCTCGACCATTAGCTATGTGCAGTTGCGGAGGATGTACCTGCGACGCCAAGGAATCCACCAAAAAGCAAGCAGAAGAGGATAAACTTCTCCAGTTTTTGATGGGATTAAATCGGAGATATGTTTCAATCAGGGGCCAAATTTTGGCTATGCAAACCACACCCAGTTTAGAGGAAGCTTACTCTCTGGTTGTTCAGGAAGAGGAGCAGCGGGGGGGTGAGCAAGTCAGAGACGACTCGATGTCGTTTTCCAGTCAGGCACAAATCACAACAGGCGAATCCTTAAAAACCCCCAACCGGAAAATTGAAAGAAAGAAGATTACATGTTCTTATTGCAGGAAACCCGGCCACAACTTCGACGAATGCTACCAGCGCCAAACCTGTACACATTGCAAACGTTCAGGTCACATATCGGCAGTGTGTTTTCAGTTACATGGTAAAGACAAGGTGCTGGCATGAAAGAAGAAAAGTTTCGCAAACTCGGCTAGGGTTTCAGAACAGGTTGAAGGAGATGATGTTGAGCAAGGGGATGGATTGACCCCTCGACATTTGCAGCAAATCACTCAATTGATTCGAAACGCTAATACAGAATCGAAGACAGAGGAGGTTGATTATTGAAATTTCTCAGGTAATCAACTACTTTGTGTCAATAACAAGTTTTGTTTCTTGAGTAATCAAGTAGATAAACGATTTAAGGGAAAATGGATCGTAGAGTCTGGTGCGACCGATCATATGTCGGGAGCTGGGGATTTGTTAGAGAGATGGATAAACTTGACAGAGAAAGGGTGGCTATTTTGCCAGATGGGATTCCGTAGAGCGTCACTTTGATTGGAGATGTTAGGGTTGGGAACGGGTTGTGTTGGAAGATGTGTTGTTCATTCCCAATTTTTTGTTTAATCTGATTTCTGTGAAGAAGATGGTGACACAGTTGAATTGTGCTCTGGTCTTTGACAAACATGGGTGTTTCTTACAGGGCCTTTCTACAAGACCAGTTGAGCGGCGTTTTGGACTGGGCCAGGATAACCTGTATGTGCTGGACAATTCAGCAGCGGGCTTGACCGACGCGAGTTTGGGCTTGAGCGGTGTTGATCTAACACGTGGTGCAGGCTTCTGTCAGTCTCCAGGCGTTCCAAGCGTAGTAGGAATAAGTCCAAAGGCTAAGGATATACACATTAGACTTGGACACGTACCGTTTCGTAAACTTGTAACGCTTGGTTTAATAAAAGAAGCAGATTTTTCTTCTGAATATGCTTGTGATGTTTGTTACAAATCTAGAGCACAACGCCTCCCATTCCCGCATTCGGTTAGTACTACTAAGAAAGCTTTTGAGTTAATTCACATAGATGTATGGGGGCCGTTTCATACCGACACTTATAATGGCTATAGATATTTTGTTTGCTTTGTCGATGATTTTACTCGTACGACATGGGTTGTACTTATCAAGCAAAAAGGACATGCTTGGGAAACAGTTGTGAAGTTCATTCGAATGGTGGAGCGACAGTTTGAGGCGAGAATTAAGGTAGTCAGAACGGATAATGCCAAGGAGCTTGGTAGTTCTAACGAGGGAAAGAAGTTCTTTGCGCAAGAGGGTATTATTCATCAAACCTCTTGTGCGTATACACCCCAGCAAAACGCGGTCGTTGAACGAAAACACAAGTATCTTTTAGAGACGGCGAGGGCGTTATACTTTCAGTCACATGTTCCTTTGGCTTACTGGGGAGAATGTATATTGCATGCTACATTTTTGCTAAACCGACTTCCTACGAAGGCTTTACGTGGCCAGACTCCATTTGAAGGTTTGTACAATGAAAAGCCTACGTATGATGACTTAAAACCTTTTGGATGCCTGTGTTACAAAACAGTTGTTGGTCCTAAAGGAGGTAAGTTTGAGCCCCGGGGAGAAGCTTGTGTCTACCTTGGGGAAGATCCTCGGAAGAAGGGACACAAAATTTTAAGTTTGGTTACACAGGTTGTTGAAGTTTGCCGCGATGTCAAGTTTCATGTTCAGTGTATCCCTTTTGCTGAGCAACAGCATGGTAACGTTCCTGTCCCGTCGGTTCATCACGTGGACAGTAATATTGTATCACCGGCCCTTTTCGATGAGGGAGATGTCATGCCTAGCAGTCATGCTCCTAGTACCGAGATTGTTGTGCAGCGTCCACCGTCCGAGGCTATGCTCGATCAGGATATTTCGCATGCTGAGTCACGTAGATCCACTAGAGTGCGTCAGCGACCAGGGTACCTGACAGATTATGTTTGCAACTCCTCATTTCAAGATATTCTCGATGAGAGAGTTTATAATATTACTCAGTCCGATAATCTTCTACCAGGATATGTTAGTTTGACAGACACCACTCCTACCCATACTATAGCACTTTTCTCCACCGAGTCTCTTGTTGACGGTGCTCTTGTGGAGCCTCGTGATTACAATGCCGCTGTGAGGGATGAAAACTGGCGCATAGCCATGCAAAAGGAGTTGCGGGCTTTGGAAGACAACGACACATGGGATGTTGTCACGTTACCACGAGGAAAGAAAGTTGTGGGTTGCAAGTGGGTTTATAAAATCAAACTTAAGTCTGATGGCACGTCAGAGCGATACAAAGCACGGTTAGTAGCTAAAGGGTTTACGCAGCGACACGGTTTGGATTATCATGAGACCTTTTCGCCCGTGGTTAAGTTGACTACTATTCGTTCTCTCATTGTTGTTGCTCTTCACAACGGGTGGATAATCAATCAGTTAGACGTTAACAATGCCTATTTGCATGGTGATCTTGATGAGGAAGTTTACATGAGGCTACCACCGGGATTAGAGGTAGCAGGGACCAACAAAGCGTGTCGTTTGAAGAAATCACTGTACGGCTTGAAACAAGCTTCCCGTCAGTGGTTTTCTAAGTTGGGGAGTTTTCTTAAAACTCTCAACTTCGTTCAATCCAAGAATGATTATTCCCTTTTTCCATAAAGACGGTCCCGCAGGCAAGATGTTTGTAGCAGTTTATGTTGATGACATGCTCATTGTGGGTCCACACCAGGATGAAATCAATGCTATCAAACAGGCTCTTGATGACAACTTCAAGATCAAAGACTTGGGCACCCTGCATTACTTCTTAGGGATAGAATTTATTCGTACCACGCAAGGATATGTTCTTTCCCAAAGGAAGTTTTGCAACGAACTTCTCCAAGACTTCGATTGTCGTGATCGCCGGAGTACCAAAGGACCAATGGTTGTAGGGAAGCCGTTACTAGCCACCGATGGTGATCCACTTCGTGATCCTACTCCTTACAGAAGGTTGGTGGGCAAGCTTAATTATCTCACCAACACCAGGCCTGATATCAGTTTTACTGTTCAGGTTCTTAGCCAGTTTATGCAACATCCAAGTGATGTTCATATGGAGGCAGCAATGCACGCATTGTGTTATATCAAGGGAACTGTTAACTATGGGATTGTTCTTGCTTCCAGTTCCAAACTTGACCTTGTGGCCTATTGTGATTCAGACTGGGCAGCCTGTCCCAACACGCGGAAGTCCGTCTCGGGCTATTATATTTTCCTTGGCGATAGTTCTATTTCTTGGAAGACCAAGAAGCAAGGATCTGTTTCTCTTTCCAGTGCTGAGGCGGAGTACCGCTCCCTGCGACGTGTTACTTCAGAATTGACTTGGCTTACTCGTTTGTTACATGAGCTTGGTGTGCGTGATGTCGTTCCTATACCCGTTAAGTGTGATAATCAATCCGCTATCTACATTGCTCGCAATCCTGTTTTCCATGAGCGTACCAAACACATAGAGATAGATTGTCATTTTGTGCGGGATAAAATCCAGCAGGGACTCGTGGATATTGTTTACACTCCTACGTCCACTCAGCTTGCAGATATGATGACAAAAGTTCTTCCCGGGGCCAGATACAAGGAACAGCTGTCACAGATCGGTATGCATCATGACGACTCTTCAAGCCTAGGTAAAGTATGTTCACCTACGGCTTGAGGGGGGTATTGGGGAATATATGGACTGGTATGGCAGTCCACGCGAGAATCTCAACCGAGTTGCAGCACGAGGATATTTCAGTTTGTTAATATTGATATCTAGTTTGTTAATATTCTTTACCAAGCTTTGTACTCAACAGAATCTGTTTTTCCTCTTTATTAGCGTTTAGATAAAGGATTAGGTATAGTAATATATGTATATAAATACATTAGAGGTTGTAAAGTATCGATATACTAATGAATGAAAGCTTTACATTTTCCATTGCGTTCCACACACAAACTCAGACAAACCTATTTCTAATAAAGTATTGATAGTGTATCCATTTCCTTGGGGGTGAACCCCTATTTATAGTTTTTCTTTACATTTCCTAGCATTGCCAGCCTGTCAATTTGTTTATTTGTAAGGCTGTCATTTTGTTGCTATAAAACTATAAGTATTAAAGGTGCGACCGACCACATGCGACCGGTCACTATTTACATGTCCTTTTATTTAAACGACCGGTCGTAGGCGCACGGTCGTTATCTATGCTTATTTCTCGTTATCCGACTGGGCACATGCGCCCAGTCGCTATCTATGCTTATTTCTTGCTATATGACCGGTCGTGGATGCCCGGTCGTTTGTCTTTGTTGCCTAAATAAGTAATTATTACTTGGCCTTCTCTTGATCCCCTGGTTGGTATCGTTTTCCCCTCTTCACTCACCATTTTAGTGGTCTTCCATGGAGCTAGAAATGAAGCAACAAGAGGAACAAGATGTAGATGGCTCGGTCAAGGTGAGATGAGGAATGGGTCGGCAGAAGCATGGGGAGAATAAGAGTATAGGAGTGTGTAAGAGTGTTAGTGAGTTGGGGATCCCAATGTAAGAAGACTTTTGTGACTTAAGAAAGCTTCCTTCCTAAGATGGAAATTGGCTTTTGATGACTCATCCCTTCCCTTGCAATCGGCCACATTAGATATTTAGGGGGTCATTTTTTAAATTTGTGGTTAATCATATTATAAGGTGTATTATAATATTATGAACTTCTATATTGTACATTAGGATTATTTCATGTATTAGATTGTAACCAACTTGATTACCTTGTCCTAAAGTGTATTTATTTATGTTTTTGAGTGATTGGTATACTTACTACTCATTGTGACTAGCTAAAGTATGTTCTTTGATTCACTTATGATATTTGTGCTCTTAATTCATGTAATGACATGTTACATGTTACACCAACTTTCTTAGTTGATTTCTCCTTATCATTATTTCCTCTTTAGTCCAATATTTTATGTAACTTAATAACCTTTTTGGACTATATGTATTTGTTTATATAAATACATTTGGAGGTTACATAATTCCTTAATCATTTTAGAACTCATTAGCCTTTATAATCCAATGTTCAATCCTTAATTACTTTTATAAATCTTAGGGGTATGTCACCACCCTCATACAAACACTAACAATTTTGTTTCAAATTATAAAGTTTATAGTGCGATGTTGTAGTGCAAATGGATCTTATATTTATTCAACATGAATTAAATTAGCAGTGAATTATTTTCTGCTATAAAATTCAGTTTCAGATTATAAAGTTATTACTGTGATGTCATTGAGCAAAGTGCATCTTTTGCTTATTGAACATGAATCAATCTATTTATCAAAGTGAATTATTGAATACTATAAGTATGGTTAGATGATTCATACAGTGAATTCACCAACAATAACCTGATTGAAAAGTTATTATTTAGACTTAATAAATTAAGTTATTCTTTTCTTTATCGGTTGTGAATCCATTTAATTGTGAAGTGAATCAAATTTTATTATAAGTAATATATGATTGTTCTAACAATATGTTCAATCAAAGTGAATCTTTCATTATTAATTATGATACTATAGTGTTTTTAAAGTGAACTATATTAAGCTATAAGTATTTTTTGTACGTGGAATCATAAAGTGAATTAACTAAAATTTAGCATCTGAATTAAAATTAAAATTTTTAGATTCAGCAATAATATAGTGAATATTTTATTTCTAGTTTGTGAATCCTGTATTGTTTCACAATGAATCAAATTTTGCTATATGTGTCATTTAATAACTCATACAGTGAATCCACTCAAAGTTATTCTTAGTTTATTATTGTGAAATTACAGTGATATGCAAGTGAATCATTTTCTTGTATAAGTATTATTTGTAAATTAATAAAACGAATTCACTAAAAATCAGTTGCTAAATGAAAAATATTTATATTTTTTAGTAAACATGAAAGTGATTCTTATGTTTATTAATTATGAAGCAAAAGTGTCATAAGAGTGAATCAAATTCTGCTATAACTACTAATAAGTTAACTTTATCAATACCTTCACCGCACAAATCATCTCCCGCAAAAAATGTTCTTCGCCTTTTTTCATGTATAGTTAAGAGTAGTAGAAGGCGGGAGATTATGAAATGACATAGTAGATATTCATTGATCGATGATATTTTATGTTCCCTTACACATGTATTTATAGCTACTGTAGAAGGTCCTAGAAGTAACAACTACTGGACTTTATTCTAATATTGCCGGTTGGGCTACATATCATTGGATTATAAGTCAGGCCCAATACATGGCCTACTAACCTCCCACGTTCCCAACTGTACAAGGAACGAGAGACATTTGGGAATGAAATTGCAATAGACGCCCGCGAGTTAGGGTTTTGGTGTAGCCGTCTGCCAGTTGCTCTTTGGTCGATAGAAATTCGACGTGCAGGCTTCCATTCTTGATTCTTTCGCGAACGAAGCATAAATCAATGGAGATATGCTTCGTGCGGCTGTGATAGACAGGGTTCATCGCCAGGTGCGTTGCCCCCATATAATCGCAACCCAAAACTGGACTTTTGTCCAGATAAACTCCTAAATCTGCAAATAGCTTTTGTAACCACACTGTTTCTACTGTGGCTGTAGCAAGTGCCCAAAATTCGGCCTCTGTTGATGAGCGAGCAACGGTTCGCTGCTTGCGAGAAATCCACGACACAAGCTTGTCACTGACAAAGATACAGAAGCCGATGGTGGAGCGACGGTCGCTGGGAGAGCCGGCCCAGTCTGTGTCAGAGAAGACGCGAATCTCCCTAAGAGGAGAAGCTGAGAAGAAAAGACCGTCGGCCATAGTGCCTTGAAGGTACCTCAAAATCCGTTTTGTTGCTTGCCAGTGAATATCTAGAGGGTGATGCATGTATTGACTGACTTTGCTGATTGCGAAACTGATGCCGGGCCTTGTAAATGCTAAATATTGTAAACTGCCAACCACACTGCGATAGAATGTAGGATCTGAATACAGTGGTGATTTAGCAGTGTCTAGGGTTTGAGACTCAACCATGGGGGTAGGTACTGGTTTTGCACTTGTCATGTTTGTTTTATGAAGAATGTCACGAATGTAGTGAGACTGAGAAAGCTTTAACCCTGTAGAGTCACGGGTAACTGTAATCCCAAAAAAGTGATGAATATTTCCCAAATTTTTTATAGGAAATTATGTGGCTAGACAAGAAATGAGTTTGGAGATAAGGTTCTGGGATGAAGCAGTTATTAATATGTCATCCACATAAATGAGTGTAAAGACAGAATCACCACCGTTCCTGTAGGTAAAGAGAGAAGGGTCTGAGTGTGAGGATTGGAAACCAATATGTAGAAGATAGGAACTTAGTAGAGAAAATCAAGCCCTGGGAGACTGCTTAAGACCATAAAGGGCTTTCTTGAGACGGCACACATGCTGAGGCAATGTTTTGTTAACAAAACCAGAAGGTTGCTTGATATAGACAATTTCTTCTAACTCTCCATATAAAAAGGCGTTGTCCACATCAATCTGAGTGATAGGCCAATTCTTAGCTGTAGCAATAGCTAAAACAAGTCTAATGGTTGTAGGTTTCACCACTGGACGGAAAGTATCATGATAATCAATTCCTGGTGCTTGGTTAAAACCTTGGGCCACAAGTCTTGCTTTTCTTCTTTCTAAGGTTCCATCAGCATGTCTCTTTGTTTTATGAACCCATTTGGTTCCCAGAACATTCATGTTTGCCTGATATGGGACAAGTTCCCATGTGTTGTTTTTGTAAAGCATCATATTCCTTTTGTATTACTTCCTTCCGTTCTGCATATTTCATAGCTTTAGTAAAGCTATGGGTTTCTGGGATATCAGAAGGTGTAGTAGCTGTAGTAGTAATGCACCAAGGAATGGTTCCATCAGTACGAACCTTAGGTTTAAGAGATTGTGTCCTAGTTCTGGTAACCATCGGGTGTGCAGGCAGAAGATGAGGTGACGGTAAGGCTTCTGGTTCAGTAGTGGAGTGTGAGGGAACCTGAGATTGATCAGTGTGAGATTGAGCATCAGTAGGCAAATGTGAATCTGTAGGTGAGGAGAAGTGTAAAGGAGGGGAAGGTGAGAGATCTGGGATGAGACATGTGTAATAGGGGATTGTGGTGGATCAGGGGATTTTTGAGTGGACTTATACTGAAAAGGGAAGTCAAATTCATTAAAATGAACATCCCTTGAGATGTAGACTCTCTGAGTATTTTGGTCCAGACAGATATATCCTGTAGAAGTAGGATGATAACCCAAGAAAGTGTATTTGGTTGACCTGAAAGACATTTTGTGAGAAGTGTAAGGGAGTAAGTTTGTCCAACAGGTGCACCCAAAGACCTTGAGAACAGTGAGGTCAAGATCCTTATTATACAACATTTTGTGAGGAGTTAAAAACGAAATTGCATGAGTGGGTGTTCTGTTCATCAGGTAGACAGCTGTCTTGAAAGCATAAGACCATAGGGTAAAAGGTAGAGAAGCCTGAGAGAGTAAACAAAGCCCTTTATCAACAACATATCGGATCTTACTCTCAACAGCACCATTTTGCTTATGAGAGTGAGGGCAAGTAAATCTGTGAATAATTCCTTCTTGCTGGAGAAAAGGAGTTAGGGCCTTAAATTCACCCCCACCATCACTTTGAATGGCTTTAATAGAGGTTCCAAACTGATTCTTAACCAAGGCCGCAAAAGCTGTAAAACTCTAAAGAACATCTGATTTTGCCTTTAACAAATAGAGCCACATATGTTTTGAATAATCATCCACAATCAACAGAAAAAATATGTATCCATCAGTAGAAACATAATGAGAGGGTCTCCATAGATCTAGAAACAGTAGATCAAAACTCTTCTGAGAAACAGTAGAAGATAAAGGGTGAGGGAGAACATGAAGCTTCCTTCTACAGCAACTAGAACATACTCCCTATGTTATTGTACTAGAAACGGGCAAACAAAAAACATTCAACATTTTCTTAGTAATGACATTACTAGGATGACCAAAACGTTGATGCCAAACAGCGGCTGAAGTTTTAACTGTAGAGTTCAACTGAGCAGGTTTGTGAGACGTAGGGAAGTAGTAGACTCCATCCTTAAGGCTGCCTTGAATTATAGTCCCCAAAGTTCGATTGTCCTTCACCAGAAAGTAATCAGAGTGAAATTCAAAGAAAAATTGATTGTCAGCACAAAACTTACTGATTGAAACAAGCTGCTTATTGAGATTTGGAGCATGTAATAGATCTGTAAGGACAAACTGAGAGTTGCCAGTAGATATAATACTAGATCCTTGATGACAAATAGGGATAGACGATCCATCCCCCAATGAAATTGTGTCTGTCCCTGTGTACTCACTAGCTTCCAAATTCAGCTTGGATAGATCCCCAGTAAAATGATAGTTGGCGGCCGTATCTGGCATCCAACCCTGCCTAGTATACTTCCCTGTAGCATTGACAGTAATGCTAGATGGTGGTTTAGGTTGATATGCAAAGTTGTACCTGTGATAGCAGGCAGAGGCATCATGTCCTCTCTTAAAATAGATCTGACACTGTGGTCTGGTGTTATGTTGTCCTACAAAATTGGTAGAGGTAGTAGATCTAGAGTTTCCATAGTAGTTTTTAGGTTGTGAACCCTGCCTCGTCCTCTGTTGGACTGAGTTCTACCTCTTCCTGAGTAATTGTTGGATCTGGATTTGCTGTTTGTGGGTAACAGAACTACTAAGGGCACGGTTTTGATGATTCAACCAAGTTTCTGGACAATAGAAATCTGTAGATCTGTGATGGTGAGCAGGGATCAGATCTGGTGAGAATGTTTGTGACTAAGGCATTGTAATCAGTTGGAAGACCTTTGAGCACATAGCTCTGAAACTCACGATCTAAAACAAGGTACCTGGTAAGAGCAAGGGAATCAACTAGAGCTCTTGCCCGATTGAAGTAAGTTGCAACATTCTCATCCCATTTCTTTTCGATCGAGGCCAATTGCAAATGCAACTGTCCAATTTGTGCATTTGATTGTGCAGCGAAAGTGGCATTTAGATAATTCCACACCATAGCAGAGTTTTCGAGACCAACAACCTGACCGATGATGTATTCACTTAGAGAAGCCAGAAGCAAGGCGACGACGAGTTGATCCTGCTAACACCATTTTACTACGTCGGTGGTGTTGGATCCATCAGGCAAGAGGAAAGGACAAGGGTAAGATCCGTCGACGAACTTGTAAAGGTCAACACCACGAAGAAAAGGTATTAGCACTCCCTTCCAGATCCGGTAATTATCAACTTTCAATTTCACTAAATTTGTAGCAGCGGACAATTTCCTGATGTGTGTTCATTGTGGTTGTGTTTGTAGGAACATTGGAATGGATATTTGCGGCAGAAGTACCACCGGTTTCACTAGTCGATGAGATCTCTAGTGATTTCTCAGCCATGGAGGGCGACAAAGGAAGGATCGGAAAAAAAAATTAGGCAGTAGCCATTTTTGCTCTTGATACTATAGTAGAAGGCGGGAGATTATGAAATGACATAGTAGATATTCATTGATCGGTGATATTTTCTGTTCCCTTACACATGTATTTATAGCTACCGTAGAAGGTCCTAGAAGTAACAACTACTGGACTTTATTCTAATATTGCTGTTTGGGCTACATATCATTGGATTATAAGTCAGGCCCAATACATGGCCTACTAAAGAGGAATAAAGTCATTATTCATAATCAAACCGTCTTTACAACATATCAGCAAGATACAACATCATCCTTATCATCCATCATCTCATACTTATGATTCTAGAAACCAAACACACAACTGATAAGTGTAAAGTTGATATGGTTTATAGGTGCTAAATTCTTATTTTATGCAACCTTTTTATGTGCTTTCTCACACTTATCGTATGCTTTCATGACTCTTACTTTGGGCAAAATCTGATGCAAATTTATATATTTAAAGCAGGAAATGATGGTGAAAATGCATAGTTCTCCTCAAGAGCTTTCCAACGCCGCAAACGGGGAGCAAATCGGAGCTCAAACGAAGAATCTGGACCCTGTCGAAGTTTGCGGAAAAAAGGGTACAAATATACAGGTGTCCGGCTGACCTGTCCGGCCCATTGACCTGGACATGTTGTAACGTGTCCGGCTGACTGCCCCGGACAGGTGGTCCGGACAGGCTAGAAGTGTGTGTTTTTTTTAATTTTTCACATGTCCGGCTCTCCTGTCCGACCCTGTGACCCGGACGTGCTCAGAAGGACAGAAATATTTACGACCACGAGTGCAGCGCGGAGATTTCGATACATATACGCGTCCAGCCAGGCTGTCCGGCTAAATGACCCGGACGTAGAGCCGGACGTCTCACAAACGAGAGAAATCTCACCTGACAAAGATATCTCTTGTCCGACTCTCCTACCCGGACAGGTGAGCCGGACGTGTGTATTCTATGTCCAAAAATTTCTTTTTAAAGGAGCGTGCGCTAGACAGAAGGAGCATTCAGAATTCACAATTCAGACACTCAACTCACGCATGAACCATTCACGCCGCTCCTCTCTCAGTCTCCTGGCCCTACCGCCACCACTTCAACTCCGGAGAAGAAGATTTCTGCTCCAGATTCGCTCATCATCAACCTTCCTCCTAGCAGATCGTAGAACTGGATAGAGCAGATTCAGGAGTCATCCATTCTCACCAGATGAATTCTCCACTATCTCTTTCAGTCTATTTTACGAATATAGTAGGCTAAAAGGATTTGA
This sequence comes from Limonium bicolor, assembly GCA_023374045.1. NCBI lineage: Eukaryota > Viridiplantae > Streptophyta > Magnoliopsida > Caryophyllales > Plumbaginaceae > Limonium > Limonium bicolor. Next base: position 119,448,983 of record CM041782.1, on the reverse strand, counting down.
CTCTGGGGAAGGCTGTAGTACTTTCGATATGATTTAGTTTTATCTTTCTGCAGTTTGTATACGAGATTTCTTGGACTGTTTCAGATTAATGTTAATTCATGCGCTTCTCCTTTAATCTCATGAATTATCCGAGTTGCCTTGCGAATCTTATTACGAACTGATCGGTGAGTAAAGGGAAGACTTATTAATATGAAAACCTGTGGAGAATCAAATTGGATAGATTAGGTTTTCCCTCAGGAGCTAAATTAATTATTTGTGCTTAATCCACCTATACGTGTTTTGCTTGTTTCTGGATTAGAACTCGCATGTTCTGTCAGGTGAGCTTTTCCGAAATTAGGATTTAGTGCAGAGAAGAAAATTAAAGATTCATCAATCCACTCTCGTGACAAACTGTAGGAATTGCTAGATCTATCCAGAGAAACAGCCTGACCCGGAGTTCCATCTCACTCTTACTTTTCACCCAATTTACTTACTTGTTATTTCGCATAATTTTAGTTCACCAAAATAAACGACAACCATCTTAATTTGTTATTTTCTAGGATTAGATTTAATAACTAAGTCCCCGTGGATACGACCCCGGTAGCTTATGGTTCACTACACTCATTGACTGGGATTTATTTTGCAACCCGTAGGGATTTATTTATTAATTTCTAGGATTAATTTCTTAGCTTTTAGTAGGTTAAATTTCCCATTTGCAACGATAGCATATAGCTTAACTATAGTCCTATAATTACCTCCACCCAGCATAATTGCTTGCTATTATGGTAGAGGAGTACTCGACTATAGCAATGAGTTGCAATATGATTTGAAAGGAAGAAGAGAAAATAAAATTATTATTTTTTTAAGAAAATAAAGGGTCGCATATAATTTGCATGTAACGACCCCAAAACCACCCTGGTTGAGGGACCGTTACACGCCGCACGCTTATTACCTAAGACATGCAAGGCTACACTAGTGAATTCCCAAAACAGAACTGAAACTCATATATTGATCAAATAAACAATTACAACATGTCTTTACAATACACAGGCGGAAGCCAAACTGAAATACAATGTACAATCTAATTACAACTGGGCACCATGGCCAATCAAACTGAAATACAGAGCTCAAAAGCCAAGACAGAAAGTAGAAACTAAATCTCCAAGCGCGGACTAAAACCTGCAAATCAGACGGAGATAGGGGTGAGCAAAACTATTGCTCAGCAGGTGATAAACTTCATCAGCTGAGCACGCTCAAAACATATACTGAACATACCAATATATACATATACCAAAGCGCTTAGCCAAAGCGAAATCAGAGACAAAGCAGAAGTCTTTCAAATAGTCAGAAGTCTAAACAGAAGGGGCTAAGCAGTGACCAAAACAGATACTCAATAACAGAAGATAAACTGAAGCTGAAGTCTTGACGAAATCAGAAGCTTAACAACTGATGGTAAGCACACATCAGACCGTCTCAAACCAAATACAGATAGAGCAGACGAAGCAGAGCGCTTATAAAGCAGAAATACTCAGCAGGCAGAAAGCACACAGCAGTCCGTCGACGTTTGAAAACAGACAGAGCAGACAGAAACAGATCACTTAGTAAACCAGAGGCTTTCAGAAGACAGAAAGCACATAGCAGTCTGTCAGAAATCAGAAACAGTCAGAGCTAACAGAAAACAGAACTCTTAACAATCAGAAGTGAGACACTAGCACCAAGCATAACACTCAGAAAGGGTCGAAGACCCATGGATTTAACAGATCCCTCGACAACGCAGAAATGACCCGAAGGCCAAAGGGTTCGTCAACCCCACAGAACAGATTGGGCATGACCCACACTCAGAATGACGTCTACATGGTATACCATGGAATAGCTCGACCCAGCCATTCACGGCTCAGAAGCAGAGTAACTAGGTCCCAAAACAGAGGCTTAATCCAAACAGATCGAAGCTTAATACAGAGCAGAGCGGAAGTCTTAACCAGATCAGAACAGAAAGCAAAAGCTTAGCAAAATCAGAGAAGGAGCTTACCAATGGAAAGCCTTAGCAAAACAGATGTCGTACCTGACTAGTAAATACAGAAGTTAAACCGAAGTCAGAAGTTGAAACTCACTTTCAGAGTAAATCAGAGTTTAAAGGCTTATCAAGGACTTTCAAATCAGAACATATTTAAACACATGCCAAAACATGTCACAATAGATAGTACACAGAAAGAGGAAACCAACGCCGCAAACGGCACTCAAAACGGAGCTCAAACGAAGAAGTTATGGTCAAAACAGAGAGAAGTCCGAACTTGTGTCCTAACTTCGAAGTTAGGACGCAAGTCAAATTAAAACAGGTTGAAGAATACACAGTGTCCGAACTTCAATGTTCGGACTGAAGTTCGGACAGTTTTTTCGGAAAAAGTACGTGGTGAAGTCCGAGCTTGAAAGCTCGGATATTTCAGAAAACAGGGGTGTCCGAACTTCAATGTTCGGACTGAAGTTCGGACACCTGCAAAACTCGAAAAAATAAAAACACAATAGAGGCATGTCCGAACTTCATAGCTCGGACTGAAGTTCGGACAGCCCGAAAATGCAGTTTCCAGAACCGAACAGAAACGAACAGAAGCACTAAAACAAACCCAAATCGACACACACTTTCAGAAAACAACCTTGGGGGTTTAATCCATTGAACAGCAGTAAAACAGGCAGAATAAACACACAAACGAAGTCAATCAACGATTTAATTGCAGAATCGAAACTCTTAAATCAGAAGCACTCAGAGTTTGCAAAACAGAAGGGAATCATAGAGGTAGATTCACTATTGTCAAAATATACTTACATATCAAAATACTCAAAACAAATACAAATCCCACGGGGTTGTAACACATCAAAACGCAAATCCGGAACACACACAAAATTACCACAAATCAGAAACCACACAACATGTACGAAAAACAACGGAACCAAAACCCCCGTGGGCGAACGCACACAACCAAATCCATCCACCACCTACCTCACATCCGTAGCTAAGCCATCTCTGCGGACTCTACAAATCGCCTTTCCGAATCTCCAATCGAATGACAATCCCTCGAATTGAACCGCTCCCAAAATACAAAATCAGAATTAGAAAATAGAAGAGGAAGCCTTAATGGAGAAGAACCAATCTACAATCCAACCTGATTGACGACTGACGGACGAACACAACTCCATCTACAGACCTCCAGATTACAATTGAAAGAAATTGAAGAAGGGATGGAGAGGAGATTGAGCAAAGGGAGGAAGTCACCGGCGGAGCGAAGCGAGAGAAAAAGATCATGGATATAATTGAGGAAGGAGAAAAACAACGTGGAATTGGAAAGGAGAAAATGAGAGTTAGGAAATAATAAGGAAAGAAATAAATTTCCTAACTCTTAAATTATAACGAAACGGAAAAGACATTCTTAGCCTTCCTTCCTCAAACCAACATAATAACAGTAGGGGAATGTCATAAACATTCTAACATAAGATTACAAAATAACACAAACTCCCTTTGCGAATCAGAAAGAAATAAAAAAAATCTGGGGCATAACAATATACCCCCCCCCCCTTAAAAAGAATTTCGTCCTCGAAATTCGACGAAACCTAGAATGCGAGCAGATGCACTTCTAGTGCTAGGATACAATGAACACTCACACGGCCAACACTCAGAACTCACTGCTGATTGACTGACATAAGGACAAACAGAAGATCACTACACATAGCTTCTAAGGCACATAAGGGAACGCTCACAAAGCTAACGCTCAGAATACACTGGCCAACTCGCTGACAGAGGAAACAAAGCAAATGATCACTGAAGGCTCAGCACAAAGGCGCAGAAAGAGCACCCACTCATTTCAGAAGCTCTAACCTCGAAGAGCTAACACTCATGTTTACTGGTTGACTTACTGACAGAAGAGGCGGAATAGAAGATCAGTAACTCTAAGCCCAAAAGCACAGGAACTCTCAGAAGTCGTCCTTACCCAAGGACCAAACACACTCGCAAGCTCACGCCAGAACACAACATAGAACATACAAGCCAATCATATAAACCAAGCTCACAATTGAAGCACACATCACAGGCAAACCAGAACTCACATTCGGTCATCCTTTCCCAAAGGACCCGATTCCCTCAGACCCAGACTCAGACTCGAACACAGCAAACACAGACAGACACTACGCTTCCGCTGCGCTACTCTGATAGTGGACAACCACAGAACAGACACATTCAACAGACTCCAGGCATCAATCAAATCAAGTAGCAGATAGCAGACAATTCACGCAGCAGATAACACATAGCACATCACAAGCAATGACACGGAAGCGTAGACATGCAGACACCCAACAAATCCCAACTAAAGCCAAACCTAGCTCTGATACCACTAAATGTAACGACCCTAAAACCACCCTGGTTGAGAGACCGTTACACGCCGCGCGCTTATTACCTAAGACACGCAAGGCTACACTAGCGAATTCCCAAAACAGAACTGAAACTCATATATTGATCAAATAAACAATTACAACATGTCTTTACAATACATAGGCGGAAGCCAAACTGAAATACAATGTACAATCTAATTACAACTTACACTGGGCACCATGGCCAATCAAACTGAAATACAGAGCTCAAAAGCCAAGACAGAAAGTAGAAACTAAATCTCCAAGCGCGGACTAAAACCTGCAAATCAGACGGAGATAGGGGTGAGCAAAACTATTGCTCAGCAGGTGATAAACTTCATCAGCTGAGCACGCTCAAAACATATACTGAACATACCAATATATACATATACCAAAGCGCTTAGCCAGAGCGAAATCAAAGACAAAGCAGAAGTCTTTAAAATAGTCAGAAGTCTAAACAGAAGGGGCTAAGCAGTGACCAAAACAGATACTCAATAACAGAAGATAAACTGAAGCTGAAGTCTTGACGAAATCAGAAGCTTAACAACTGACGGTAAGCACACAGCAGACCGTCTCAAACCAAATACAGATAGAGCAGACGAAGCAGAGCGCTTAAAGCAGAAATACTCAGCAGACAGAAAGCACACAGCAGTCCGTCGACGTTTGAAAATAGACAGAGCAGACAGAAACAGATCACTTAGTAAACCAGAGGCTTTCAGAAGACAGGAAGCACATAACAGTCTATCAGAAATCAGAAACAGTCAGAGCTAACAGAAAACAGTGTCTTAACAATCAGAAGTGGGACACTAGCACCAAGCATAACACTCAGAAAGGGTCGAAGACCCATGGATCTAACAGATCCCTCGACAACGCAGAAATGATCCGAAGGCCAAAGGGTTCGTCAACCCCACAGAACAGATTGGGCATGACCCACACTCAGAATGACGTCTACATGGTATACACAGAATAGCTCGACCCAGCCATTCACGGCTCAGAAGCAGAGTAACTAGGTCCCAAAACAGGGCTTAATCCAAACAGATCGAAGCTTAATACAGAGCAGAGCGGAAGTCTTAACCAGATCAGAACAGAAAGCGAAAGCTTAGCAAAATCAGAGAAGGATCTTACCAACGGAAAGCCTTAGCAAAACAGATGTCGTACCCGACTAGTAAATACGGAAGTTAAACCGAAGTCAGAAGCTGAAACTCACTTTCAGAGTAAATCAGAGTTTAAAGGCTTATCAAGGACTTTCAAATCAGAACGTATTTAAACACATGCCAAAACATGTCACAATAGATAGTACACAGAAAGAGGAAACCAACGCCGCAAACGGCACTCAAAACGGAGCTCAAACGAAGAAGTTATGGTCAAAACAGAGAGAAGTCCGAACTTGTGTCCTAACTTCGAAGTTAGGACGCAAGTCGAATTAAAACAGGTTGAAGAATACACAGTGTCCGAACTTCAATGTTCGGACTGAAGTTCGGACAGTTTTTTCGGAAAAAGTATGTGGTGAAGTCCGAGCTTGAAAGCTCGGATATTTCAGAAAATAGGGGTGTCCGAACTTCAATGTTCGGACTGAAGTTCGGACACCTGCAAAACTCGAAAAAATAAAAAACACAATAGAGGCATGTCCGAACTTCATAGCTCGGACTGAAGTTCGGACAGCCCGAAAAATGCAGTTTCCAGAACCGAACAGAAACGACAGAAGCACAAAACAAACCCAAATCGACACACACTTTCAGAAAACAACCTTGGGGGTTTAATCCATTGAACAACAGTAAAACATGCAGAATAAACACACAAACGAAGTCAATCAACGATTTAATTGCAGAATCGAAACTCTTAAATCAGAAGCACTCAGAGTTTGCAAACAGAAGGGAATCATAGAGGTAGATTCACCATTGTCAAAAATATACTTACATACATATCAAAATACGCAAAAACAAATACAATCCCACGGGGTTGTAACGCATCAAACCGCAAATCCGGAACACACACAAAATTACCTTACCACAAATCAGAAACCACACAAACATGTACGGTGAAAAACAACGGAACCAAAACCCCCGTGGGCGAACGCACACAACCGAATCCATCCACCACCTACCTCACATCCGTAGCTAAGCCATCTCTGCGGACTCTACAAATCGCCTTTCCGAATCTCCAATCGAATGACAATCCCTCGAATTGAACCGCTCCCAAAATACAAAATCAGAATTAGAAAATAGAAGAGGAAGCCTTAATGGAGAAAAGAACCAATCTACAATACAACCTGATTGACGACTGACGGACGAACACAACTCCATCTACAGACCTCCAGCGATTACAATTGAAAGAAATTGAAGAAGGGATGGAGAGGAGATTGAGCAAAGGGAGGAAGGCCGGCGGAGCGAGCGAGAGAAAAAGATCGTAGATATAATTGAGGAGAGGAAAAACACACGTGGAATTGGAAAGGAGAAAATGAGAGTTAGGAAATAATAAGGAAAGAAATAAATTTCCTAACTCTTAAATTATAACGAAACGGAAAAGACATTCTTAGCCTTCCTTCCTCAAACCAACATAATAACAGTAGAGGAATGTCATAAACATTCTAACATAAGATTACAAAATAACACAAACTCCCTTTGCGAATCAGAAAGGAATAAAAAAAAATCTGGGGCATAACATTGCAAGTACCAAAAACCACTTCTGCAAATTGAAGTCAAACAGCAACCATCTAAAAAGAGTATCAAAGTCTTGGCATTGGTTGGAACAACCACTTCTACAAAGTTTGCCGATCTACAAATTTACTAATTCATCATAGATATAGCTCCAACTCTGACATTTCTAGTGGCTTATTGCCTTACATTTGTAGAGCAAGGACTCGACAATTAAGCAACACTAAGAACAACAATGCATTTTCTGAGATAACGAAGATCTTTCAGATTTAGAATCTTGATAAAGTTGCTATATCACAAGTCTTTAGTAAGCCATCCGTAGCTACGGTGAGAAAGTGAAAGCATCGAAGTCATCAAAGCACTGGCAGTTGCAGTGTGGAACGGTTGTATCGTCTCCACACAAGCACTCAATTCCTTAGAAGACCTGAACAGCGGGAAGATAGAGGCTTGTTGGCACTGAGGCGGAAAGGGGACAGAGAGGGCTTAGCTCCAAATGAAGCAATTCTCGCAGTATCGCTGTGAACGGAGGTTGAGTGGAAAATGGATCTGGCGGCAGTGGCCATGTTCATAACTAGTGTATCTAGAGTGAGATGTGTTGAGGCTTGAGGGAGAACCGGGGTTTATCCATTCTTTAAGCAGATAGAGACGAGCGAGCTTAAACCCGAGCTAAAAGAAAATAAAATACAAACATACCCCATCACCACTGAAGAAGCTGGCGGCTACTCCATTGCACAGCTTGGCCATTACAAAGTAAGCAACGGTCAGGTGGCAGGTTAGTATTTGTTTTGACAACTTAGCTTCTAATGTGACATCTTAGTGGACTAGTGACTATATATGAGAGCTGATATATTTTTAATAAAAAAAACCTTTGAATAGTTATAACTTGTAAAAATAAGTTCAAAACAAAAAATTATACACCATTGTTTATCAAAATTTAACATTTTTAAACACAAGATTAGTCATAGTTATGTTTGGACAAGTATAAAATTTTATTGTTTATGTTTTATGATGATACACAAAAATAACAAATTAATTAAATTGATATTATAATTCACTAATTAACATATAAGATTTGTCTGATGTATAAATTTCAGAATTGATGGTGGATTATTAATGTTGTGTGGAGGATTATTATTGGTTTTAGGTTTATTTTAAATCTCATGATGAATCATAGTTAGTCATGTTTAAAAATACAAATATATATATATGTAATTAATATAACTTATTAAACAATATTCATATTTACTTATTTTAATAAACAGAATTTAGATCAAATAATATTATAAAATTTTAATGTTCTAACATATATAAGGGATTATTCTTTTATTTTATTTTTAATTTTCGTTACATTGGTGAAAACCAATTGAATTTTCTTTGGAATTCGTCTAAGATAATTAGGAACTACATTAATAAATGGGACTCCTAATAAAAAAAGCACTAACGAAATGCAAAATCCACATGAGAGCTTCTGGTGTCGTTGGGCCATCCCTCTCTCTTCAGTCTTTGCTGTTAGATCTAGAAAGAGACCGCTTAAGAATCCATCAAAGACGAAACCGCGGGGAGGAAGCGGGCGTTATACGGAGCACATATATATGAACACTCCACCTTCACTTCATTCATCACTTCATCTCTCATTTCATTCTCTTTTAACTTATTTCGATTTACTCCTCTTCACTCTTCTCTCTTCTCTATTTTGCTTTTTGTGGAAAGAAACCTCAGAGTGAGAGAGAGGGAGAGGGAAAAGATCGACTTATAAAAATAAGGATCGCAGCCGACAATGGACCAACGGTCGAGATCGTCAAAGCCCATGACCATCCACGGGTATGCACAGTCCGGCAACCTCTCCGGAGTTCAGAGATTGCTCCGGGAAACTCCTTCTTTGCTCAATGATAAAAACCCAATTGTAATCAGGACATCTCTCTCTCGCTTGCTTCTTATCTGTATTACATTCCTTAGATTCCTTTTTCGAGGGAGAACCTTAAGAGGGTCATGTGCAATCAAGATTTTGATTGATGGGTTTGAGGTCTGTTCCCGATTTTTATTTATCAACTTATTCTTTGTTGTTAGCTTATAGATATTGTTAAGGATCTGAAACGCCACGAACTTCTACCAGTAGTACTTCGGTGGACGTAAATGTAGAAAGAAGCAACTGGAACCGACACTAAAGTCACAATTGATCAGTAGACGGTTTTCTGAGTGGGGAATAAACTAGAGGGCAGGGCTTTTTGCTACATTGTAGTAGTAGATAAACGAAACAATAGAGGCTCTTTCTATTGGAAACAATTGTCCTTGATGATGTGGAAGCAAGTTCCAAGTTAAAACGATACTTAAATCTGAGATTGTTCTTGCCGGTAGTTGCGAAATGGCTAAATCAGTGGCTAATAGTTGCATCTAGTACACATATGAATCCTCATCTGAGATCGTCTCTGGAGCTTGAACTGATGTATCCTGTATTTTAACCAGGATTTTACTTTATTCTATAACGCAGATGGTACATACTCCTCTTCATGTTGCTGCCGCCTACAACAGAATTGAGATCATGAAGGTTCTCTTCAACTGGAATGGTGTGGAGAAAGTTGAGCTAGAAGCGCAGAACATGGTATGTATGGGGAAACAATTTGATTCTGTCAAATCTGATTGCACTGGGGTGGGGGATTAGAAAAGAGACTAAAACTCTTTTGATCTGATTTCCTGTGCACTAATTATTCGGCAGTATGGAGAGACTCCCTTGCACATGGCGGCAAAGAATGGCAGTGAAGAAGCTGTCAAGTTGCTTTCTCCCATGGTGCTCTTCTTGAGGCCCGAGCCTTAGTAAGTGTGCAGTGATTTGAAATTTTTGTTTGACATTGACGAAGTACAAAGTCAACTGGTTGATAATATGTTTTTTGCTTGTTTGATGCAGAATGGAATGACCCCACTGCACCTTGCTGTCTGGCATTCACTCGGAGCTGGAGACTGCTGCACTGTACAGACCTTGCTTGAGCACGGGGCAGATTGCAGTGCAAAAGATAGTGTAATTAAATAATCTTGTTTACTTTTTGGTTTGAAGAATATGTCATTTCATTAAAAAAACCCATTGACTGATGGTGAACTTCTCTTTTCAGGATGGAAATACTCCTATCAGTCATCTGTCACCTGGGCAAGGAAACAAGAATCTGATGGCAATACTAAACTATCATCTTGATGAACAGAGGAAACGTAGAGCGATCGAGGCATGTAGTGAAACTCAATCGAAGATGGATCAGCTTGAAATTGAGCTGGCTAAGATTGTGGGTCTGACTGAGCTTAAGGTGCAGTTGAGGAAATGGGCAAGGGGAATGCTCTTGGATGAGAGGAGGAGGGCTCTTGGACTAAAAGTGGCATCTCGAAGACCACCCCATATGGCATTTCTTGGCAATCCTGGGACAGGTAATTGTTTTTTGAGTTGACCGAGTTTCATTATCAGAAATATCTATTTTACTTTCATAACAAACAGGGAAAACAGAGAAAATTAATAATTTCTTGTGGTATTTATTAGGCAAAACTATGGTAGCTCGTGTGCTTGGGAAGTTGTTGTTCATGGTTGGAATTTTACCGACTGACAAGGTAACAGAAGTGCAGCGGACAGATTTGGTTGGAGAGTTTGTTGGCCACACCGGTCCAAAAACCAGGAGAGTGGTAAGGAGAATAAAAAATCTCTTCTTTTTCACATCTAGCGACTATGCATCCTGCATCCATTAAAGCTACAGAAGGCAGGTTTTTGCAAAGAAGTAAATAACAAAACCCTATTTTTTTACAGTTGAAAGAAGCCGAAGGAGGAATCTTATTTGTCGATGAAGCCTACCGTCTAATCCCAATGCAAAAATCAGATGACAAGGACTACGGAATCGAAGCCTTGGAGGAAATAATGTCGATCATGGACAGTGGAAAAATAGTGGTCATATTTGCGGGGTACAAAGAACCAATGCAGAGGGTGATATACTCGAATGAAGGGTTCTGCAGAAGAGTAACCAAGTTCTTCCACTTCCACAACTTTGACTGCCAGGACTTGGCCAGGATTACCCATCTGAAGATGAATGAAGACGAGCAGGCCGAGGGAGCTTGCTGTTCGGATTCAAGCTCCACAAATCCTGCAGTGTGGACACAGTGGCCGCGCTGATTGAGAAGAAGGCAACAGATAAACAGAGGAAGGAGATGAATGGGGGGTTGATTGATCCTATGCTGGTGAATGCGAGGGAGAATCTTGACTTGAGGCTGAGCTTTGACTGTGTAGATACTGAGGAATTGCTTACTATCACTTTAGAGGATTTAGAGGCTGGTCTGCATGTATTGGCACAGCAGTGAGGTAGAAAAAGAAAGAGAGTGCTGGTGGCGTACCAGTTCTATGAAGTTCTCTATGGCTCCTTGTTTTGATCACCTTTTTATATACTCTTTGATATCAATAATATGTCTGCAAGTGTCTCAAAAAAAAATTCTTTTTAAGTGTTAGTATTAGTGCTTGTCTGTCAAATTGGAAGTACTTGTAGGCTTGAGGAAGAATGCAATTCTGTTGTATGATCATCCAAATGATGACATATTATTATTTGCTGTTTGCACGGAATGGGGTTCTGTTGTAATTGAAATTTGAATGAAAGCAGCGCAGTTTTATTGTTTTATCCTCTGAGGTGGGTGGATCTTTGAAATAGCATAATTTTGGATTCAATCAGTCAGATTGACCGTGAGTTGCTAATGTAACTTTTAACTCCTTTTTGTGCCTTATACCTATGAACTCATGTACTAAACTGAGACAACATCAAGCAGATGGTGAATTAGACGCTTGGAAATTTTCACTTGCATGTAAATCAGACTGATATGATTGTGGGATGAAAAGCCATGAGATATGATTGCAAGAGCAACAATGGAAATTGAATGTAATCGAGAGGGTGACGGACAAGAAATAAATTACGCATCATTTATTATTGAATATGATCAAATACATCAATTGTAAAGGATCCCCTTGCATAAAGTCACACACTAGCTAGAGGCAAACGGATAAAAACAGTCTCAAAGTGAACACCTAATTATCTCAACGATTTGAATGACCCAAGTACTCCAGGTCAATTCAATCCTCAATGGAAAACATATTGACCCTGCACAATGGTCAACACAATAAACTTGCAGGAACAAGGGTACAGACTGAAGTTGTTCCATCAAGTTCTAACATAGTGAACAACATCAAGCAGAACTAGGTCAAAGACAATACAGACTCCATATCAAGGTTTTAGATTGAAGAGGTAGGACTATAATACACTTTTAGTTCCTTAGTTGCCATTAAAAGGTCAATATATTATGGGACATCATTTAGTATCCAAGATATCAGCCTGAGATATAAGTGTTCACCTCACCTTCGGGTGTCATGTCCTTCCCGAAAAAAAATCAAGTCCCATGGTAGACCGTCCTCATTGCCATGAAGACTGGATCAGAGCTCTCAGATATAAGCACATCTTATTACAGAGTGGACGGGAAACATTTGAAATAAAACAAAGCACTTCATACATCCTTCTTATACCTGTTGAATAGAACGTTGCAGAGCAAATAGAAACTGACACCATAGATAAACTGGCAAACAGCTATTCTTATTTTCATTATCTTCCTGCAGCAGCTATGATCCCACAGTTAATACAAAGTAGATACAAATGCATTATAGCTAAATAGCACAACTTCGCCAGGAGAAAACACCAGCAACTTGCCACAAAGTGACCTTAGAAAAATTCTCAGAGAGAACAAAGCTATTCAAAAGAGGGTATATTTCGTTCCCCCCCCCCCCCCTTTCATTTTTTAAACTGGAAATAACCACCATAGAGTACCATACAACCTAACCATTCATCAAAAAGACTAGCAGAATCAAAACGACGCAATCATTTCATCTTAGCTTCTGTAAACAGTACATGGCGATTCACCCTGGGGTCATACTTCCGGAACTCAAGCTTCTCTGCTATCTTCTTCGGGTTCTTTTTCTTCACATAAAAGAAGCCTGTACCCGCGGCAGACACTAGCCTGATAAACACAGAAGCAGCCTTCTTCTTTGACCCCATTGACTCCTCTATCAGTTAAGAAAAGTTGAAGTATATCTGCAACCACAAAGAGGCAATAAATTGTTGACACTTTTTTTACCTAACCCAATTTGATTGAGGTGCATGCTTTTGAGGGCCCTCCCTTTTTAATCTCTTTGATACAACATAAGATACTAATTTTATTTGACCTGACTTCCGTAATAATCCCAGACAGCTGCAACAAACAAATCTAGCTCATCAAGAGAAAGACTCTAAGAAACCACTACTATCATGTGATAATAATCAAAAACCTAAAATTTATACAACAATTACCATCATGAAAATTTGACACTTCACCATAATTTGAAGAAAAAAAAGCCGTAAACATTATGGCCGAGCTATTACCCCGGCACTGTTCGGCTGAGGAAATAAAATGCAGAAATTGGAAGTAGCAATTAAGAACCCAAACCTTCACCCCAGTAAAGAAGGAATGCAGTGAAACGAAGTGTCACCGGTTGCAACTGTAATGCAACAATGAGATGGAGATTTAGTTCGCAGCTGTCAAAACGTTCACTGTAAATTTACAGCAAAGAGCGCAAGTTTATCTTGTCAGAGCAACCAAGAACGCGAAGTTAGGGTTGGGAAATAAACGAGAAAACTAGTACTTACTGCGACTTATTGCATTCGTTTGTTGCTAGGGGTGAGCATTTGGATAATTCGGTTAACCGAAATCCAAATTGCAAAAAAAAATTGGATTTCGGTTAATTCGGTTTTTAACCGAATTGTCCAAATTTTGATCAAAACCGAATTATCCATAATCCAAATTATCCAAAATCTGAAATTTTTTAAAGTTGAAAACCGAAAACCGAACTGAAATCCAAATTTACTTCAATTCGGATTTCAATTAACCGAAATTAAAAAAAAAAAAACCGAAAACCGATTTGTATAAATCGGATTTCAGTTAACCGAAATTTCAGAAAAAAACACACACATTTTTTTGTTTTATGCTCATCATTTCAGCAGTGATAACCATGAAACTGCTTGAAAATTGTGAATATCGCAGTTGCCAACTGCAACAGATCAGTTTAGAAATCCGTCCTAGATTCCAAATCATCTTTCCTTTCTTTTAGTTTATATACGCACAATCACAAGCCAGCAAGCATTGATGAATTAATGACAGATGGTGAGAGGGAGTACCTCAATTGGGTCAATCACATGGATGCTTACCAGTCACAACTTCGTAAGGTTGAGAAGAAGAAAGGGAACAAGAACAAGCTGAAGAAGAAATATCTCCTGCAAAAAGATTATCAGAGTTAACAACATGATGAAAAGGAAGAATTTAAGGATGTGAGAGTTTGTTTCAGTTTCAGTGCGAGAAGCTATCAGTTCCATTCATCTACATCAGTGTAGGAACATACAAGTAATAATAAAAACATTATATAGTCTTCTGAATTCTGTATATATGGATGGAAGTGGAGTTCCCTCCAACAAGAAACAGAATTGTAAAAAAGGTAGCAAAGCTAAAGGCTAAGCATGTGACATTATTAGCAGAGTTTTATGATATCTCCGGTTTTTGCGGCCAACTTGATTGAAGAAACATTTAAACTTTTCTTTTATCTATACTATCATAATTCATCTTCGTATTCGAATATCCTAAATGTACATACACATATTTTCATTTGGTTAAAAACAAATTAAAAAAATATCCTCTCGTATAACTTATGTATATAAAAAAAAAAAAGTCGTTTTCAACAGTGAGTCAAGAAGTGAAATAGGCGGTTTCAGATCTGGTCTATGTTTGTGGTTGCATCCAAACTGATAAGAGTATAACTAGGAATCTCTGCTTACTGCACGTGCAACTACAACAATATACTTATGTATATCCAACCGGTCAGATTACTAGGAAACAAGTTCACTTTAGAACAAACATCAATATAGTCTGTTTGTTTTGATTCTATTTTTGTTTGCAAATATCATCATCTTATAACACTGGTAGCTACTACTAGTTGTTGTCCGCTGTTACAATATACTGCCTCGCTAGCTTTATGATAGCTACATTGATTCAGTTCAATTTTGTCAGTCGGCATAGGAAAGAGTATAATATTACAGGACCACAGTTCGATAGATATATAATATCTTATACGAAAAGTTTTCATATTAATGTTCAATGAAGGAGTCACCACAAATTTCACAGGAGCATTGAAACAAAAACATTCCAGAAACCAAAAGAATCAGGAGATGTATCTGCCCCTCATGAACAAAACAGTCAACATCAAAAAATCTATCTAGTTGCACAACACAACAAATCTAGTATGTCACTAAAATTTAAAAATGCTAGTATCGGAATGATTTTGCCAGGAGGTCTAGCAATAGTAACCAGAGGGTACTTTTTTTTTTATTCACTTATGAGGCAGCAGAACGCAATAAATTTTTCAACATTTGATGTGATAGTGATTAGCCTTACCAATTAGAAGTGAATCACTTCGTCGATGCTGTTTACAATTCCATGCCGATGCGGCGATGCTGTTCACAATTTCATGCCGGAACAGTTCACTCCGTCGTCGCCCAGTTGCCAATCGGGACTGCTTCTTTGGGTGATGGGAAGGATGGTTTGGAACGAGGAATGCGAGAGCAGAGGTGAGGCACTGAAGTGAAGATTGAAGAAGAAGAACAGAGGTGACTGGTGGTGAGACTGACAAACTAAACTTCAAAACTCAAAACCCTTATACTTGCTCCCGTCTCGCTTTCTGCTCGTCGCGAATCGCGTCCAGACCTCGCTCACCTCAGATCTTTCTTTTTTTTGAATAGTAGGGTTAGAAATGGAAAAAAAGATCCAAAAAGCTAGAATGACAGATATTGTTGAACAAGAATCCCACCTAAAACGACAGATATTAATTAACGGAGGGAGTAATAAGTAAGGATTTTTCTTTTAAAAAGTTTGGATAATTCAGTTAACTGAATTTTACAGCATTAAAATCGAAATCCAAACCGAATTATAATTCGAATATTTGAATAACTGAAATTTTAAATTTAGTTTTCAAACTCGGTTAAAAATCCAAAAAAAAAAACGGTTAATTTGGATTTTGGATAAATCCAAATTATCCAATCTAAATACTCACCCCTATTTGTTGCTCTCGACTGGCTCTCTCTAACATATTTATTGTTTTAACCCAATTTCTTGGTTATATCTTTAGCTACCGAGAGTTGTATATTTGGTCATTCAAAATTGTACTCATGTATTTATCAATGTATTCAGTGAATTCTGATAAACCTGAAATTGTATTAAATATATATATATATAACTTTTTTAAACTGTACATTAAACTTATAAAAACATATAATTTTAGTCTATACAAATTGTATCATAAAATGTAGCAAAATATAGCTACATATGGTTGTAGCTAAGAGTAATTGTTATCTTAATGAGAAAATGACATATGGCCTACTACTCCGCATCCACGTAGTTTGATTAATCAAATTTATCACTCATGTGGTTTTCTCTGTTTTACATTCAACACCGTCCATCCAAGTTGGTTTCTTTAATTTTCATTTAATTTAGGAGATGCTTAAACATTGTTCATAGTTGACAAAACTTTACGTGGACGATGTTAAAGTATTATTTTTTTGACCTATGTCAAATCCTAATTTTTTAAGCTCATGTGTGACATGTGCAACCCAATGAAAACATGTTCAGAGTAAACTTTTTTTACGATCTAACGCGAGTTGGTTTTCTCTACTTTTAGTTCAATTTAAGAGATGCTTAAAGATAAATATAATTGATGAAGCTTTACATGAACGATGTTAAAGTGTTATGTTTTGGACCTATGTCAAATCCAAAGTTTTGGAGGCTCATTTGTGACCTATGAGACATAATGAAAACACGTTCACAGTAGGCTCACATATGACCAACTTGTACCAGAAATCACAAAAAAAAAACTTACTCTAAACATGTTTTCATTAGGTCTTACAAGTCACATGCGAGCTTAAAAAATAAGCAGTGGCGGAGGCAGTACCGGAGCATGCCAGTACAACCACCCCCTAACTCTTCATAAAATATCATTTTCTATTGGTATATAATGTAGACTTGTAGACAGTAGGTCGTGTAGCCCCTAATACTAGCAACTAGTATAACTCTTTATTTTCTTTTTTCTAATACGAAAGTAACCACTACAAACTGTACGATGTACCTTGGAAGTTGGAACTATAAGTATAAAAAAATCATTTCCTTTCCTACAATTGCACAGTACGATTTGGGCACAATTTGGATACTTCTCTCTGGATAAACAAAAAACAAAATAAAAAATATAGGAGGTAATCATTACACTTATTTTAAATCGTGGACTATCATTACTTCCTATATCTTTTTTTCTAGTGAAACTTCTATCCACAGCTTCAACAAGAGAGAATCTCCTACTTCTTCCTTCCTTCTAACGCATATATCGGCTACTTCTTCTTCCTCCTTCAGTCCTTCTTCTTTCCACTTGCTGCTGCCGAGTAGAGAGAGCAAGGTAACATCTTTATCCATATTTTTTTTCTATATGCATTTTCTTAATCTAACAATGCTTATAGTAATGGATTTGGGGTAAAAACATCAAGCTCATAATAAAATAGAAAACATTGATTTCATATAAGTTCAACAAGGCTTCACTTTTCAATATTTTTACCCATACAACCACACCTCATACTTGTTAATTAATTCATTATTCATTTTGTCAAGTTATTTATTTGCACCAATAGTTAAGTACTTATCAATCATTTTAGATAAATTTAGACAAATTGTAGAAATTAACAAATTGTAATATGCGTGGTTGTATTAATCGAAATAAGGTTTTCAAATTTCAATTGATGTCTAAAATTTGTAGAAATTTACAAATTGTAGTTCATGTCCGCCCAAAATTAGGAGTGTGCAAAATTTATATAATCCAAGTAGTTAAAATTTAAAATAATATGTTGATTTTTATTGGAATTAGTTTTGACATGTGAAAAATATATTGTAGTTAGAGACACATTTTTATTTAGAGAAATTTGAACTTTTAAATTTCAACTAATGATTTATTAAAGCCTTATTTGAATTACTTGTTTAACTTGTTTCAATTTTCAGTTTGACTACCTAACTAACATCATTTTATTTATGAATTTCATATTGGATATGGTCAAAGTAAGAACAATTGATTCATTCTTCAAATCAGGGGGAAATAGTAGCACTGATGAGCCACCGCAACATAGTGATGAGCTAGTAGAAGCTCATATTAACAATCATTCTCATGGGGAAGAGCCTCCTTTAAAATCTCCTCGACTTGAAAAGGTTAATACACTTACGCTAGAGTCACGGATGCTCAACATGGACCACTTAATTCATGATCCAGGTTTACGACATCAAATTGTGGAGTATCCAATTGGTCAACGTGATGATATTAGACGGGCATATATAAAACTTGGACCTTATCAGTTTCAGAAACATGAGTACCCTTTTAGTGGCATCGTTGGTCAAAAGTGAAGGTTTCAGGCATCTTGGCTTAAGATTTTTTTTTTTTTTGGAGTATTCTGAGGCAAAAGATGCAGCCTTTTGCCTTCCATGTTATCTCTCTCAGCAAGAAACTCATTGGGCGAAGTGGATCCGATACATTTACTGTCAAAGGCTTCAACGGCTGGAAGAAGGTGAACAAGGGGAAAGGTTGTGCTTTTGTCATCCATGAAGGTACTAGTCCTAGCTCAACACATAATTATTCAGTGAGATGCTATGAAGATTTTATGAATCAGTCTTGTCACATTGAGAATGTCATACACATACAAAACTCCTAACAAATTGCAAGTAATATATTACACTTGAAAACTTCAGTTGAAGCTATCAAGTGGCTTACATTTCAGGCATGTGCATTTAGAGGACACGATGAGAAATTTGATTCCAAAATCAAGGGAATTTTCCTTGAATTGCTTAAATTGCTAGCATCTTACAACAAGGATGTTAATGATGTGGTGTTGGGAAATGCACCTCAAAATGAAAATATACATCACCAAATGTTCAAAAGGAAATTCTTTGTGTTTTTTCTATGAGTGTGCAAGAAGCCATTTGTGATGAAATTGGTGACGCAAAGTTTTGTTTGATAGTGGATGAGGCTCGAGATGAATCAAAAAAAGAACAAATGGCTATTGTTATCAGGTTTGTTGATTGTCATGGATATGTAAAAGAGAGATTTTTGGATTTGATTCACGTGAAAGATACGGATGCATCAACTTTGAAGCAAGAGATATCTTCTTGTTTATTATATCATAAACTTGATGTTCAGAACATCCGCGGTCAAAGGGTATGATGGAGCTAGTAATATGCGTGGAGAATGGAATGGGTTGCAGGCCTTGTTTTTAAGGAAATGTCCTTATGCTTATTACGTGCATTGCTTTGCCCATTAGCTGCAATTGGCTCTAGTTGTTGCATCTAAGGATGTGAATGAGGTGCATAGTTTTTTTATG
>CM041782.1:119209785-119428976 GCA_023374045.1 Limonium bicolor | reverse complement strand
GGTGAATTGAAGAACCCCACAAAACTCTCACTTCTCTCCTCTTGTCCAAGCTCAATACTTGTCCCAAACTCAAACAAAATACACCATTGGAATCCCCTTGGCAAGGAGAGCATTTCCACCTTTTCAAAAATCGAAAAAGACCATTTTCATTTTTGAGGGTTTTCACCATTTGGAGATTTGAAGCCACCATTAGAAGCATTCACTCCTTACCATCTTGAGGTAAAAAGAATTTCGAAAATCCTTCCTGTCTAGCTCTCATTGGCATTTTAAGAATTTCAGTTTTTGAACTCCTGCTCTCCCTTGTTCCAGCCGATTTTGGCTCTTTGGTTGGGCTAGAAATCTTGTTCTCTTGTAGTCAAGAGCTTCATCTACTCATTGGAAGGTAACATCCTTGTCCAAACCCTAAAACATTAAATTCTAGGGTTAGTGCAAAATGAATTAAATGGTAGTGTGTATTGGTATGGTGGTTGTAGTATTGTGCATTTTTGTGAGGAAGAACCAAGAAGAAGGAAAGAAGAAAGGAGAAAGCAAGAAAGAAAGGAAAAACTAGTAAGAACCAAGGTAAAGTCTCTTACCTTGAACTAGTTTTATATGTAGTAGGTAACAGATTTTGAGTAGTAAAATGTGTAGAGTATTGAGTAATGAGTAGTAAGTGTATTGTAGTGTAATGAGGAATAATATGGTAACAGTTTTGAACTGGTAAAATGAGTAATGTATTTGAGTATGAGCAATGGTAATGTAAGAATGTATTGGAGAAGAGAATGTAACAGTTTTTGAAGTTTTAAATGATGTTTAAAACTTGGGAAAACATTGGGTATTGAATGGGTATGTGTGCAGGATTTATTGTTGTGGTAGTTGTATTGAAATGTGAGTATAATGTATTGAGTAAACAGGTGGTGAGAATAGAATTATGTGAGCTGAAATAATGTGTGGAGTATGTTAAAATACAGGGGAGACTATGCCCAAATTTGTATAGAAAGATGAGGACTTAAGTGTTTAAGAGGAAGAAGTAACTTAGGTGTTAACGAGGTGTACTTGAGGAGTGTTTTGTAGTTGAAACAGATTGGGAAATGAGTTTGTGATTGGGATGAAACTAGAGTGTAGGGTATGGATTTAGAATGCTAGGGAAACATTGGTAGAGGGAGTATTGAATGGTAAAGAAGAAAGGAAAAAAAATCTGTAGCATTGGAGAAGAACAAAACTGCAACAATGAAGAAAAATGTAACAGTGGAGTGTATTTTTGTAGCAGATTTTGGTAGAGTGGATTAGGCTAGTTTTAAAGTGCTTAATCAATACTAAAATATGCTAGATTATATGTAGGAATTATGGGAAGAGATGGTAGAAGTTTGGAATTAAAACAGATTAAAAAACTATAAATTTTGCAACAGGCTGGAATTGTCCTGGTTTGAAACCAGGACACAACCAGGACAAACCCCAGAAACACGGCAGAAGGTAATACAGAATGGGTGGTCCGGGTTGTAACCAATACCTAAACCGGAACACCCAAATTTTCACCCGAGAGCAAAAGCAGCATATGATCCGGGTTGTAACCCAGCCCTAAACCCGGAACACACATAATTTTCACACGAGGGTTATTCCAGTGAATTGTCCTGGTTTTAAACCAGGACACAAACCAGGACACCCCTAAAAACCTCCAGAATGTGTTCTAAAGCTATTCCAAGGTAGGGTAAGGATGGGTAATGATGTGTAAGATGCTTAAGACATAATTAATGATGTTTAATGGTCATTAAGGCTATAAACAAGCTTAGAAAATTAATTGTAAGTAAGTAACTTAAGTAAATGTATTTAAGTAACAAGGAATTAGTGAGTAAACGCTAGAAGCTGTAACAAAGTAATAAGTAAGGTTAAGTATGGATAATTAACCACCCAACTGTATGTATGTGATAGGATTCAAATAGTTGAACACCGAAGGGAGTCGGTGAGTCCAAAGTCAACGGTGGGAAAGTATGATTTCTTCATGCCCTGTATCCTAACTTGGTTACCCGATTTGTGTGCTTATGTGATCACCAACAGATAAATGCATGAATCGGATTTATATTGCACTTAATTGTGTTTGAACTGTATTGTTCTTGTTATATCTTCTTGAACAAATAGTTTGTATAATTCATGAAATGAATGAATGGGAATGAAGTGTATGTGTAAGTATGAGTACTTGTGTATTGTATTGACGTATGGAAAGTAAGTATGGACTTCTACTAATTCCTAACGATCTAACTCCTAACATGAGTAATGAGTAAAATGGAATGAGTAGAAGCCCGATATAGTTTCGGCCAGCGTGAGGATAAGGAACCACAAGAGGTTGGAACCGAATCCTGGCTATGATCTTTTCCTTGGACCAATTCCCTTTGTATGGGTAGCATCCTGGATTAGTGGGCCACCCTAAAGCCCGGTGGTGGGAGATAGTACTCCCTGCCCGGAGGTCATACCGACTAACTGGAAGTAAAGTATGTAAAAAGTATGTATTGTATTTGTATTGGTCTTGACTATTGTAAGTCATTGACCTGGAGTAAAAGTATTGAACACCCGATTAACCCGGTGTGTAATAAGGCTAACAAGACCTTGTATGTATTGGAGAATTGTATCTCCGTGATGCGGTGAGTACGGTAAGTACGAATGATTGACTTGTATTGTATTCCTTGTATGCATTGTATGTATGTATGCTTGGTAAAGTGAATGTATTGTAATGTATTGTATAAAGCATGTATGTATGTATGAATGAAACGAACCGCATGTACTCGACCAAATAGTTGGCGTACCCTCGCTAGTACGCGGGGTATGCGGTTGTCATATGCAGCGTAAGCTGACCCCCTAGGGGGAATGTTTTTACTCCACAGGTACCCGCGAGGCGTGAAGATAGAGTAAGGGCAACCTGTGATTCTTTTGGATGTAGTAATAGGATTGGAATAGTGTACCGAGTTGTACACGGCTAGGCCATTTTGAATAGCCGGTGTACCATGTGGTACACCTTTTTGGATATTGAAATTGAATTGGATAGTAAGGAGAGGTTGTACAAACTCTTCATTTTTGGGAAGCAACATTGGATTGTAATTCATATAATTCGGTAAACTCGGTAATCAATTGTAATCTAAGTATTTGGTATTGTAAAGTGAGTAGTATGTATTTGGTTATTCTAATCTTCAGACCGAGATGGTAAGTAGTGTAGCCTTGTTGATCTTGGATGGTTAACGGCATTGTATCACCCGCCGGGAGTAAGTAAGTATTCCGCTGCGAATCTGGTAATTATGAGCATGATTAGAGGAGTAAGAAAGGATTAGCGGTTGGGGTGTTACAAAAATTACTTTAAACTCTTTAGCCACATACTTGTAACATTTCTGGAGTGTCCTTGGAGAGTTTCAGTTCTGTAAAGGGGTCAAATCTCTACTTCACTGAGTTTGCATCCATTGATGTCGTTATGGTTCTTGTGCCCTTTTTGTTGCTTGAACTATACCCTTCATTGGTAAGTTAGTTTAGGTTGGTAAACTTTATTGGTTCCTTTGTTCGCTTAATATTTTTGTTGATTTTGGAATACTATGCTTGTTTTAACTTAACTAGAGATTGTGATGTAAAGATTAGATTAGGTTTCGGAAAGAAGTTGGACATGCTTCTAGAGATCCAGTCTCGTAAATAGCTGGTGGTGTATGTGCCCTGGTAGAGCATGTTGTGTAAGACGGTTGGAGGTCTTCAACCTCCTTTTTGTAAACGTTTTTAGTGAAATCTTCACTTCCTTGGGCTTCATCGGTATGCTATGGGACATCTCTCTGGTTGGTCGTTTTCTTCTTTGTTTGGATTTAGGTTAATTAGCACTTAATCTTAATCTATGCTTCTCTTTAAAAGAACGTCTACATGATAAAGTAGCAAGTATGCAACACATGTTGGAGTTGTAAACACTTACGAACAAAATAAACAAAGAGAAGAATGTACTACGCAGAGTAGGTGAAGAGAATAATAGGAGGAATTCAGATGCTTGTATTATTCAGTGGGAAAAGAGATGTATTTATAGTAGTACATCCATAACAAATGACTAATTCATAAATAGAAGGAACAAACTAACAAAGTTGAACACTGCTAACTCCTTACCTCTAACTCTGTAATTGGAGTTATATGTTTCAACGTAATTATCAGCTGTATGTTTTAATTAATTTTGTAACATCCTCTTGTAGCTCAAACTTGTAGACTCCTAAACAATTTTCTTAAGAAGATGAACTTATCCTTTTAAAGTCTTGGTTAATATATCAGCCGATTGTATCTTAGTTCAACAAAATTGGACTCAACTCTCTTTCTTTCCACCATTTCACAAACGAAATGAATCTTCAGATCAATATGCTTGGTCCGGCCCTAATTGTGAGATCAATTGCTGAAACGAGAGTCACACCAGATGGTGGTAGGTTTAAACTGTATGCAGTTTAAATCTTGTAGATGTTAAGTCAGATCCTTTAGTTTTGATGATAGCAAACCTTGAGTTGTGTATTTAACATGTTTATCAAGCTTTATGATTCAAATAGACAGACAAAAGAGTGGCTTAGCATGCAAGGTTGCAAGCGCACTCGGTTCACGACATGTGCCCAACCAGTCGGGCACCTATCTAGGAGAGCTCACACTAGAACTTCTAGCAACACAAGAAGTCAGGCACCACACGAAGACATCTCTTATGCTTCAGGAGTAAATCGAAGACAAAGACTGCAAGAAGATCGACATATCTATGCAGACTCACATATTCACACTATCAACTAGCACACGACAAGAATATAACTCATTAATGTGAAAATGGACAAGATAAGTAAGATCTACTTATCAGAACGATTACATAGCCGTAATGAAGACTAAAGGAGCATTTATGAGCATTTAATGAGCCATACAGGATCAGACAAGTGGGGCACACAAGTGGTGCTCGACCAATCGAGAGAGCTGCCGTC
This sequence comes from Limonium bicolor, assembly GCA_023374045.1. Lineage (NCBI taxonomy): Eukaryota > Viridiplantae > Streptophyta > Magnoliopsida > Caryophyllales > Plumbaginaceae > Limonium > Limonium bicolor. The sequence goes on along the minus strand of CM041782.1, from coordinate 119,424,042 downwards.
GGTGTCCAGTAGCAAGGCGACACATGTTCCGACAACTCCAGATCAAGTTGAAGCCTCTATACAATACTAGTGTGGTTGTTATGTGATAGGTCGAAAGTAGAGTCGACTCCTTGACTTTACAAGCTTATAGGACGGTAGTTACATCTTAACTAACCGTATATATACTTGCATATTTCATATGAAAGCAAGCCTGTACAAGATAGAAGGATATAGAGATAATCAGGACAAGTGTGAATCAGACTTAAGTGTTGTGTGACAACACTTTGTAAATCTGTTGATTGATCAGGCGGGGAGCGGTTGGGGAACCGTAGGCCGGCTGTTAGGAGATGGTATAGGACTTTGGGATAAAGTCCTAAACTGTACCGGAGTCCGTGTGTGAGGGCAAAGGAGATTGAGTGAATTTCTGTGTGTTAATTCTCAATCAAAATGGAGTTTCCAGTTTAAGTTTATCTCGTGTCTTTCCTTAACCAACAAAGTTTATTTGAGTCCACGATACATCCACGATCAATCAGGGACGCATTAGGAGCGCTATCTAGTTTTAGTAGAACTCTTCTCAACCAAACAAATTGACATGCTACTGCTGTGACTGAGGCGTATTCAGCCTCAGTTTACGAGAGTGCCACTGTGTGTTTTCGAAAACTCCATGAAATTGCACCTGAGCCCAAGCTAAAAAGCATTTGTAGACACATTTTTCTATCATAAAGAGAATTAGCCCAATCACTGTCACTAAATCCCTTCAACTTAATCTCTTGCTGGAAAGTATCACACTCATGGCTAAGAGTTCGTGCTATATACCTTAGTAAACACTTATGATTCTTGGTTGGATCTACCATGTAACAAGCAATTACTCCAACTAAATATGAGATTATTGGTCTCGTGTGAGTGAGATAAATCAAGCTTCCCACCGGACTTCGAAATACATTAGGATCTGCTTCACCTGAACCATCATTTTGCAGTAATTGCTCATTTGTATTCATAGGTGTGACTGTGGTTTACATCCTTACAGCCCAAACTTCTTCAAAAGATCACTAGCATATTTTTTTGAGATACAAAGATCCCCTCATCCACCCGCTTCACCTTAAGACCAAGAAAATAACCAAGATACCCCAAAGCGAACATCTCAAACTTTTATCATGTTTAACTTACTTGAAAGCTTCGCCACCTTGTTGCAGGTACTCATATAAACGATATCGTCAACATACTACAACAATCAAAAACTCATGTCTTGTACCTTTACATATAATTTGGTGTTTTTGCTTTTGATGATGACATAAAGTAACTATCTATTTTGTCATACCAAGCTCGTGTGCTTGCTTCAGCCCATACAACTCTTTATATAAGCTTATATACTTTATCTTCTAGCCCGATTACCACAAATCCTTCTGGTTGCTTGACATATACATCCTTTTTGAGATCACCATTGAGAAATATAAGGATTTTATGTCCAACTGATAAATTGGTTTCTCAATTGTGCTGCTACATCAAGGATAGTTCTTACTATTTCAAACGTGTTACAGGTGAGAATGGCTCATTGAAAACAACACTAGGTAGTTGGGCATACCCCTTGGCCATAATACAAGCCTTGTGCAACTAGCTTTGTTTTGAATACCTATTTCAGTCCAATCACCTTTTTTTTGCAGGAATATTAATAAGACTCCAAGTCTTGTTCTTTTCAATGGTAACGATCTCCTCCTGCATTGCCTTCTCTCTCTCCACTCTTCCTTAGTTTATACTTCATGGAAGGTAACGGATCTTCAGCAAACAGAGCTAACTGGCATGATTCAAAAATATCAACAAGGTCACAGAACTTCTTCGACGGCGTCTCATCATTTGTTTTTAGAATCTGGTGCTATCAAAGTCAGAGGTGATGTAGATCGTGGATGAGATGATTCTGATTTTTCTGCTACATCAAGTGTGTTATGTGATTCCTCCCCCATGTCCATGCCACCATCAATCAGAGGAGTTTAAACGTTGGTGTCATCTTGTTTATCATTCCACTCCCATATACTAAATTCCCCAAAGTAACGTCTTTCTGAACTATAATTTTTTAGTAGCAGGATCTAGCAATTTATATGCCTTTGAGTCTGTACAATAACCAATAAATATGCACTTAATGGACTTACTATCCAATTTTCAGCGATGATGTGCATGGTCCAGGGCATGTGCGATACAACCAAACACCCTAAGATGACTAACCCAGGATTTCATCTTGTCCATGCTTGATATGTGTTTGATCAACTACTGCTTTTGTAGGAGACAGATTCAGAACATATACAACAGTAGATACAACCTCCGCCTAGAAGCTGTTTGGTAACTTCTTCTTTTGGAGCATACCTCGAGCCAACTCCACAACTGTTCTATTTTACGCTCCACTACGTGTTCTGCTGAGGTGAGTATGGTGCAGTCAACTCCTTAATTCCTTCATCTTGACAATAAGCTGTAAATTCCTTCGAGGTGAATTCTCTTCCTTGATCAGTTCTCAACACTTTTAGCTTTCTTTTGGCATGCCTCTTCATCATTCCTTAAAGAATTTGAACTTGCTGAAAGCTTATGATTTGTTCACCAGAAATTAAACCGACGTCATTCGTTATAACATCAATAAAGAGGATAAAATACCTGCTCCCACCAAAAGAAGATGTTTGCATTAGACCGCATAAGTCTGCATGAACCAACTCTAATTTTTTAGACGCTCTCCATTTTATTCTTTGGAAATGGCTGATGTGCTTGCTTTCCATTGATGCATCCTTCACAAATGTCCATTATCTTTACTTTTGGTAACTCTTGAACCATCCCTTTCTCAGCCAACAGTTTTCATGCCTTTGTGGTGGAGATGTGCACATCATAGATCCCAAAGATATGATTCATTTTGAGTTTGTGTAGCAAGCGCCTTGTCGGGTAGAAAATCACAACAGATCGGAACAAGTTGTTCAATGTCATCTCCACCCTTGCAATAATTTTCCACCAAGTTTGTTTCTAACAATACACTCCATATTCTCGAATATAAATGAATACCCAGCCGACTGCCACCACCTGACTGACACTTAAGAGAATGTGTCCGAGTTTGGAGTGTAGTAGACTTCTCCAAGGTCTTGGCAGCCCCTTCACTTCCACCAACCACCATTGTACCTTGTCCTTTTATATCAATCAACTTATTGCCTCCAAGCTAAACCTAGAACGTGTTGGATTTACCTACCTGGTGAAACATTCTTGTCTGCCTGTCTGTCGTTTGTACAACCACTATCAACTACCATATCTTCATTCATAGTGGTTGTACTTGCCATAATAACTTAATCTCCTCTTTTCATGATCACCAACATGATTAACGTGATCACCTTTGGATTTGCTCCAACAATTTGCACTTTTATATGTCCGTACTTCTTGCAATTTTAACACTAAACATTACTATGGTTACCTTGATTATGTGCACCCCTTTTGTCTCAACCTCTGCCACGGTTGGAATAACCTCCTCTTCCACATCCTCATGAATACTCCCCTCTTTTTACTTATGAGGACATCACCTGAAATGCTCTCTTCATCACTTTGTTCACCGTCCTAATTGTTTACCGTGCCTCGTGCGCTTGCAGAGAACCCATTAGCTCATCAAGGGTGAGTAGTAGCGGACCCAGAACTTTAGTTTAGGGGGGGCAAAAAAAATTTTTGACACTATTGTTCTTTAAAACATTATATTATTTTGTATTTTTTAAAAATTTATAAGAGCATTTTTACAAATTTTCAAAAATTTCGGGGGGCACGGGCCCCCCGTTGCCCCCCCTCTAGATCCGCCCCTGAAGGTGAGTGCATCAAGATCCTTCGTCTATTCAAGTGTGGCAGCAATATAGTTATATTGTGGCAACAAGCTTCGTTGTACCTTGTGAACCACAACACCATCTGCTACCTTCTCGCCATACTTCTACGGTTGGCTCATGATCATAACAACACTATTAAAGAAAGCTTGAAAGCTTGAAGGCTCTCATCCGGTTTCATCTTTAAGTTTTCAAATTGCTGGCGGCAGGGGCGAAGCTAGAAAAGTTTGGGGGGGGGGTAATTCTTTTATAATATTTAATAATATTTTTATAATAAATATTAATTTTTAATTAAAATAATATTTCAATATATATAATTATACTTTAAAAATTGATTTTAGATATATAGTTTGACATAAAAATTACATTAAATTGAAATATATAAATAAAAAAATATTTTATCTTTTTTATTTCTAGTTTAAAAACGAGTATACAAAATTACAAGTTAATGTCAATAATATAGAACAATACTTTTAAACTAGTAGTTTTTTCTAAAAACTTTTTCCAAAATTATTTTGAGTAATTCTAATATTATTTAAATTTACAAAAATCTGTAATAACTAAAAACACTTGTATTATGGATAGTAGGGGTACATGCTTGCTAAAACTAGCAAAATAATCATGTATACTTTAGGCTATGTTGCTAAAAGAAAAATATTAAGAGTTTTCTTATAATTTTAGAACAAATATTTCATATTAATAGATTTAAAATTGATAACAAATAGAATTTGGTGATATCACAGTGATATTTTACAAAATGTTATGGGACGAACTAATATCTAATAACATAATTAAACTATATAACAAAAATACTAAAACTAATTTTAGCATGTAGCCGAGGGAGTGTGGGGGGCGAACACCCACCCCCTTGTCTCCGCCTCTGGCTGGCGGTAATTCTGTAGCTTGACCTCCATGGCACAATCCGAACCTATGCATTATTTAGCTTGTCCCACACTTCCTTGATGTAGTTGTTTACATCTACTATCTTCCTTTAAGACGAGCAATATCATTATCTTTTGCGTTGAACCCATTCTCCACATACTTCTCATAGCATGGGTAAGTGATGCTTGATGATGAAATGTTAAAAGTTGCCATATCTATTAATCAATGTAGAAGATTAATACATGTCTCTTTTTCTTTTTCTTTTTCACTTTAATGTTGTAATACCCCATCCCACATTAGGATATGACTTTTAATGTGAATAGTTTATATGGATATATGAGTTGATTACAATAACAAGACTTTCCACTTTTAAGCGCTAGTGAGGATTAAAGAACCTAAGTTGATTAGTTTCTGGTCTGGATGAGGAAACTAGGTTTTTGGACAGTTAGTTTCACTTAATATTTTTAACAATACACATAAGTATTTGAAAAAAAAAGTGAGGGAATCCGCATTCTTGACGTTTCCTCGTTCACTCTTTCTCTCCTACTTCTTGCTAAATTTTTTCCGGCCTGAAATCGCGCTCTCGATAGAGGAGAGAATGGTTTCGACCGATTTTCTCGTTCCTCTTCTTTCTGGTGAAAGAACCAGCGAAGAGACACAATTTAGACAGAGAGAGAAATGGACAGAACGATTTGCCGCATTCCCCAGCCTTACCTTTGACCCAAACCCAGAATCACTATCCTTGTGTCGTTTCCCTCCTATCTACGCTGCCGAACATTCTCAAATCTTCCTTCCCGTTCTTTCAGTTTTTTTCTCCTTGGAAGGGTTGAGGTCGCAGCCGGAGACCTTCAAATACATGATTCATTACCCCTGTTCTAGCTGAAAGTTTATGGTAAATTACTATCTACTACTTGATTTTGTTATTCCAACTCGTTTGTCTTGATGTTGTGTAATTTTCACCCGTCTACAATTGCTCCAACTTACGATACGATAACCACTACCGTCCATGATTCTGAGCAAATATAATGATATATTAATGTATCATAAGAGAATCTTCGAGCTGCATGCAGCTTTGGATTGACATTGGACAACAGAGTTTGAATATTTAGATTTCTTACAGGTCCTAGCAGATTAGGTTTGTCCTATTAAGCTTTATTTTTTAAATATTGAGCAATCTTACTCTCCTTCTTAAATGTCCTTGAAAACTTTTTCATTTCCTTTCTCTTGGTCTGTTGCTGGGAATCAATCAGTCAATCATATGATTGCGTGTTATATGAAGCTGGTCGTCGTCTCATCGATAATGAAATCCCAAATGACAATCGAGACTCTGATGCAAAGTTTGTTTGTTTTATTAAAAAAAATTCAGGTCTTTTTCATTCCCGGAAAGTGCTGCTCACTACAATTGCTCGCACTGAAGATATAATTATTCGGTGAGAGGCAAGCGTCCAGTCCCCCAAGAGGGATTGATTGCCAAAAGATAGATGGCTACGCTGTTGGATATCGGGGTCTCCGCGGGTGTTAACATCTCGAGTGCTGTTGTTTTCCTGTTGGCCTTTGCTCTTCTACGACTTCAACCTGCTAATGATAGAATCTACTTCACGAAATGGTATATGAGGGGCCTAAGAACCGGGGTGAATTCTACCAGGGCCATAAACAGATTTGTCAACTTGAACTGGAGATCTTATATAAGAGTCTTGCATTGGACGGCGGAAGCGCTGAGAATGCCGGAGGCCGAGCTTATTGAACATGCGGGCTTGGATTCTGTTGTTTTCCTGCGGATCTATTGGACAGCGTAATACTTTGGGATGCATGCATTTTATAATACTCCATACTCTTCCTAATTTGGCTTTGTAATGTTCGACATTCTTTAAATTGTTAATTATCTAATACTAGCTTTCAATACTATTGCATGACAGGCTCAAAATTTTTTTTCCGGTGACAATTCTTGCAATTGCTGTCTTAGTTCCAGTGAATTACACGAATAACACATTGGAGTCTATTACACAGTTGCAATACAGCGATATTGATAAGTTGTCCATTTCAAATATCCCCCCTGGGTCACATAGGTGAGGAAGGAGTTCCACTTGTTATTGAAAGAAATAGGGCCAAAAGAAATTGTTTTGTTTTGTTTTTTTCCATATGATAGCTCTAAGATACTTAATTATCAAGAATTTGATTGTTGTTATTAGACTCGTATATAGCAGCTTAGAGTTTTTCCTTGGTCTTGCCTGTTTTTATCCATATTTAACCTTCCCAATGTGGATTGAAGAATTTCTGCCCTGGTTGACTCATGTAGTAATACTCTTCTTTGTATATCTCAATGTTTCAGGTTTTGGGCACATATATTGATGACTTATGCTTTCTCTTACTGGATATGCTATGTGTTGCTTAAAGAGTATGAAAAGGTTGCAGCCATGAGATTGCAATTCATTGCATCTGAAAAAAGACACCCAGATGAGTTCACTGTAAGCCAACCTTGCAATTAAACTACTAGAAGTAAGATCTTTAAATAATATAATCTAACCAGATCTATATATTATCGCCTTGACTTAAGACATTGTTAATTAGTTGCATACAATTTGCTCGACTCTGTATTTTTCCTATCATTCTCTATGTTTTGACAGGAGAAACTAGGAACAAATTAGGAAGTGGCAAAGCCCTTCTAATTAACTTTCTTATGCAGGTCCTTGTGAGGAATGTTCCCCTTGATCCAGATGAGTCTATTGGAGATCTGGTCGAGCACTTTTTCTTGGTTAATCATCCAGATACTTATCTTTCTTATCAGGTTGGTTGGTTTCTATTTGCTTTAGTCAAGTCTTTATATGTGATGTACTCCGGAGATTGGTGCATATTGTGGTTGTGCATCTGTTTGTTAGAATATCTTCAGGTCTGGGCACCATGTTGATTTTTGTGCCGAACAATTTGTAAATCTCTTGCAAGTGAGATAGGTTAAAAATTAAAAGCGCATGTCCTTGTCTGTCCCTTGAAAATTGGTTGTTTTGATTAAGGGTGTGCGAGCGACGAAAAGAAGTAGCTAATCATGAATGTTATGCATGTTTTCACTGCAGAGTGTGTATGATGCTAATAATCTGGTAAGATTGGTGGAACTAAGGAAGAAAAAGAACTTGATCCTGGGCTACTACTTGCTAAGGCATTCTAGAAGCCCTGGTAAAAGACCCACCACAAAGGTGGGACGAACTCTAGCTCATCAATCATTTCTGTAATACTGTTAGCTAGCTTGCTTGAGTACTTTTTCCCCAAATATGACGATCTCATTCGTGTTTATTTGATTAACAGACTGGGTTTCTTGGCTGTGGGGGTGAAGAAGTTGATGCCATTGATTTTTACACTGAAGAAATTAACAGACTGCAATACGAGGTCATTATTTTTTATGTGATATATTATGATCATCCTATAAAAACAGTGCACAGATCATTTCCCTAATAATTATCTTCAATATAAATGTTTAACTGTGAGTTGACAGACAATGTGCTTGCTTCCTTGATGCTTAAATTAAATGTCCAGATTGCTCAGGAACACCAAAGGGTCAAAACCGATCCTCTGGCAATAATGCCAGCTGCTTTTGTCTCTTTTAAAACCCGATGGGGTGCAGCCGTATGTGCTCAGACTCAACAATCAAGGAATCCAGTTAACTGGTCGACTGATTGGGCACCAGAGCCACGGGATGTATTCTGGCCAAATGTGGCAATTCCGTACGTACATCGTACCGTACGGAAGTGTGTTGTCTCGGTCATTTTCTTTTTCCTCACAATGACGTTCATGATTCCCATTGCCTTTGTACAATCGCTGGCTAATATTGAGGGACTTGAGAAGAAGTATCCATTCTTAAGCTCCGTCATTGAAGTGTAAGATCTTCTTTTCAATCCAGGGTCGAGCTCTCTCTTGATAGATTACTAACAACAAGACTAGATATATTAGTTAGTGAAGAAGGCAAAAGAAAGCTCATTGATTTTCTGAATATATGTATGTATGTAGGGAGGTTATAAAGTCATTCATCCAAGGGTTTCTACCTGGGTTTGTTTTGAAGATTTTCCTGTTGATCCTCCCAAGAATTCTGATGGCGCTGTCAAGGGCTGAAGGATTAATATGTGTATCAATACAGGAAAGGAGAGCAGCAGCAAGATTTTATCTTTTCAACTTTGTGAATACTTTCCTTGCCAGCATAATTTCTGGAACAGCCTTTGAGCAACTAACTACTTTCCTCGAGCTGTCAGCTAACCAGTAAGATAAGTTGGTTGCTTTTTGTATTCTAGCTGCTGATGATTAATCAGAACTTCTCTTTTAAACATAAAATATATTAAGATAAGAGATCAGTATTTATAACTTGTTTTGTTTGTGTCAACACTCATCATCGACAGAGTCCCAAAGACGATTGGTGTCGCAGTCCCAATGAAGGCAACTTTTTTCATAACCTACATCATGGTTGATGGATGGGCTGGTATTGCCGGTGAGATCCTGAGGTTGTCACCTTTAATTATTTACCATGTGAAGACCTATTTTCTGGTAAGAACAGAGAGAGATAAAGAAGAGGCTATGAGTCCTGGAGGTCTTGAATTTCACGCCAAGGAGTCTCAGATTCAGTTCTTCATCTTCCTGGGCCTTGTTTATGCTGTTGTCACACCGATTCTTCTACCTTTCATTCTCGTCTTCTTTGCCTTTGCTTATGTTATTTATCGACATCAGATTATTAATGTATACCACCAGGAGTACGAAAGCGCGGCTTCGTTCTGGCCTGATGTGCATCGACGTATTATGACTGGATTGGGCATATCCCAGATTCTTCTTATGGGTTTGCTCAGCACAAAACAGGCTTCTCAGTCAACACCGTTTCTGATCCTACTTCCCTTCCTCACCTTATGGTTTTATAAGTTCAGCAGAGGTCGGTTTGAAGCTGCTTTTGCTACATACCCATTGGAGGATGCTGTAACTAAAGACACTCTAGACCGAGTCAAAGATCCCTACTATGACATCAGAGCCTTTTGGACAAAGCTTACCTTCATCCTGTGTTCAAAGAACTAGGCGAAGGGGGGAGACCAAATGAGAGAATTAACTTAGACAACGCTTACATTAATCCAGTATTCAGAGAAGTGGGGAATGAAAACTCACCTCTCGCCATCCAGACCCAAGGCCAGGAACACGATGAGCACGAGGGTCATTATCACAGCTCTCAGTCATCAATGCCGCTGGGAGGCAACGTGAATGCTGGTGGAAGTGGTAGTGGGTTCCCGCCGTCCTTGGGGCCAGCAGATCACAGTCACCACGCTTGAGACCACCATATGGCCGGACCCCTCCCTAGAGGTAGAAGAACAGGTGTGCATCTGATATCCAATCTGCCTTCGCCCTCCCTTGTGCTTACCAATGTAAGAGCTGAGTTGGACGTTGATCTCCTCCTCTTGCCATCTGGTTGCGCCTTTTTCAACTAATCAAATAGAGTACCCAAACCAGATCTTTTTTTTATCCTACCCCTCAAATGGAGGAGGGGAGGAGCATACAAGGAAACCTTCCACATCAGCATTTGGAGTAACTTGAATGATTTAGATGTTCTTATATCATGACTTGATTAGGATGGATTGTAAGAAAATGTATAAATCTTGCGCATTATTAATTAACACTTTTAACAATGGATGTTGTATATTTCACATTCTTGAGGTAAATAGTACGTAGATTTCTTTAGATGAGGAAAGACATTTCTCAAGAGGAAGTTGGTATGTGCTCTACTATTGGATGGGGAGGTTGGAGAAATGAGTGATGTTTTTTTTTTTTTTGAGTAAGTTCAGACTTCATGTATTAATACTAAGAAATTCATCCAGATCATACACAAAATAAGAGTTCACACTAATTGATAGGCCAATTAGCTTCACTACCTCTAAATCCAAAAAAGCTGGCAAACAGAACACTGAGGGAGATTCTCCTTTCTCCCATTTGACTTGTCAGTGACAACTATTTGCTAACCATCAACAATAGTAGGAAATTAGAGTACTTAAAGTGCATGACCAATTAATTGATCTAATAGGAATTTAAAACTTGTATCCTCTTACAATTTTGCCGCAAACTCGAGCCAATGATACCGACTCTTAATAGATATTTACAATCCATTCTTGCATATTATCCAAACCTTATTATCACTGCGTACTATGAGAGCAAGTGTCATAGCATGTTATGGCAATATTTGCAGGTTGCACTTCACAAGTGCTGCTTATAATCTTGTGAAACCAGTTATGATATTACCATTGTTGTCTCAAACCATCCTTCAATTTTGACAGAAACCTTGCTTTTATTATAACCAGCTAGTCTCGATTCTCCAGCTGGGGAAGGCACCCATCCTGTATCAACTTGTTTTCTGTGATGATGAGAGCTCTACAGGTCCTTAGTGAATGTAAGCTTTGTTAGCTTCAACAATCGGCCACCAAGCAACTAGATTATGTTTGACTTTATCATAGCATCATAAATCACCCAGAGCATATTAAGGACTTGACTAACTTTGATTTAGTCCAAGTACAGATACCATCACTCATCCCTCAATAAATCAGAATCTGTAAAGCATGCTAGCTCTTTTGAATCTACCAGATTGCTCTAGTTATCTGAAACAAAAACAACATAGGAAGGATGACAGTAGTATCCTTTTTGCCACAAAGAAAACACTTCGAATTTCCTCCAATTCTTAGGTTGGCGAAACGAGTGATGTTGTCCGTAGCAGTACCTCTCATAGTTTTTTTGACATTTTTTTTGTCTCTTTTGTATTATTCGACTAAATGGGCTAACAGCAAACGACAAACAAACCCAATTTCAGGTCATATGAGCTCTTTTATTTTTCAAGGTTGGGTAGTTAGACTCTTAATTGTGAAATCTCCATTGAGGGTATGACTCTCCATAATCATCTTCATTATTCCCTTATGAAGATTTGCTAGTGAAGACAGAGAATCATACAAAAAGAGGATTTTTTTAAACCAAGAGTAATTTATTCAGTAAAGACGAACAAGGTTGAGTCTAGAGACAGGCCCATCTTGGAAGGTACTACACTGTCCTACCTGATAGGACCTTTCCAACACATTTTAGGAAGGTACCCCACTCTGCCCAACCCGGGGATAGGACCTTCCCAACGCTTTACCCAAACAATCGTTTATGATAGTACAAAACTTGCAATTAAGATTAACGCCCCATCCATGGCATCCCCTTGCCCAACAATAGGAATAGAAGCATAAAAGATGGTTAAATAGGGTTCCTATTAAACCTTGTAGCCATTCTAAAACCAGATCTTTTGTCTTGGCAACTCCTAGTCAAACCAGAAGTTGCTTTTCCATGTATTGCACACCACCACTTAAGGATTACATTTCTTCAATCATGATCAATAAATGAATGAGAGTCCTAACGCCCTTGAGCGGTTTTCCCCTTCTTGACATTCACTCGCTTTTGTGATGCTGCCAAGCTTCAAGAAGAGAACCCTTCACTATGATCTTGCACATTCCTTTTCTTGCCTCCAGACAAATCCCGAGGTTCCCCAGTATACAGGTGAACTGGGCACTCAAACAAACTTGCCTTCATCATCAACGCTTATATCTCTCATCGTCTGGACAATATGAGTCATTGATGGTGGCACATTATTCCTTTGCGGCCTTAATCGCCCAGACTATCCTCCCCCAAATCGACATCTTCCGTAAAGTCCTCTTATGTACTATAGCACAATTCATAGACTCATTCGGAGGGATGCACATGTGGCCTCGCTTTCCCACTATCCCTGCTATCGCTTGACGAGAACCAGAGCCCGCTTGAGCATGAGATTATGTTGATTCACCCAAGACCTTCCCAACTTCAGATCACATCTTCCTCCACCCCGTGCCCGATATGCACACTTGAGGCCCAAAGCCAGGGTCCATACGGAAGAGCCCTCTTCTTTTATCCTTGTAACATGAACATTCCTTGGTTGGAGTGAATAAACAAATTACATTGGAAACATATAGAGGGAATTGCTCATAGGAGATCCAAAGGACTAAGACCGCACCTTCCAGTGTGATTGAAACACATCGGATGATTGGTTTATGGATGTCAAGTAAGACTAACTCTTAGAAGTTCACCCCCAAATTGGTATCATCGCCATCATTCTAGGAAAGTTCCCACCTTGGACTCCAAGCGTTGTGCAAAAGCCTCCTACCTAAAAATGAAGGACATCATGAAGCTTGATCCAAATCGGGATAGTCCAGAAATCATGGTCTTTTGGGGCTTTGCGTGCATCAACATGTTGATGAAATCATGGTCTTTTGGGGCTTTGCGTGCATCAACATGTTGAAGGACCAACATGGAGTTGTAGAAAGTCCATGGACCTCAACTAAATATTTCATCTATAGCTTTCTCTTTACTGATTTTAAACTTGAAGAGATTCTTCCCAACCGTTCGAGCCTTGATGTGGCCTTACAGCTGCCAAGCTTTGGTACTTTTCAGAGCTCTAACATCAATGATTTTGAGGATAAGAGTGTTCCCAAGATGCAATCTCCAAACCGTTAATTGGTGCTCGAGTCCAGAAGATCATCCAATCTCATGGAGACGAGAGGCCTTCCTTCTTTGTGATCGACAATTCAGTGCATCGGGAAGCAATATCATCAATGCGCTCCTTTGTATTTGAATCATCCATAGTAAGGAAAGAGGAAATAAGGGCACTAAGAACGAACGAAATCAAGTGTTGGGAGAAGCAAGGGACATACAGGTTTGAAGTATAATGTTTGGAGGTACGGGATGGTGAAGAGCCACTTGCAAAGAGTAATAATGAATTTTGATTTTATCAAGAGTGACATTGGATCTATCGCTAGGACTGAAGGACAAAAAGCCAAAGGAAAGAGGGATTCACCAGGGAGAAGAGTTCGCTAGGATTCCGTGAGTTATACCAAAAGAGGGAATTAAATCAAAGTCAAAGAAGAAACTTTTAGGGATGTGCCTGGCTTCTTATCCAAATCCTTGATCAGATGGTTGATGTTTAGATAAGCTCTTTAATAGGTTTTTTAACTAATTCTCTCAAAAATTCCTGTTGGTTAGAGGAGAGAGACTCTTCCAAATTTTGAGCGATTTCCCATGCTATTGTTAGGAGATTTTAGTTGATCCTTAGGTGTGGTAGAGTTGGTTAAAGTGGAGAATATGAGGAAGCATGTTTAGAGATTCTTTTTTTTTATGTCTCAAGTATGGATAATACCATTAAGCTCCATGATATGATTGATCCCATTGGTTCTAAGTTTGTATGGGCTTTTAAGTTGTTGGCCGCCGACCACTTCAATGTCAAGTCAAGCTCTTTAGTTAGCCCCAACAACTAAAATTATGGTAATCCTCTGTATCTGTCTTCTTACTCTCTTCTCCTAGTTTTTGATTGATGGTCTTGCTCCAAAAGTTATTTCTCAACTAAGATTTCTAAGCTCGTCATCAGTTTGAGTGGGAAATCGTTAGCTTTTTCCAAGTTCTAGTGGGGTATCTTGTGGAAATTAACGGCTAAAGGTGTCAACGACTCTGCTTCTTAGTTGCTTTTTTTGTGTGGTATCCTGGTATTATGAAGCAAATGGTCCAAGGGTGTAAAGAAATGTCGATTCACCCGGATGAGAAGACTATAAATAAAGGAGAATTGTTAGCCATGGAACCTCTCAACCGTGACATCCAAAGGGATTTAGTTGGCTGAGTTTGGCACCCGAACAAAGTACTTCCAGACTTTCCTCATTCATCTTTGGTAACTTAAGATTTTATGTAAGTCTCTAAAATAGCTTATAATCGATTCTCCTTCTAGTTCTCCAATGACAGTGATATCAAACACATCTTGGCTAGTGGCCCATGACACTTTCAGAATCATCTCCTCATTGTTATGTCGGTAAACCCTTCTCTAAGTATTCTTGAACACAAACCAGTAAAAGTAAGGCTTTGGGTGAGCATTCACAACTTACCGTTATCTTTGATCAACAAACCTTCAGTTGTAAGTTTAGGAAACAAGATATGCTCTTTTGTTTCTTGCTTAGAAAAAAAATCAATCCTTTAGCTTCTAAAGCCCATCGTGTTTACGCTGAAGTTGATGTAAAAGAGCCTTTTTGTAGGGTGTTAGTGGTGAAAAGTGGGAACATGGACCATTGTTACAGAGTGTCTTATGATAACCTTGTCCGGGGTAAAGCCTAATGGCAAGTGTACCGGTCAATTGTAGCAAGTTTTCTTAAAAGTATCCCTATAGGCTATCAAACCAAAGGGGCAGTGTCTAGTTTGAATCTCTGTCATAAACTAACTAATAAACTAAGGAAGATAACAAAATAAATTAGGGGTTTGGATTGTAGAAACTAAATGAATAAATATAAACAGTTAAAAAGTGATCTTCTGACAACTCTTAAGAGGGAATCATGGTTTACTACTTCTTCCTAGTTTATCAATTCCCTTCCAGAGTATTGCAACCTCGGATCTAATTAATCTAAAATCGCTCTCGCAAGATATATTTTTACTAGCAATTCTTAAATCCTAACTCTCGTTACGAATTTACTAATTAATTAGTAGCATTCAAGTTTCATTTGGTTTCTCATCAGCTAATCTTGAGGAATTCCCTTCTCTAGTTTCACTAATAATATTCATATGGTCTAATGAACGCTACAGTTTTCACTTGTAAGCAATTCAAACTAGATAAAATCAAGCAATAATTAATCACAAGAGAATTCAATATTAAACAAGGAATAGGAGTACAATCTGTATAGAAGGTTTTTCTTCAAGAACCCAAAATTAAAATTCTTACTCCTCTCTCTACCACCCCACCCTATTTTTTTTACTTAAGAACCCATAAGAAATGGAAGTGGCTCTCGCCTACCAGAGAGGAGGATTATGGTTTTCTAAAATCTAATTTCATTACCATTCCATTTAGATCGGTTAACTGGATTCGGTTAGCCGTCTAATTCGGTTTTCTAAAATCTGATTCCATTACCAGTCCGTTTAGACCGGTTAACCTTTAGTTCGGTTCGGTTTTATCGGTTAACCTGGTATCCGTGTATTTTTTTTTTAATGATGAGACTCATACCATTAATATTATAGTACAACATTGATTATTCACCTAAATCATGAGTGACAAATCAATCAGATATGAGAAAAAATATAATATTGTGCATATTCCCTCAATAGTTACATTAATTAATATATAAGGTGAACATTAATATTCAAAGTTTTTGATTGTTTATATAATCGGTTAACCACAGTTAACCAAGCGGTTAACCATTATTGAAAATTCAATACCGTTGCTGAAACCGGTCAATTTACACGGTTCGGTTAACCATACCGCAAGAACCGGTACGGTTAACCTGAAAACAGGTACGGTTAACTTCGGTTTTGGTCGGATACGGTGATTTCGGAATTTTTTGGGCAGCCGAAGGATATGATACTCATCTTTTATCACTGGATTAGTTTATAAATAAATACGATGATCCAAAACTTTTTATCATCAATATTTACATTTTGTCAACACTACAACACTTTTAATCAACAAAACAATATCGTAAAAATACTCCAAATTCGACCGGATGTTCTATATAGAAATTGTGCTAGTTTTTTTTTTAAAAAAAAAGTGGGTGAGTATAGAAATTGTGCTAGTAAAAATTGTTTCTAATTAATAATCTTGAAAAATAGAAGTGAGGCGGTGGTTATGTTTGGAGAGCATTATTTAATCGCACTGCATTCCTATATGTTGAACTCAGAAGAAGGATATGAGAAAAGAGAAACAAACAACTAGTTCCATGAATTAAATTGTACTATTTGTGTACATAAAAGAGGGAGGGAGAAGAAAAGTATAATGAATTAAGCGAGGGTGGTTTGATGATTAGTGTTATAGGTGGTGTGGTATCTACGCCAGAACCAATGTTTAGCCCAAAGAGCAGGCATGGAACGAATGGGAACCCCTTTGGTCTCCGGCAAGAAAAAGACAGCAAAGATGGACATGACGACAATCCATGCGGCAAAGAAGAGGAAAGTTCCGTACTTGAGGTGGCAGAGCATCGCCGGAAAAAACTGGGAGAGGACAAATGTAGTGGCAAGGTTGATGGCGACACTGATGCTCTGACCGGCTGGCCTGAGGTTGAGAGGAAAGATTTCACTAGGAATGACCCAGACAAGGGGACCCCAAGAAATGCCAAAGCCAAGGCCGAAGACGCACATCAGGAACAACATAGTGAGAGCTTGAGATTGGAGCAACTTATTAAGCCCAGTTGAGCCTAATGTAAGTGCAAGAACTACTCCCATTCCAACCTGACCAATAAGCATGACAAAACCACCAACGAACATCATCTTCCTCCTACCGCATCGATCCACCGCATAGGCAGATATAAGGATGGAAATTATATTAACGCACTTAAAAGGGTAGCACCATACAAAGCGGCATTTGCACCAGCACCAACGGACATCATAATGGATGGAAGATAGAATGGGATGACAAAGATCCCACCTGCTTGCTGGAAGAAAGGAACAGCAAGCACCATAACGAGAAGTGGTCTGTACTCCCTGTGAAAGATAGTGAAGAATGGCTGATGATGCTTTTGCGTCATCGGCTGCCTTGGTGAGGTATGCTATCTCGGCGTCGATGTCAGCACCCTTGCCACGGATTTGAAGGAGGGCTTCCCTGGCAGCGTCAATCTTACCACGCTGGACGAGGCTGTTGGTGAATCAGGGATGAAGAGCGCCAATGATCATGATGAGAGCTGGACAAACAGCGAGACCAAGACAGAATCTCCAACCCCATTGGTATCGGGCAAACCATATGTTGTTGATGGTGGCAAGAACGTTGCCTATGCCAATGAAAAGATGGAATCCGGTGTTGAAAGTACCTCTCCATTTAGCGGGAGAGATTTCCGAGAGGTACATGGGTGTGGCCTGATTGCTGAAACCAATTGCAAACCCGAAAAATACACGTCCCAATATGAGCATAAACAGATTCTGAGCAAAACCGTCCAGCAATCCACCGATGAAAAAGGTGAAACCACCCAACAACATGGAAAACTTGCGGCCGTATCTGGCGGTGATTGGTCCGGCAATTAAGGACGAAATCAAACCGGCAATGTAAAGAGAAGAGGTAAAGCTAGCGAGAGAGTGGCTGTTGTAAACGCAGTAAGCGTTAGTCTGACGAGTCACGACATCTGGGTAGAAATACTCCAGGAATGGAGGCATCGTCATCACACCACCTGTGATACAAATATCGTATCCAAAAATCATGCCACCAGAAGCAGCGACAATGCAGGTTACGATGACTCCCCATGTCAACTCAGCGTCGTCCTGTTCAGCTACTGCCACCACTGAGGGTTCATCTTCATCATGATGAACAACAGAAGAACCCCCAGCCATCCCTCGACCCTGCTCTTTACCTCTTATCTATAACTTTGAGGTCTGTTTTCGTCTTATTTTCCTCTCCCAAATTAAACAAGTTTCCAGCCTATATATATAACCTAAATTCTCCATTCCGTGTTATCCAATCAAATCTAAATCAAGCATGTGCATACCACCAGCCAGCTGCCTCTTCTATTATTGTGTCATGCCCAGAGATGAAAAACAAATACGCCCTATAATAACGCCAAATCACAAAAATATTCAATAAGGCTAGCTACCTTAGTACGATAGGAAACTATATATATAAATGAAAATCCAACTTCTCCAAAACTCAAAACTGGTCAGCAGTATTTGTTAGAGTAATATATACTAGTGTTATATTGTATACGCTCTCTTCCTGTACATACATATATATTACCTGTATATATACCCCTCTGTATAGCATCCTCTTTTAAGTGACACAAATATACACAGAACAATGTATAGTTTCTTCTTCCTGTAATCAATCTTCTCTCGAGATAATAAAAGAACTATTTTTTCTTCCTCTGCATCTTACGGATCGACATGGTATCAAAGCTAGCTCTAAGCTCATTCTTTGAACTCCCCTTTCCGCTGCAATGGATCAAGATCAAACACCCGCAGATGAAGAAAGAGAAAACAAAAGTCGAGACAATGACGAAGAAGATCAGTCACTCAAGAAAATGTCGCGGCGATAATTGGGAACATGAATGACCCTCTATTCCGTCGACAATTCAAACATGAGTTTCGCCACCAAATTCAACAGCTCAGTGAAATACCTTAAAGGTTTATAAACCTAATTAAAAGACAAATCATGGAATTATAAATGCTAATGAGCCTTAATGAATTTATAACCATGAAAACTACTAGCACACTTGTATAACTATATATATATAATCCATAAAGGTTATCAAACCTTATATAAAATCATGAAAGTAAGGTTATTAAATCTTATATGAACATGGATGCAAGTGAAGTATTATAAATGAGAAAAGCAACTTACAAATTGATTTATCATGTAACACATATTACATGAACAAAGAAAACAAACATCTAAGGAAAACATACCTAGGAAGTCTTAATGACTTGTAGGTAAAATAATCACTTGAAACATAAGTGTATATACCTTAGGACAACTAACTACATGTGTTACACAATCTAACACATCAAAAAATTCCAGAATATACAACATATAAGTCATAATGTTACAAAAAGAGCAAAAGACCATTTTACCCCTTATGGTAAAAGATGCAGGGGTGGACCCAATGTAGAGCGTAGTGTGTCAACTGATACACATGCAATCCATAATAAAGTTAAAATTTATTTATATGTTATAATTAATCATGTTTAGTTAGGTGGTTTGACACTCATGTGTTGATAAATATGAGTTGAGTTCAAATATGGTTAATGCAATTTGTTTATTTCATTACAAAATACCATCTAATATATGTAAAATAAATTGAGTTCAAGGCTAAAGAATGACCTTAATAATAGTTGTATTACGGTTTGTAAGTCACTCTTTAGTGTATTTTAAATTTGATTTTTTAGTTTTGTTTTAATCCTTATATATTTTAATTGTATCTTTCTTTCCTCACCTAATATTGTTTATTTTCTCTAATCTTGATTTATTATGCACTCCCACATTTCCACCTTTTTTTATCTCTAAGAACAACAAAGGCCCTAAAGTAAATCACTTAATTTGTTGGTTAATATTTGCTACTTTTCAACCTAAATTTATTCTTCTAGTTTGTTCATGAATGATGCTTTACAAACTTTGATAAATATTAATATGTTTTTTTACTGTTTTTAAGAATATAATTAAAATTTAATTTACTGTAGACTTTATACTACTAGTATCTATTGTCAATATGATCACCTTTAATATAACATTATATAAAAACTTATTGTTAACTTTAAAAATCTGAATTTATAAGTTTGACACACCTAATTTAAAATTCTGGATCCGACACTGAAAAGATGGGCGGGAATCACTTAAGGGTGGATGACACCTTGCAAATCTGATCAAAATATCTCTTAAAACTAGCCTAGTCATCCATGTACTAGTCATTAGTCATCCTTTACTCATTAAGACATAAGATGACAAAATTGAAACTCTCTCTCTTCACTTCTCATTCCAGCCGAGATTACTCACCTTCATCTTCTCCATTTCCATTGTTTTGAGCAAGGAAGAACACTAGGAACTTCAAGAACACAAGATAAACTCATGTCCTATTCTACCTTGTATTTCCTTCCCCTTTTCATTACTCAATCAAAGAGCAAATAACAAGCTCATTTCCACCTTCAAATCAGGCTGAAATCAAGCAACAAAGAAGTAAAATTTTGGCAATAATTCAAGATTTCGAGCAAAGGAAGGCAAAGCTATTCAAAGAGGTAAAAATGTGCTATAAGCTCCCACCTTTCTTTTGATTCATTAAATGACCAAAATCCACGAGTCTTTCCATTGATTTTACTTCCTTTTCCATGCTAGAGCTTTAACTCTTATTAACTCCTAAAGATTGGCCAAAAAAAGAGGGAATTGTCTCTTAAGGAAGACTTCAAGGGTAAGTCAAATTAGAGGTTTTGTGCACCTTAATCAATTCCTTATTCATTTCTTTAGAAGAGAATTAACTCTCCTCATCTTGTGCAAAAATAGACAGAGAATGGACTAGGAAAAGTTATTGAATTTCAAAGGTAAATTCATCTCCTAAAGTTCATTTTCATGACTTATGATTTTTCCTCATGTTTAGTTCATTCCTAGACCTTACTTATGACTTGTTCTATCTTTCAAATCCATGTCTCAAAGTTGAGCTAACCTCCCCTAAATAGCCGAGAGCAAGAAGGTTGAACAAATCTAAATCCTAAACCTTGTTAATCACCACTTGAGCTTTATATTTTTGTAAACTATAATCTATAATTATATTAAAATGTATAGCCAAGAGCGGTGTGAAGAAAATAAAATTTTAAGCTTCAAATTTCAACGTAAACTCTAAAGACACATTTTCATGCTTTAAGGCATTTGGAATTGTGAATGTTATGCCCCAGTTTTTTTTTTCTATTTTATTTCATCTGGTTTCAAATTCGCAAGGGAGTTTTATAACTTTCTAATCTTATTTTAGTGGGATTATGTCATCAACGATATAATTCTAAGTTAGAAGGAAGGAGGGTTAATCTTGTCCTTTTGGACTTGTTACTAATTAAGGAGTTGGAGAGTTAGAAAACTAAATTCTTTTTAGATATCCTAACTCTTATTTCTATTCTCTCTCATCTTTATTTTCGATCATCCCTCTCGACAGTTTTCTCTCCTCCTCCTCTCAACTCTCGTTCTGCAGAAACTTCCCCTCTCTTGCTCTCTTCTTCACAATTCATCAATCTTGCAAATTAATTAGTCTGGTCTAGCTTCTGCATCGATGATTCCAATCCGTATAGCCCGAGTGTGCGTTGCTGTTCGCTGGTCAAGTCCCTTGCTTCTTCCTTCGGTTTGGTCCTCTTCGATTTGTGCGAGCGTTTGTGATTTCGGGATGTAATTCGAGTGGAGCAGATTGTAGGGTCTACAGAGATGGCTTAGCGTCGGATGTGAGGTAGGTGGTGAATGGATTCGGTTGTGTGTGTTCGTCCATGGGGATTTCTGATTTTGTTTGTTCTTCGTATATGATTGATTTAACTCTTTGATTTGGTGATGTTTTTGGTTGATTTTGATGTGCGTTTGATGCGTTAAAACCCCATGGGAATGTGTTTTTGATTGGCTAATTTGCTACTATAAATTATGTATGCTTTGTGGGGGATTTGTGGCTTGGTTCTGGCTGATTTCCGTAATTGATTTTGCAGTTTTCGGTATGTCCGAACATGTGTCCGAACATTGAAGTTCGGACATCATACGCCGGAAGAGTTTCTGACTCTCGAATTAGGTCCGAACATGCAAGGTCGGACGCATGTTCGGACCGGCCTTTGTTTTGACATAACTTCTTCGTTTGAGCTCCGTTTTGAGTGTCGTTTGCGGCGTTGGATTCCTCTTTTCAAGTACTATCTGTTCTGATATGTTTTGGTACATGTATAAGTGTACTTTAATTTGAAAGTCTTACATTAGCCTTTGAACTCTGATTTGCTCTGAAAGAGTGTTTGAGCTTCTATGCTTCTGGTTGGTTTTCGTGTTTGCTAGTCAGTGTATGACTTTTGTTTTGATAAAGGATTATGATCCGTTTGATATGCTTTGGCCCTCTGTTCTGTTCTGTTAAAGGCTTCTGCTTCGTTTTGTAAAGCTTCTGTTTTGGGACCTAGATGTTTAGCTTCTGAGCCTTGGATAGTCGGGTCTGGCTGTCCCGTAGCATGCTGCGCAGGAATTCCTTCTGTTATTCCCTCGGGTTCCCTTCTGTTCTATCTCTCAGGGTCCCTTGGATGTTTAGTGACCGACGGGTCCATAGCTGTCTCTACGGCTTCTGTTGTGGGATCTTCGGATCCATAGGACGTTATGTGAGTCCTTCTGATGTGTCAGCTGGTGTCTAGTGTCCCACCTCTGTTTTGATTAAGCTTCTGATCTGGACTTCTGAGTTTGTGGTTTGCTTTGTTCTGATATAAGACTATCATTCAGTTTGCTCAGTTTCTGCTTCTCTGCTCTGATTAACAAACTTCTATTTCGGTTCTGGCCTACCACTCCTCTGACTTGAGAAGGCTTCATTCCCTATCTGATTTCTGTTACAAATTCCAGTCTGATTTGCTAAGCTTATGTATTAGTATACGATTATGTTCAGTATATGTTTTGAGCATGCTCAGCTGATGAAGTTTATCACCTGCTGAGCTGTAGTTTGGCTCACCCCTATTTCCGTCTGATTTGTAGGTTTAAGTTTCCTTTGAAGACTCCGTTCTGCTTTCTGCATCGTCCTTTGCTTTGTATTTGTAGTTGTGGCTTAAGGCCCTTTTTAATTTGATTATGTTATGTAATGAAGTTGGGCTTTCGCATGTAATGTCAGATAGACCTTGTAATCTGTTTCTAGTTAATAAAGGTGTACATTGTTTCAGTTTTGGGTTTCGTATGTTAGAGCCTTGTGTTATTAGGTAATAGATACGCGGCGTGTAACGTCCCTAACTCCTAGGGTGGTTTTGGGGTCGTTATAGTGAAGCTAATTAAAGTCGGGATCTAGGTGGGGAAATGGTCAATTTTGACCTACAAAATAGTAGAAATTATATGGTCAAATTTGGATAATCACTTAAGTGAATTAATGACTTAATTATCAAGTTTAAAAGGTTATGGGGGGATTTGGTAAAAGAGCAAAAAATCCATGAGTGAAATGTATTTTTATGACCATTTTATGTGTAATTTTAAATTATGTTGAGTTTTGTAAAAAGGCCGTGTGATTTAGGCCAAGTTTTAAGTGTTTAAGCGCTTTTAGTGCTTTAAGATTTAAGCATTTGATTAGCAATTTGTTTGGTGAGGCCTGCTGTTAAGGGGACATTTAGAGTGTGAAATCTCCTAGGAAATTTTGGATGAAAATACTTAAGGAATGGATAGTTGTAAGTGTGAGTTAAGTGACAAAAATGACATTATGGGTGTCAAGTAATTTAATGAGTGTTCTAGTGAGTATATGAGTGCTATGTGAGTATAAATTAACAAAATTTGGAGTGTGAATTTGTATAATGGCTGAAATCTAGGCCTTGATTGGATTTAGGATGCAAAATATAAGTTATAGAAAAGTTAAGGGCTTAAATGAAAGCCTTTAGAGAAAATTGGGGTAAAACCATAAATAAGGGAAAGTTTTGGTCAAGGCAGAACCTTAGTGGTCAACCTTGATTAAAGAATGAGTGTTGACCAAGTTTATATGAAGAAATAAATCAAATAGCAATTTTAATAAAGATTAGAAGTGAATTGTAAGTTTTGTAAAACTTTTAGGTTAAAGTGTAAAAGCATAAAATATAGGGGTGGAAATGAATTATAGACTTACATGGGTCTGTTAAGAGATTTTGGAATAAGGTGGGTTAGTTTTGGAGTTATATTAATAAGTAATGTATATTATAAAGTCTAAGGATGAAATTATAGGATTGTAATAAAAAAATGTGGTCAAATTGTAATTTCCAAAAGATTTAGGTGAGTGAAACAAATCTAGAACAGGATGGGGTCTGTTCGGAAATTTAAAAATAGTGGTGGGAAACTTTGGTTTATAACTAAATAAGAGAGGAATATTATAATATATGGTGTATAATGTAAAGTTGTAATGTTATAAGAGAAAATGGGGTGAGAATGTAGATTAAGGAAAATTTGAGGTGCTATGCGAGATTATATAGAACCTATAGATGAATTATAATAAGGTGTAAAATGTCATTGTGTGACAACAAATAGTAAGTTAAATGCTAGCTAATTAAAGTTAGTACAAAGTTTAAGGAACCTTCAAGTTCACCTTGAATTATGAGTGAATATATGGAGTGTTACAATTATATATTAAAGTTGTAATTAAACATATTAAGAAATGAGCTTAATATATGAGAGAATCATATTATAAAAACATTAGACATAAAAGTCTTGAGTTAATTTGTGGAGAGTTGGGCTAAGGAAGGAATTATATAGTTTAAAGGGATTAAATTGTGAACTATATAGTTACATTGACTTGAATACCTTAGTCAAGTCAACTACATTGACCTAGTCAACTCAATTGACCAAGAAAGTCAAGATTGACAAACTCTTAAGTAAGATGAAGCTTTGGAGAGAAGAAAATACAATAAGGTCAATTATAAAAACAACATATAGTAAAAACCATATGAATATTAACAATAAACCTATGATTTAATGAGGTAGGTGATTAGAATTACATCCTAAGTTGCAAGACATACAACAATGTCATTAATACATGAATTACAGCATTGACATAACTAATCCAGAACCATTTTGAAAACCCGAGTAATAACTATTAGTTAATCACGGGGTTGAATACCGGGGGGATTAACGTTTATTTTGAAGTACCATATTGACTTAAGATCATAGGATATGAATACGTAGTGTTATGCGTTTATCAGATCCTAGTCAATAGAGTGCGAACCCGAGATGGGACTTCTGCACACACTCCGTCGGTGAACAGTATGCTGTTATGTGATCCGATTGTCTCTGAGGGTTTCCTCAGTTCGGGTTTGAGTTAAATCTTTGACAAGGTTAATTGCTTGCTTGTGTGAATTAATATGCCTAGTTGTATATTATATTGTTGCCTAACTTATTTCTATGTTATGAAATATTATTTGTTCGTACTTAAAAACCGAACTAAGTCAAAGCAATGCTATCTTATATTGAGATAAGAGACGTAGTAATAAAACGTCATAGCATAGGATAATAACGAATTATATTATCCGAGACTTCTAACAACTTACTGGATGCAGAGCAATGGCTCGATTAAAGCCGCTCTTATTGTTATTACATTCGAACGGTATAAATCACCTAGGGATACTAGGTATAAGACCATAATGGCAATGGGTCGGGTTCGGATTGGGTGACACTCCATCCGACCCATCACCCGTTTTTCATCCGCATCACCCGACCTGACCTGTCACCCGCAACTTCATCACCCGTTTTTATTTATTTCAGCAAGCATTTTTTGTTTTTAACAACTTTTATAAGCTTAATTTTTTTGAAAAATAAACTCATATTTGTTGAACAACACATACCCATCAACTAATGTCAATAACATACTCAAAACATAGAGTATTACCTAAAATTTCCAAATTATCTCTACAATTATGGGATAAGTATATTTTTTTATTAAATATAATACATATGGGTGACGGGTCCGGTGAACGGGTCAGGTGACTAGGTGACAAATGTTCACCCGACCCGACCCGTCACCCACGCCCGTTTCACCCGTCACCCGTTTTTCACCCGTTTATTTTAGGTTTTTCACCCGTTTTAGTGGGTCAGGTGAATGGGGCACCCGTCACCTATTGTCATCCCTAGATGGCACACATTTGAAATGTTACACTGAGACCTAAGTTGAAACTTAGGAATATATTAAGAGACCTTAATCATCAGTGACTTATATATGTATGAGGAAGTATATGAAGAAATCCAAGGGGATGTGGCTCTTGGTGTGCACTGTGATCACAAACTATTGAGAGGATGCCCGTGTACGGGTCTTACTCTTTCAATATACATTCCAATGATCCTAGATGTTTCGTTGGTCAGAGACTCCACTGTTGGAGGTGGCTACTGCCGTTGGTGACCCGACGAATATTGGGGTATGGTGTAGAGACACATCGTTCTTAACGAGACGTTATCATAGGCGCATGAGATGTTTCTCAACTAAAAAACTACGAACAGGTATTAAGCTCATATATTTGGTGAACGTTATTTAGTACCTTAAAGGCCAAGAACGAGAATAAATTAATATTTAAACTCTCGTATTATTCCGCCTTATTGTTTAGCATGCTTAATTATTTTGTGATATGCTATGTGAAAAGTATGAGTTATGTGTGTTTATTGTATGGTTGGTTATACTATGTTTCACTTTACAGTTTTTATTATTAAACGGTATTGCATGTAAAATGAATCGCTTGCTCTCGACCAATTAAATGAGGGGTCCAAGGGGGCATGACGATTACATAGAAACATACTCAGCGGGGCTGATTCCATACATACAAGCATAATCTACAGGGCTAGCTGATTGCCGACGTAGAGGCGCGGACTTTTGATAGTGGTATACCTTTCTAGGGTTTGATATACGCTTTATAATTTTGGACCCGGGTTTTGTAAACCGAGGTTGTATTTATTAGATGCTCACGCGTACGGGTTGTATCACAGATTTTATTTAGAATTGCAAACTATCTATCTCTTGTTATCACTGCGGGGATGTTTCGTATTGTATTCGCTTTAAGTTGGAAGCTTTATCACTCTCATGGGCGAGTGAGAGCAGTAACACCATTAGTGTGTGATAATCTTTATTATTTCGTTGTGATTGGTTTAGTTAAGTATGGCGGTTATATGTATTTAAGAGACGTTTAAGTAGGGGTGTCACACTCAGGGTTTGATGCCTGGAAATGCAGCGTGATGATTTCTCTCAAAGTGAATAATAAATTCAGGTTAGTCAATGGCCAGGTCACCGAACCTCCTCAAACCTCTGAGCGTACCCATTTTGGAAGAGATGTAATCACACAGTTTTTTTCTTGGATAATCAACTCTCTTGACAAAGCCATCACCGAGACTATCTTTTATTGTGATACAATCGAAGAAGCATGGAAAAACCTCTGCCAACGTTACGACCTCGCCAATAGAGCTGAAATTCACTCAATTCAACGGGAGGTTACCCAAATCCAACAAGAAGACGATGTCGTCACCGCCTATTTTGCTAGAATCAAATGGCTTTGAATATACTCAATTCCGCCTGCAAGAACCCAAAATGTTCATGCAGCAACTGCACCTGCAATCCTTTGAGAGAAATTGAAGCACAGAGACAACAAGATTACTTAATGAATTTTCTAGACGAGCCAACGATGATCTTAAGACATCAAAGGGCAATATCCTCATGATGAATCCTTTACCCATGCTCGAACAAGCCTATTCCTTCATTACACAAGACGAAAAACAAAGGGATTTACATGAAGTGAAGAATAAGAGTAAGAATTCTCTAGCCCTAAGTAGCAAGATTAACTGAAACCTAAATCTTAGAAACTTCAACTAGAAATCTCCCAACCATGGAACTAGCAGTAATAATGGTGGAAACAACAACAGAAAGACAATTTACGAAATGCACAAGCTGCGCTAAGCTCGGTCACACGAGAGCCGAGTGTTGGTGAATCGTTGGCTCTCCAAATGGCAAGGGAAATCGAAGTCAAGAACAACAGAGTACCTTTACCAGCTCTTCCTCTACAACCTCTCAAGAACCCAAAAGGAAACAAAATCTCACTACAGAAAGGTCACCTGTAGCGAACGTGAGCCATAAGCAACTGGATCAGCTGACTTCCTATCTCGACCAAAGGGAGAGATCATCCAGCGACTTCACAAAGACATTTGGCAATTTCACAGGTAACATGCACCAATTTCATAACTATAACCATCATAATGAGACAATACTTGCTCCTAAAAAACTCAAAGAGGTCTGATTTTGGATTCTGGTGCCTCGGGCACCTTACTAGAAACAAGAATCTGATGGATGAACATTTAGTTTATTTTTTTGAGAATTCAAATTTTATACAAATTATAATTTTATTCCTTACTTAATATTGAATTTTTTTCCATGATTAATTATTGCTTGAATTTGTATAATTTAAATTGCTACAAGTGAGAATCACGACATTCATAAACGATAGAAATATTACCTAAAAATTAGATATAGAAATTCTTCAAAACTATTTGGCTAAAAACCAGATAAATCTTGAACACTACTATTTAATTAGTAAATTCATAATGAGAGTAATAAATTAAAATTATTAGTAAAAATCTATTTTCAAGAAAACGATTTTAAATTCAGTCTAAAATTAAAAAAAAACACACAAGAGGGAATTGATGAACCGGTACTTCGCCTCTACGCCATATTGTGCGCATTTTAAAACCAAGTTACCGCCTGACGCGCTCCTTCAACTTTGTTAATTGGACTACTGAATCTAGTACCAAAACAATCACTAACTGAGATTGCATACTTGGACTCTAATTGAAACCTGAAACCCTTACCCTCCAAAATGTGCCACACAATTCCAACTTCACCTTGATCTTTGATTTGCTATCATCAATCAACACAAATTATCCACGAAAGATTGATAACTCATCCATGACTACGGAAAACAAAGGCTCGAAGGTCAGCTGTTGTAATCAATAGAGATGGTGAACACCCTAAGTCTCCCAACACTGCGTGATGTTACATAGCCTAGTTTGAGAAAATTACTTTGGCCATGTTCAGAAAGCTAGCCAAGGTCGATATGAACCCTCCACAAGGAATTCAAAGAGTGGATAAAGCTAAAGTCATGGGCTGGAGACATCTCACTGCTTACAGAAGATAGCTAAGCACCCATGAGACACCATCTTGAATTAACACGCAATAACCGTGTTGTTACCTTGTCCTGGAAAGACACAAACCTCCCCTTGTGATGATACTTGCGTAGTCTCAAAAGTTGCGTTAAAAAAACATTAACAGGCCTTTAAAGGACAAATTTTGGCTTCTTTGTTCGGCTACATAGATAGTTCATGAATACATTACCTTATACTTCCAATACCTGACACTGTTCTTACACGACAGGAGAATGGTGATCACCCAAGATCAATAACAGCGCATGTTAACGTTAAGCCAAATAATACAAGAACAAAGCCGATATGGTGCAATTGACAGGAGAATGGTGCCCACAAGTTGGACACCCACCTACCTAAACGACTGAATCAAATATAGCATCAACTAGGGCTAGTTTCTGTGGAAAAGACAGCCACCCAGACAACAGTGTTTTGACAAGCACACAAAAGAGGTTGGCTCCCTCAACTCTGGACAGCCCACCAAGACTTCACTATAACCTAAAATATTTTGGTACACCACCATTTATATGCATTTGTGGGGAAGGTTGTATTTCAAATATGAATGAACCAAACAATTAATGCGGCGGCAACAGCATCCAGGGGTACTTTAATATCAACATGAATGACTGACCAATCAGCACAGCTGGCTATCAGCATCGAGCACATGTTAGCAGCTACTGCAACCAGCTCAAACTAGAAGCTACTGCCACGAACTCAAATGCTGTTACATCAGGCAACAGATTAGTTTCACTGACTACAGTTCCTTGCAAATTCAGGAAAGCAGTAATCCTCAAACCATCAAAAACTCACAGACAGTACTGAGTCTAACCTTACCAATTGGGGATCATACAATTTTAAAAGCAAAAGAAGTCAGTGGCAGCAAAGCAGCTGCAAAATCGGAACAATGGTCTACTCAGGCACAACTGCGGCAACAGCTAGCACATTCATCTGAGCGTACATCAACTTATTGTTCTACCTGAGCTCAGCAATTAAACTTCCAGCATACCACCCATCACAAGTAAAAAGAACACCAGTACGTTAATAAGTAAAGCATTTAGTCTAAACCAAAACAGCTAGTTAAGTAATATAACATCTGATGGGACTATGAGAATCCACTAAGTAGCACTATAAGAGAAGCAATCAACTCAGAAATCCACTTATAATACATAGACACTGGACCATACCCAAAATGTAGGATCATTGCATGGATTCAACAGAAAGATGACTCTATCTCCCCAAACAGCTCCCAAGTACTATCAACCACGTAAATATAGCAGCTAACATCACAAAGCTTCCTTATCCATGAAAGCCACATCACAGCTTTGCTGCATAAATCATCTACTTCAAGATCAGGTCTTCCCGCCTTTCTACTCCTGCAAAGAGCATTGATTCAACAGGTGAATTGACAAAGATTCAAGTCAAATGATCTTATACAAAGTTTCAAGAATAGTGCATGTTGCTATATTGCTGCTCTTAGACTAAGTGGCAGAACCACTTAACACGCTAACATCTAACTAGCCAAAGGAAAATGACCGTAAATTTCTATCAGAATTCAAACAAGACATAGCTCCAATACACAAGAAAAACAAAACCAGGTTGGTTTGGAAGGGCATACAGAAAAAAAATAGTAGCCTGGTGAAGGAGCATAGCCTAGACTACTTACTTCCGCATCAGATTTGCGAGGACTGACTACGAGAATCTGCAGGTCTTCCACGTGGTGAAACACTTTTCGGCATTGGAGATCGTTCTTCACCAGCATTTCCATTAGGAGTTACCCGTCGCTGGAGGACTTCTCCTTGGACTTGGGCTTTCCCTGTGAGGGGAACGGCTGTAAATTGAACATTTCAAAAGCAGATTAGAGCTTTTACATATCCTTCTTTATTAGGAATAACATGGGATACTAGGTATATACCTCCCATAAGAGCGGCTACGGCTCCTCCTTTCATCACGGTATCTGCCTCTGTTACATCCTTGGGGTAATCAGGGCTCCTACTGTAGCTTCTGCTACGTTGATGACGATCTCTCTCCCTTCCACGATACGGTTCCCTGTCATACCTATCTCTGCTTCTGCTGGGGCTCCTCTTATAATCTCTCCCTGAGGTCATCCCGAGACCTAAAACAAAGGACAAGTTAGAGCAATTGAAGGCCAACAGTAACCATCAACTAAAAGCAGACCAACATAAGAAGCTGCAGAGATGATGCCAAGGATAAATATAAAAGACAAGTACAGAAACTGAAGGCCAGCAAACAGTTACAGGAAGTACACACAAATAGTATCAGCTAACCTAGGACGAGGGCTTCTTGACCTCTTGCTGCTCCGGGAGGCTGATTCAGATATCTTTCCCTTGTGACTGGACAGAGAAAGAAAAAGATTTTAGCACTTATGATCTGGGAGCAAATGTCGCCAGTTTAGATAAAGGTAAAAGGGCAATGTGTTTAGAGAAACAAAGAAAAAAACGAAGGATTTGTAAGGAATTGATAATAGAAGCTCGTTGGCTTGATCGAGATGGCAGTTGACATAAAGAATATAGTAATAAAAAGGCAGTGGATACTATATTTAAAATTTCACGGAAGAGCACTCTCTTTCAGTTCAGAAAGACCATATAGCAAGCGTCATCATGGTAATCATAAATACAATTTGATGTTTGCAATAAGCATACAAACTTCACTAACATTCGCTCAGCGTTAGGGCCATATTTCGCAAATTGCACCATTATCTCCCTGCCTCAACAACTTTTCCTGCAAACAAAAATGAATGGATATGGCAAGAATCAGTAAAAGGAACCACAGATGAATCAAGTCCTCCTCCAGACATAATAAATAGAACCGTCCACGGAACTCATACCATCCAGCCTCTCCACAGCCTTCTGAGCCTCATCCTGATACTTGTACCTAACAAAAGCAAATCCCCGCGAGTCCCCGGATCTTAGGAGTGAATTGCAACGAGAAAAAAATCATCAGAGACAAATAACTATTACTAATGTCTGGCACAAAATCTAAACATAACAATCGTAGAAAAAGAAGAAAATGAAAAGGAATAACCTTCGATCCCTTGGTATGAAGACATCAACGACCTTGCCGTACTTGTCGAACAATGGGTACAAATCATCCGCCGTTGTGCCTAAAAAGATTTGAATTGTAAAGGACAAAACATCGGAGAAAGGAAGATAAAAGATAGCCTTAGTTTTTTCTAGAAAAAATAGCATTTCACCGCAGCGGGGATACGAACGGAAGAAAGCGGGAAAAGACTTACGAAACGTGATATTGAGAACGAGAAGAGAAGGTATCCTTGATATCCGGGGTCCAGCTCTTCCGAAGTGCGACATTGCTGAGGCTCTACACTACCGTCTCGTGGGAGCGCGGCCAATTGGATAAGGAAGTAGGGTTTCTACACCAGGCAAGAAGTGAAGATGAATGTGGCAGGCGACGGTGTGCAAAAAGAACGCAGATAAACCTCTGCAGTTATTATCGCGTCGACTATTTGACGGATATGCCCCCACGCAATTGCAACGTAGACTTTTTTTGGCCAAACCTTTGCAAGAATGTTTTTTTTAAAAAAAATCACAATATACTCTGTTTTTTCATAATTTAAAATATATCCATTTTTTTAAATCGTTACAAGATATCCCTGTTTACTTTGCTAATTCACAAGATACCCCTTTTTACTAACAGCAGTCATACTCGTTAAACTCTCTGGAAAATGACTATTTTGCCTCTGACCCTTTTTAAAAAAATCAGTTTTTTTGGCTACTTTTTTTCGAAAATTTTATAATATACCCCTATTTAAGTTGTTGTTCACGAAATACCCCTGTTTATGTTTTGAAGTTCACAAGATACCCTGTTTATGTTTTGTGGTTCATGAAATACCCTTATCCCTGATGGCCTCGTAAAGCATCGTCTAGTTTCTCTTGTTTTTCAAGTGCCTTCAGCTTCTTCATAACCCCAGGACAAATGTTGTTTGTATTCCAGTTTCTGAGGTTTCTTGTCTCTCGAAATATCTCACCAATAACTAAGTACAAATCCTTGTCATAAACAATTGGACACAATTATAATATATGCAGAGACAAACTAGTATAGGATGGATTATTTACTAGTTAGATAAATATCTTCAAGTAAAGAGTAGATTGATTTAGTCTTGTGGACAAACAATAATCTCACAGGCATTGGGTTTAAAATGGCAACCTCTAGGGTCGAACTCAGTAGCGGATTATAACTTTTGTTTAGGGGGCAAAAAAAAATTTCAAATTTATAAGAGCATTTTGTAAATTTTCAAAGTTTCAGGGGGGGGGGGCATTATGGAGATGGATTTGGTGCATTCAAATATCTGAGCGATATCCCATTAGAGTGCTAAGCACAACACAAGTTTGACCAGGGGCGGACACAAAGGGGGGAAAGGCCGCCCCCCCCCCCCCGAAACTTTGAAAATTTGCAAAATGCTCTTATAAATTTTTGAAAAATACAAAATAACATAATGTTTTGAAGAACAATAGTGTCAAAAAAAAAAATTGCTCCCCCTAAACAAAAGTTCTGGTCCGTTACTGAGTTCAACCAAGCGGTAGTTATTTTAAACCCAATGTCTATGACATTAATGTTGTCCACAGGACTAACCTAATATACTCTTACTTGAAGGTATTTACCTAACTATGTAAATAATTAATGCATCTAGTTTGTCTCATATATTATAATTGTGTCTAACTGTGTATGACAGAGATTCGTACTCAGCTATTGGTGAGACATTCCGAGAGACAAGAAACCTCATAGAACTGGAATGCAAACAACATTTGTTCTGGGATTATGAAGAGGCTGAAGGCACTTGAAAAACGAGAGAAAACTAGGTATGCTTTACTAGGCCATCAGGGTGATAAGGGTATTTCATGAACGACAAACATAAATAGGGGTATCTTGTGAACTTCAAAACATAAACAGGGGTATTTCATGAACAACAAACTTAAATATGGGTATATTATAAAATTTAAAATTTTCAAAAAAAAAGTAGCCAAAAAATATGCGAATTTTTCAAAAAAAAATGGGTCAGGGGAAAAATAGTCATTTTCCAGGGGAGGTTAATGGAGTATTTAAAAGTCGTTAGTAGAAAGGGGCATTTTGTGAATTAATAAAGAAAACAGGGGTATCTTGTGACACAGTTTAAAAAAAGGGTATATTGTGAATTACGAAAGAAAACAGGGGTATATTGTGAATTTTTCCTTTTTTTTAACCTTGCATGAATGGTTGAGTTAAAATCAAACATAATCATATCTCAACCCAATTAAAATATCATTAATCTAGTTCAAAAATAAAATGGCCTAAAAAATTAGGATCCTAAACTAGTCTGTTTAAATTCCTTCAACATGATCTAATTCATTCAACCCATTTTTAATTAAATAATAACCCCATATTACTTAACAAACAACTTATTGAAATATCATACAGGAAAAGGCGACGTCACTAAAGCATACAATGAGAAATACATCATAGATTTATACCTACAACATGTGTAATTGAGAAGACCGGTAGTTTTGTTTCCGAACGGTGCTCACAAATAAAGGGGTGGGGAAAGAAATATGGCAGAGAAGAAATTAAAAGATATGTTTGAACTGTTCAAGTCAATTTATAGTGTTTTTTAAACTAAGAAAAAAAGACTATTAAGATAGAATTTGGAGAGCATAGACACTTGTAATTCTTGCTTAGTAATTTTTAAAAAATTTGCCCCATATTCAAGTCTATTCTTTTTTACTTTTATCATAGTTTTATTTATGTACATTAAAGGTATGTTTGGGTCATTAGTTTAGATCTCAACTTAACCCAACCCACAAAATTAAAATATTATCCTAATTTCGACTCAAAAGATGAATGAGTCAATAATTAAGACTATAACCCGCAAAAGTATAGGTTTGGTACGGGTTGGGTCAAAATTGTCAAGTTTAAACCCCTACAAGTGGGTAGGCCCTTTAGACAAGGTGGCAACTAAAGACGTGTTCAAAATAGGTAATCACCATTACTTTTACTAATCTAATCTTTCTCTGGTGCAGATACGACATTTTCATTTGTTTTTCTTTTTTCAGTTCCTTCTTTCGCCAACCATCACCATTGGACCTGATAATTGACCGATCCGGTCGAACCTGTGCACCAACGGTAGTGCCCTCCGCCATCGTCGAATGTGGACAATGGATTCCCTTGAGTGACTCCCATTGAAGTCTCTCGTAGTGATCACGATGCGCAACCAGAAAGTCGAAACAGTCTGGATTCCTCTCTTTATAAGTTAGCCCTTTTGTCAATGATACAATATCCAATCCTTGAGTTAAGACTATAACAGTTGACCATCAGTTAGGATCTCAAAATTCCTAAAGGTCAGTTAGTCTTGTTCCCGTTTAGATGTATAAACTTCCAGTCATAAGACGTTCGCGTAAAAATAAACGCAACAGTGTTGAACAATACAGTGTAAACTTCCAGTCATAAACCACAGATATCGCTCTTAAACAATTAAACACATAACGTTTGGACCTTAGGAAAATCCTTAGGACATTCAGACCACACAATTAACATACCGTTCACCGTGTAACTTGCTAGCTTAACAGTTCACGTCTTAACAATTTCTCCCCGTACGCTGTTATATTTACATGCAATACCGGGTAACATTAATACAACGGTTCACTAAGTATTACAGTACTGTCACTACAGAACTAATACTCGTAGTCCACTAACCCCGTATGTTCTTTATTTCCCCCTGTTATTTTACATTGGTTCAAGGTAGTTTATCAGTTCATTATTTTATGTAACAACACATGTGATAATGAATTTCTACCTTATAATATATTTCTATTTCATTAATCATGTACCCATAATTATTTCCACTTATTTCAATATCAATATGATTTATTATTTTTATTATAATCACAATTATTTTATAAATTTATTATACTTCATAATGTATCATAATACATAGTTTTAATTCCTTTCTTTATTAAATTACAAAACCAAACTTATAAGTTCGGTAATTACAAGTTGAACACCTTAACTTTTATAAATTACCAAATAATCATATAACTTTTATAATTTACTAATTATCCATACTAACTTTCGGAAATTGTAAAACAATTATATTAATTTTTATAAATTACCAAATGACCACAATTATTTTCTGTCTTGACATATACCTTTCCTTTATTTACAATTTAAGCCCAAAACTTTATATAAGTTACATATTAACTTATAAACTATAGTTTTAATATTTAATTTCTTAAAATACCGAAATGAACACTTATATTTCCACAATTCACACATTCGCCCTTATTAATTTTGGGTTTTCCATTTAAACTTTTATAATTACATATTCACCCCAAAACTTTTATAAACTTAATATTTTATGTCATAAATCATTTTAACCCAAAGTTTGGTCAACACTTTGACGAAGGTCTAATTTCATATTTAATACTTTAATATACCTAGAAAAGTCATGTATATTCTCGGCTATACACCATAGTTCCAATAATTACAAAATAGCCCCAAAACTTTATAAAATGTTATTTAACACTTAAACACTTATTTAAATTCACCAAAATTCATAATATTATTTCCTACCTTATATTATATCATAAATATACCAAATCAACCCTAAGCTCTCGGCAATTATAATTATACACCAAACTTTTCAAAATTTATATTTTAGCCACATAACTTTATAAACTAGCCATTTAAATACTTGTAGCTATTTTTGATACTCCCAAAATTTATAATATAAGCTAATACACTTATACACTTCACAAATCACCAATTAATACATTTTATTCGAGGCTGTAGCAATAACTTATCATATAGTTTTTAAAACTTGATTTATATCTTATAATAAAATATATATATAAATGTATAAGCCATATAACACTTCTAAAATAGACCAAATATATATACCAAATGATTTATATCTTAGAATGATTATAAACTCAAAATAGAGCATTTAACTCTTAGATAATTCAGCCTAATTATTTAAGCATCATAATTTAATTTTGTGACACCAAAACTATACCTTAAGGTAATAATCTTACCTTATATGTTATAAATTATTTTCTTGGTATTATAACCTATAGTTTTCGGCCTTAATATTACTAAGGGTTGTACATAAATTTTATCTAAAGTTTGAAGCTTAAATCAAACTTAACCTTAATAGATTTAAGGGAAAATTCACGGTATACCCCTGTTTTCTTTCATAATTCACAATATACCACTGTGTTTTTCGTAATTCAACTTTAAACATGCTTAAATGTTGTCCAAAATTGATGAAACTTTACATGGACGATACTAAAGTGTTATATTTTGGTCCAATTTCAAATTTGAAGTTTTTAAAGCTCACATGTGACCTATGGGACCCAATGAACATGTGACATATTCATTGAGTCCCACAGGTCACATGTGAGCTTAAAAAACTTCATATTTGATATTGGACAATATATAACACTTTAGCATCATCCATATGAAGTTTCATCAATTTTGGACAACATTTAAGCATGTTTAAAGTTGAATTATGAAAAACACAGGGATATATTGTGAATTACGAAAGAAAACAGGGTTATATCATGAATTTTCCCTAGATTTAATTATAGAAACTTACTCAAAATTCTTAATATGAGTTTATACACTATATTATATCAAAGCACCAAATTTAATTAGTAATTCTCGGCTATAATTTAATCTAGCCACCAAGTTTTGGTAAATTACATACTTTACCCTTAAACTTATAAACTTAATATCTTAGGTATTAAAATACCTAATTAACTTATCTAAAATTTTATAACATCTTAATATATGGTATTAAGCTAATATACCAAATTGGAGTTTATATTTTCGGCAATAATTTTTATAAGCAAATAATTAACTTAAAATTCCTTAAATCAATTCTTAAACCTTAACTCCATATTTAATTAATCGCCACACATATTTAAGACCTTTAATTTCGGCTTTAATTTAATAAAAGGGTGATTAATGGTTTAATGTTATAAAACATAGTTTAAACCATAGATCTACATATATATACTTAGATAAATTACTTACCCTCTTGTGAAATGATTTTTCCCTTGGTTTCTCCTTGGATCTTGGGTCACACAACCTTGATCTATACTCCTTGTAGGTGCCTTGAATATTAGAACAAGGATACCTTATGTTAAACCTTGAATTTCTAACTAAACCTTAAGAAATTTACTTAGGTATTATATATAAGATTTGTAATAAAGATTAGGATTTACCTTGATGTTTCAAAGTGGTGTTCAAGAACACTTATATTTTCGGCCTTGACAAGGAGAAGAGGAATGAATTAGCTCTTGAAGAGATCTAAGCTTATAACTTAGAAATAACTCTTGTAAACCTTGAAATCAAAGATTTACCTTAGGAAAAATGGTATAAGCTCACGCCTAGATTGAGGTATGATGAACACCTTGTCAAACCATGAAGAATTTGAAGTTAATGAAGGGAAGAAACAAGAACAAAATTGGCCATGGACTTGTCTTGGAAGAAAATGGAGTTTTAAGGTATTTTTCTTACCTTGAGCCTTCAAGAACCTTTCTTAGGCGTTTCCTTTGATTAGACACAAATTCCTAGCTTGAATGGTGATTGGGGTTGATCTAGATCAATGGAATGAATTAGAAAAACACCCTTGGTGCTAGGAACCGAAAATAGCTTGAAAATGGCATAAAAATATAACTAGTTTTACTTAGGAAATGAGAGTTCTTACCAATGGAAATTACCAAGTCTAGAAGGAGAGGAGAATGCCGTGAGTAAGGGAAGGAGGGAGGAGTTCAGATCGGCACTTAGAAGGGGGCAAAGGAGACAAGTCTTGCTACTTGTCAAAGTTAGGTGAAATAGTACATTTTAGTCAAAAAGGGAGGCAATTAAGTCTAAAGCTTCAATCAGTGGGATGATGGGTTGAAAACTGAGGCCATGGGACAAGGATAAACCGGCCATGACTTTTGAATACCAACACGCTTGACAAATGTGGTCATATAAGACAAGGAAATGATTTAAAGACATGAAAATCATGTCTTTTTGTAGCCAAAATCGGCAGGTATAGGGAGGGCGTGAAATACCCCTAACCTTAAAAAATAATTAAATGATCTATTAATGATCTAAGATGGTTAATAAACATCTAAATACCATTGAGGAACAATCTAAAGATCTCAACAAGGCAAAACATGCCTTAAGATCGGTAAAGCCAAAAATATGCTTTAAGACACCATAGAGATTGTATGACCTCAAATAGGATCCAAAGTAGATTCCTAAGTATTATAATGAAGTAATTAACATTATAAAACCATTCTCAAAGGAAACCAAGCTCTAAAACATGTTCTAACACAAAATGTGCTTTAAAATTCCTTAAAGCACGTTTTTGAGAAAATTGACTTTCTGAGTGGGTTTTTGTAACGCCCCTACTTATCATAAGGTCCCAGGATCGAAACCTGGCTCTGATACCACTTTCTGTAACGCCCCTACTTATCATAAATGCAGCGGAAATAAAATACTAGGGCGTTTACAGATCATCGGGTTCCAAACACCCGGCACCAAACCTCACCAATTACAACTTATGATATTACAAATGCTACGGTCTGAACTCGAGAGAAAACATAACATAAAGAATAATAACAAAATACAATAGCTCTCCAAAGTTCCTAATTCCCATCCCATACACTCATACTCTTCGTGGCTACCTGTATAGCATTTCGTACCTGCAAGATGAAACCAAGCAGCCCACCCCGGGAGGGGTGAGTCAGTTCCCTGGAATGGAACTGGTACAATCCTCATAACAGAAATTAAAACATAATCTTTAAACAATATAGAAACTTGGAAAGAAACTAAAAAAAAACCAAACAGAGGGACAAGGCACTTCAAATCACCAAGTCAAAGCAACAAGCAAGTAATAGAGATAGTCAACCATAAAGATAATGTTAGTCAGTTAGAACCACACCAGGAGTCAGTGAACATCCCATGCTTAAGTTAGATTAAGTTCCAGTAAGAGTAGAAAAGCCCAAGTAGTCACAAGGACTAGGAAAGGAAAGAAGAAATCCAAGAACCAACAACTCAAGGGTGGAATGAAACCAATTGGAAGAGATGGCTCGCTGTTGACTATGTCCGATAGGACAAGGGATATACAGCCCCTCGCTGTTTACAACGTCCGTCTGGACAGGGGATATACAGCCCCTCGCTGTTTACCACGTCCGATTGGACATGGGATATACAACCCCTCGCTGTTTACCGGTGAAGATGTGCGCACATCACAACAAAGACTCAGCTCATGGTTGAAATGATATCCACAGTCGAAAGAAGAATTTACCAAGACCAACATTCCCATATTCCCACTAGATTAATAACTGCACGAGCGCAATACCAAAACACTCAGTCCTACAGAGTGCAGAAGCGTAACCCTCGGCAGTTAATATCTAATGAGGTAACCAGATAAGGAAAACCAATGATCATGTGAATTGTACATTCAAAGCCCAGTTAGTCACATCAAGCTGAGTTAGTCACACAACAGTTCCCTTTCGAGATTCATTCATGCTCAGTTAGCGTTTCTCAAAACATTCCAAGAAGTTTGTCACCAAAAGTATCTGAGTACGAGAAATCGTACCTGGTATATGTAGAAGCAGTAACCAAACTCGAAAATGCGAACTACTTCCACTTATCACCTATGATTAAAGTATTCCAAGCATTAATTAGTTAAGGCACTATAATGCTACACATCCTCCATTTTTATTAGTCTATAGTTTTGTTTTACAGTTACTCCCTCCTAAGGATCCGGCTAGATCTCGTAATTAAATCTTTAGTGCATACTTAACTTATTCCATCTACCCACTCCTGATTATAGGTTTAGTTTATTTAAACCCTTTGGTTACGCTTGGCTAACTCACTCTACCACCTATTTAAGGTTTAAGATATGTACTTCCCCCTAATAGTCCACCTAGATGCCACATTAACATTTGATATTTTAATTGTTTCGTAAGAATAAGATTTATCCCAAATTTTCCCTCTTAATACGCTTCCCATAAGGTATGTTACTACTTTTATTTACTTCTGATGTATTTACATATACACTTATATTTTCCTTAGAGTTTATCCAAAATATTCTTTAAGAAATTCTTATTGTATTTAATTATATTTAATATTTAGACATATCCACAGCTGATATATATAGTTTATAAAATAAAGTGTTTGCCCTAGTTTAATTCAGCATATTAACCTCCATAATAATAATATGTAGTTTAGTTTAATACCTCGATTTAATATAAGTTCCCATTTTATTTTTCTCATATAAGTATTTTTATGTGTAAACAACTTTTACTTCACCTAAAAGATAATACCCAAAATATTTATAAACATACTGTTATAAAATATTAATTTAGTTTCCTTTATTTTCCCCAACCTAAAAAGCTTAAACAAACCATACTTTAATTTTTGTTACATTAAAAACCATATTATAAGTTATTCTTATGAAAATTCCATAAACATAATTTTTAAACCTATTTACCCTTGTCCAAAATTCCCAAATTTAATATATAATAACTATAACATTTTATACATATTATAAAATTTTTATTTCATAAAAATATCTTTTAAAATTACCCAAATAATTCCATAATTCTCGTAACTTGCAAAAATCATAACTTATTTTTAAAAACTCAAAACCCATATTAATTTACATCAAAATAAACTAGATTTTATAAGGAATCTATGGTTAAAATTTCAAGTCAAAATACATTCGGGAAGGCCATTAAATAAATCTAGCAAGTTAGGACTTTATTCTGGAAAACATATTAACTTATTACAACTTAAATCCCCACGATCTAATCTCGGCCGTCCATGTTTATTAACTGAGATCGGACGGCCCAGAATCCGCTAGTTCATCAGAAACCCCCAACTCACACCCGAGTACTAATCCGATGTTTTCTCACAATCCACAGAACGAAATTCGATGATTCTTGTTCCTATCGACTCGAAATTAAATCCCGGTTCTAATGGTACCCATTTCCCCAATTTTCATGCAGAATTAGTAGTTTCGAATCTGGGTTCGAAGTTAGGGTTCAAAGTTCAATTCGAATTCAATTTTGACAAATTCTCCCATTGTAATGCATAATAGACTAAATTGGCATGTGGGTTTGATCGGAAACATGACTACGAACATCAACATCAGAGCAATTTGATCGGAGACTCACCGGAATTGCATTAACGGGGCGAAACCAAATCGGGAAAGCTGGAAATCGATATTTTATGTGCGGTTCAGGTATGCTCCTTCTCGAATCAACTCGCAACAACTGAGAGAGACTTGATTCATGGAACCTATCACAATCCAAACTAGACATGTAACTCTAGATGTTAGTGGAAGAATCATGGAATTTGATGAACTAGGGAGAAAGTTACAGATCTCTCAAGATCGGTGTTTACCTAGTTGGTTTCGGGATGAACTGGGCAGATTTTCGACCGTGATCGAGTAGGCGACTTTAGACAGATTTATCTCCCAAACCAGTGCGAATCAGCCTTGGCCATCAACAGAAAAGTTGTAGAGGGATTAGAGATCTTCAAAACAAGCTAAAGAACACGAAATTTGGATGAGAAATGAAGAAGTAATGGCGCGACGAAGTTTACCCGATTTCAGGAAAAACTGGAATTCTGGGTT
The DNA here is from genome assembly GCA_023374045.1 of Limonium bicolor. Lineage (NCBI taxonomy): Eukaryota > Viridiplantae > Streptophyta > Magnoliopsida > Caryophyllales > Plumbaginaceae > Limonium > Limonium bicolor. Next base: position 119,381,405 of record CM041782.1, on the reverse strand, counting down.
ACGCAATCGCGAGGAGCCAACTTTGGATCAAATTTCCGGTCATTGTAGAAGGAGTTAGATGATGTGTGAGTAATGGTTGGAAAGATGAGATTAAGGAGAAGAAAAGAAACAGACGGCATACAAAATGGTGGAGTAGATCAGGAGATATAGGCGTCTCAAATTCGACCCTCGACATGTCAAAACTGTCGAAAACTGGGACTGTTCAGTGGTAATGCCTGGCTGACTGACACGTCAGCATTTCTCAAAATTTTGGCTCTAAACTTCAATCTATCATAACTTTGGCTAGGATGATCCGTTTTGACATTCTTTTTATCGATCTTCATGGTTTTCATAACCTATTTATTGGTATAGGTTTCATGGCCTGGTTTGACCATTCTCAAAAAGTTAACTCTAGCAAGGCTTAATAAGCTTTAAGGTTTCTAGAATTTTATATTGACTTTTATGTTTCAAAACAATGTTCCACACACTTCCTAAAATCTTTATAACATATTGGAGTGTTTAGAAATTTTCCCAAGATTTATTGGCTTTAAATCTTATTATTAAATTCATAATACTATATAATAATGTATATAATTAGGGTTAAATAGGAGAAAACCCCTAAATAAATTCACAATTCCATATAATAATTTAATATTCATAATTCCATATAATAATTTAATTTTAACAAAAGAAATCCCCTAAATTAATTTAGGGGTATTTCAGTTTTGAGTGGTGGTAGGTATTGGATTAGACCTTATTATACTAATGTACTATAATGTACCACATTAGAAGGTCTAAATCCAAGATTTCAAAAAAATCAGAAATATGGCACTCATTTGTGAATAGTAATCCAAATAGTACATATTTAAGCAAAACTGACCAAGTATAGTCAATGGTCAATGAATGACTCATATTTATCCATATGAGGGCGGCATCATGGAGCAAGGTGGACAGCAATTCATCTTTAATATAAATATCTAGCCAATTGGTGAATCACCATTTACTATTCCATTTCTTACTTTTCATTCATTAAAACACATTTTCTTTTTTTCTCTTTCTTCTTGTCCCATTCCAGCCAAGCCACCATCATTCTCTAAACCTCTCAAGCTGTGTTCTTGAGCATTCAAGGCAAATCAATCCCATTTGCACCTAAGGTAATGGTTTAAGGCTTATTTTAGCTTTTTTCTTCATCTCTTCATTACCTACACATGGAGCTCATGGTCTACCACTTTCCATGGCTCATTCTCAGTGTATTAAACCTTGAACAACAATTATTCTCGGCTGAAACAAGCTTTGGGACCAAGGTGGTCAAAATTTACATTATAAGGTAAAAACATACCTTAAGGATTTCTATTCTCCATCCAGTTTTCTTCTTCTGTTTCTATGAGTTTATTCACTCATAATCTTCATATTTACATGTTAATTCAGTTGGTTAACCATTTGGAGCAAGGGTGGCCGAAAATCAAAGGAAATATCATTCTTTAAGGCATTTTGCCAAGGTAAAACCTATTACCATAGCAGCTTGTGTTGTCTAGCTATTCCCCATGTTTATATGGTGAATTTAACACCATGTGGTTTGTTTAATTCAGGACTAAACCCTTTGGAGACTACCTTGCATTTTTAAGGTGATTTTTGCCTTAAATCTTACATTAATTGTTCTTTATGGTTAAGCTCATGCTTGGAGTATAACCATATCGTATTTTGGTGTATTAAACATGTCTAAATGATGTGGTGAATTTTCCTCCAAGCTTCCGAGTTGTTACTAAGGATAAACCAAGGTATAAACACCTTAAACTTATGATTTTATGATTTTTCAGCATATATATTATATGTGCCGAGAGTGGAGTTGTTTATATGGGTGATTTTAACCTAAGTATGGAAAAAAATGACTAAGATAAATTAAGCTAGTCATTTAAGTGATTTAATTAACATAATGGTCAAATTATGACATTATATGGAAAAATAATAAAGTATAGTAAGGTCAAGAGCTTATATTATATTTTGAGCTATTTATGTGTAATTTTATGTTATAAAGCAAGGTTGTAATAAGGCCATGTCATTAGGCCATTTTATTTAAGTTTAAAAGCTTAATTAATTTATTTTGTGCACTTACTATTAAGTAAGGGGTCAAAGCCGTAATTAATCAAACATTAGAGGGCTGTAGGTGAATATAACCGAAATTGGGATTTAAAATGTATTTAAATAAAAATTATAAGATTTATAAAGTTTTTGGGTGAAATTGTAAATATTGGAAAGTTTGGGGTAATCTATTAATTACCGAGAGAGTGGGGTCAAAATGATGTTTGGAAGTCAAACATTGACCAAGCAAAGACTTTGACCAGATTTGATGATTTATTAATTTAATTATCAAATTATACTAAGTTATGTATTAAAATGTAAAAATTACATAACATATGGGTATATAGGTGATTACCGAAAGTTTTGGGTATAAAATGGTATTTTATACACCTATGGGTTATTAGGAATTTTTAGGAATTTATTTGGTTAAATTTGGAGTTAATATGGATTATATAAGTATAATATATGATATTTTATATCACTGTTACATATGGGTAACATTTGTGGTAGAAACCGTAAATGTGGAAAGTATAAGGTTAGGAATGATATTTATAACCTTTTGGTATAGTTTGGTAATTTTTGGAGTTATATATAAGGTTTTATTAAGATATATGTATAATATATAGTTTTAATGACATTAGAAACTATATGTTATAAAATGGGGTTATTTAGTGAATATGGAAAGTTGGAGGGTTGGAAATTAATTTGAAACAGGCCTAGGGTCTGTTCGGTTATTTTGGGACTTTATAACCATAGGTTATAATTATATTAAGATTTAAGGATTATAATATAAGGTATATATTATAAGTGTGACAATGGAATATAATTTGGAGTTGATTTGTAAATTATGGAAGTATAGTGGAATATGATAAAAACCGAGAAGAATAAGGGCTATTTGGTATTTTATAACAATTTATAACTATAGGTTATAATTGTTTTAATGACATAAATGTCATAATATATGTTATAACTATAATATAACATTATAAATTATGTGGTGGATTTTGTAAATATTTAAGAGAACAAGGGTGCTGTTCGGAAATAATGAGAATTTTAGAACAAAAATTTATAATATGGTTTTCAATGTTATAAAGGTTATAACATTTATAATATAAGAAATATTCATTAAAAGAGAATGAATATATTATAAAGGTTTACCATATAATAAATGGTCCCATAATACATATATATAAATAAATATATGTTATGGAGTGAAAAATACAATATGGTTCAAATGAACATATATTATCATAATTAAAATGATATAAGATAAAGAGAAAAGAATTACAAACATTAGATATGGAAATTCTAATGTTAGGAGTATACATGGAATAATAAGGATTTATATAATTCAAAGTATTTTTACATATGAATTATACTACATTAAACTTGGAAAAACAAACCTTAGGAAAATAAATACTAAGGTAAAAATGTATAATGTATGATTGAGAATTATACATGCAAATATAGAAACAAACTATATAATATACAAGGGTATGTTGAATTACATGCGATAACCAAGTTCAAACTTTAAGTATATTAAAAATACGAGACGTGACTACGCATGTGATATAACGTTTTTCCAAATCCCGAGTTAAGCCGAAAACCCGACAAACGCTGACAGTTAATAACGGGGGATTAACCGGGAGGTGATAGTGACGGTACGGGGTACCGTAGGGTTATGTCGTTATACGGATTCTAATCAGTAGCATTATGTATTATTAGACGGTTAGAGACGACACGGGGAGCATCGGATCTAGCTGATTCATACTCCACGGTTATACATTCAGGGTGAACGGTATGTTATTTATGTGGCTTGATTGTCTCTGAGGATTTCATCAGTTCAGACATTGTGTGAAAATCTGTGTTAAGATTGAATGTCTGCTTGTGTGAAATAATATGCTTGAATTGTGTATTAATGCTGCTTTATTATTATTACTGTTGAACGATAACAGTACCGTTCGTATATATGAACATATTATAAAACGAACTAGCGGCAATGATGCTATCTTATATGTGTAATATAAGGAACGTAAGTAAAACGTTGTAGCATTAGGATAATAAGATAATATATATTATATATAGATATATATATATATATATATATATATATATATTATATATATATCCGAGACTTATATACGGAGCATTGGCCTCTTTAACGTCGCTCTCGTATCTAACACTGGATCCCGAGTCGACATACTCAGGATCGGACTAACGACCTTAGTCTGCTGTGTTAGGAAAAATAGTAAAGCGATGCGATGGTATAGATTAGTTAGTCAAGAGGATGTGGCTCTTGCTGTGATTTGAGATCAAATTAACGATACTAGGATACCGTGTGGGTATCCGTAAGTATCAAGGTAAATTTCCAACGGACTACAGATGGTTCGTCGGTCGGAGACTCTACCGCTGGAGTGGCTATTGCCGTGGGTGACCCGCCATAGGAGATGGGTAACTTAGAGATGCGTCGTTCTAACGAGACGCCGTCATTAGGCATGAATGAACAATTACAGACGACTATATTAGCTCGTACATTAGGCGAACGTTATTCGGGCTTGCATGCCAAAGACGAGAATTTATACTTGTTTATAAATCTCGTTGTTTCGCCTTGTTGCTCACTGGTTATGCTTGGTGGTTATGTGTTGTTTATTGGTGGTTTTGCTGAAACGAGTTGTTGTACTCATATGTGTGTTGTAAATAGGTTTAATTGAGTCGATGTACTCATATGTGTGTTATGAGTTGGTTTAATTGAGTCGTTGTACTTATATCTATGTTGTGAACTGGTTGAGTCGAGACGCTGTACTTGTGTGTGGATTGTTTGGTCGAGTGAGTCGCCGTACTCAATTATGAACTATCAAGTGTTTGTTGGAATGGAGTCTCTGTACTCATATAAGCGTTGTGACGCTTTCAGTGGTTTACTGCGATGCGATGTGCGAAGCCGGGGGCTTGTTTGCTATTTGAGTTACTGCAATATATGTTGTTGCTTTACAGTTTTTATATTAAACTACTTGCATGAAAATGAATTGCATGCTCTCGACCAATTAACTGAGGGCCCGAGGGGGCATGACAGTCATATAGTAACATACTCAGCAGGGGCTGATTCCATACCACAAACAAACATTTTGCAGGTATGCAGCTTCCGGTGTCGACAAAGAGCGGGATGCGCTGGGTAGTTTAGTTACAGTTGTTTAAATATGCACTGTTGCATTTTGATACGAACTTAGAAACGTGTATAGGATTGGGATACTTAGAATGCTCACTGTGAATGTATTTTATATTGGTTTGGGAAGTTTAGATCTATCTCTTGTTGTCACTGTGGGAAGTTGTTTCGTATTATTATATATATATCTATATATATATATATATATATATATATATATATATATATATATATATCAATAAGCATGTTATTACTCGTACGGGCGAGTGAGAACGGTGACACCTGTAGTTCAGTTGTTTAGATTACCGCTGCGATTACAATGTTAAGTAAGACGATTAGGAGCCGATTAGAGTAGGGGTGTTACAGGGCGAGTCACCCTTGTTATCCCCTGATTATTATATTTAACTTTGGCCCTTTTAACAATATCAACTCGTGGTTATTCAATACTACAAGTTAAATATGTAAAACGCATCTTTTCGGTACCCGAAAAGTGTGTTTTTGTGCTCTAAGAACAATATGGAAAAATAAATTGTTCCAACGAGTTCTAAATGTTTATAGACATTGTTTATGGTCAATTATGGTATACTAAGGTGTTACATTGAGTTATATGGGGTTATATCAACTCAAGACACAATTTCCGGCCTACCGGGACACTCCCGGGGCAAAAAGGAGCGTTAAGAAATTCCCCCGAGCACTTTGTTTATTTTTGAAAAAGTAGCTCGAGAACTCTCTTTAGAATGATGAATATTGGTGTTAGGAACTCTAAGAATGAATTATATAGGAGTTCGTGCCACCTCGGCACTCCTCCGGGGCATTCCCGGGCCTTTATGGGGCCCTCATCGGGAACTTCTGAGCACTTTGTATTTAACTGGGAATTTAGCATGAGAAATTCATCTTATATGTTTATTAAAATGCTATGGTGTATTTGGAATGAAGTGTAATGCCTTATTTCATCTTATAAAATATTTCTGGGACTTTCGGGTCTTTCGGGCCCTTAAGGGAACTCCCGGGCATATTGTATTTTTACTCAGTTCTAACTGAGGACTTGTGTTCTAAGGGTCATATAATGATCCTTGATTAACTTCATATGAAGTTTATAGCTTATATAACTAGTTTTGCTTAAGGTCCAGCTTAACGCTCGTTTATGACCTTAAGGAGTTTAGGTGCGTTTTTAACGCTTAACTGTTTATATACTTTTCTCAGGGTTTAATAATCCCATAAATAATATATATCCCTTTATTGAATTATTTAGAGGTTAGGGGTATTTCAAGTGCCCTCTGACCAATGATCATATCTGGCTCGTTGGATTTTCATGTCGAGTGGACCTGATTCGACCGTCCTCTCTCCGGTGATCACCAATGCGCAACCATGTAGTCTTTGACTACCCTGGAATTTTCCTCATCTTTAATTCTCACTGCTGGAAAAAAAGGAATAAACAACGTTTTTATTTGTCTTTTGGGACGCTTTATAACCGTTTTTTATGCCGGCGACGCAAATGGTCGAGCCTTTTAAAGAATGCGTTGTAAGCGTTATTTATACATTAATTTAAAAGAACGCTTATCGCTAAAGCATTTTTTAAAGCGGGTAAGGGGGCGGTGAAATACCCCGAACTTAAATATAGGAATAAAAATTAAGCTAATACGTATTTAAGGGCCTAATGGTACCTAAGTAATATTGGTAAGGAAAATAAATCCAAAAGAAATAAAGAAACGCTTTAAAAGGCGAAAAACGCTAAATAAGCGTTAAATAACCATAGGAGGTATGAGACCTCGGTTAGCGTACTATATGGATTCTAAAGGTTTAATAAGACCTAAGTAATTTATGGGAACAACTCCCGAAGAAAACGGATCCAAATAATGCACTAAAACGCTAATAGAGCTTTAGCGCACGTTTTTCGAGGAAACCCGAAAACGTGACTTTAAATGGTCAAACGGACCCGTAAAATTATAAATCATTAAATAATAATTATTAAGCATTTATGGAAGCTTAATAACCAATAAAAATAATTAAACAAGAAAATTCCGGAAAACGAGCCCGGTTAGTGAATAGTACCTAAACCGGGTAAAATAACGAGCGTTTCTGTAAAAAAACGAAAAACGCTCCAGCAAGTATAACAGTAAGGGGGCCGGTTTTATCAGTCAAATAACTCCCTCACACACACATGTAACTAGCTAATTAAATAAGAGAGCCAAAAGCAAAAAGCAATAAAGTAAAAACTACTTTATCCCTCATCTCTCCTCACTCACTCATTTCTCTACTCTCTCACCTCCCTCCTTCCTCACCCACCGATTTCTCTCTCCCTCTCTCTTCTGGCTGCTGCGATTTTGGAGCTCCACAAGCTCTAATGGCTTCCTTCTTCATCCTCATGCTCCACCCTCATGTAAGCTCCAAACTAAAAAATAATCACATATTTGTAATCCCCTCATCCTCCTCTATCATTCCCTCTTTTCAAAATTCGAAAAGGATGAGTTTCATCTCCATAGGGTTTCCCCATTTGGAGAGAAAAGCACACCATTGTGAAGCTTGGAGTCTCCTCTTTCCAACAAGGTAAAAATCTTCATGAAAGACTCAAGTTTTCTCTGCCTCCTTGTGTAACCGATTTTTACCCTTCTTGTAATGCCTTGTTCTCTCTTTGTTTGAGCTTGGTTCAACTCTCCAATGGTGGAGGAACTCCCCTTTGTATTCAAGGCTTAAAAGCCTCTCTTGAAACTCCAAGGTAAAACCCTAACTTGTGGTAATTTAAACCCTTCATTTAATTAGTGGTGTTATAAGAGGTTAGAAGTTTAATTATATTCTCCTTATGTAATTTGGGTGTTGGGATGGAGTTTGGTAACTCCATCCCGCACAAAAACCGAGTTGGACAAGAAAGAGAGGAAGAGGAGGAATGGAAAAGAAATGAAGGAATCAAAAGCGCAAGGTAAGAGCTCCCTTTTAATGTTAAATTTTATTGCATTAAAGTGATGGGAATGGGTAAACCAATTTAAAGAACCCAAAACCTTGTACTAGTAATGAGGATTGTGAAGTTTGAGTATTTAAGAGCAAGTATTTGAATTTTAGGCTTTGGAGCCAAATGTGATGTGTATGTGTATTGGAATTGTGGATTGAGAAAGTATTGAGGAATTTATATTGTATGTGTGCTGGTAGAACCCTTGTGGTTTGGCTAGATTAGGAATGAGTTTGATGAGAAAGTACATATGAGGATAAGTAAGAAATGTAGATGAACTATGGCAAAATTTTGGTAGGAATATGTACATGTATGGAGGACTTGGTGAATGGGAAAACCAAGGGTGTATGGGAGTTAGTAGAGATGTTTAATAACTATGAGTAGTAGTTGTGGTAAGAGAATGAAAGAATGAAAAATCTGTAGCAAGAGTTGTTGAATGGTGTTGGAGAAACTAGGAGAACTTATGTACATGACCTAGGGAGTGAGTGTTGGACTTGAAGAGGAGAGGCAATGCATTGTAGGCCTTGGAAATGGCATTAGGAGAGGAAATTAAGTATGGAGGAGGTAGGAACCAAAATCTGTAGCAAAGAGGTATTAAATTGCATTGTAGGACTAGGAAGAATTAGTGTGCAAGATTTGGTAAGAGGAGAGTTGGACTTTGGTATAGGTAATGTAATGGCTTGGAAATGTATTTGGGATGCTAGGAGTGACATTGGTAGAGGAAGTATTGAATGGTAGAAGTTGTAACAAAAATCTGTAGCATAAGTGTAACAAAAACTGTTACAAGTGTTGGAAAAGAAGTGAGGGAATTGTGTAAGTTGTTTGAAGGATTAGTAATGGATTTGGTGGATGAATTAAGGTGATTTAGAGGGCTTAATTAGTGCTAAATCATGTGGGATTACATGTAGGAAGATTGGGGAAGAAATGGGTAAGAAAATAAGTGAAAAACAAAATCTGTAGGTAGGTTCTGAACCGGTCCGACCCAGAGGTTGGGTCGGACGGTGGGTCGGACAGAGCACAGGCCACGGAACCAAAACATTCTGGAACCGTCCGACCCAGGAGCCATGGGTCGGACATGGGTCGGACGGAGCTTGGACAACAGGACCGAAACTTTCTGGAATGGTCCGACCCAGAGGTGTATGGGTCGGACGGAACAGTTCTGGGTCGGACGGGAGGAATTTCAGAGAACGGAAACCTACTGGAATGGTCCGACCCAGGGCTTGGGTCGGACGCTGGGTCGGACGACCCATAACTTACAAAAAAAAACTATAGGATTATAACTAGTATATATATATATATATATAGATATGTATACCCACCTATACATATGCACATATATATGTAAGTAACCCATGGATAAGTAATGAAAAAGAAAGTAAATGAAATATAAGTGTAAAGAATGTAAAGACTTAGTAATGAATTAGGAAACGTAAGAGTAATCGAATTAAGCTAATGATAATTAGATTAATCATTCAATTGTATGTATCATAGGAATTTGATTTGTGAACACCGGAGGAACGTTGGGATACAAGTACGACGGTGAACGGTATGATTTCTTCATGCCCTGTATCCTAATCTGGTTACCCCGATTTGTGTGCTTATTTGATCACCTAATGAGATAAATGCATGAATCGGACTATATTGCACTTACTTGTGCTTGATTTATGTGTTCTTGATATTTATTGTCTTGAACACTAGTTTGTATAATTCATGAAATATGTGGATGAAGATGAAGTGTATTTGTATCTTGTAGTGTACTTGTGTATTGCATTGTATTTCGTGTGGATGTATTATGTGCAATGTATTGTATTATTGTGGCTTGGATGTTGACTTCTACTAAATTCCTAACTAGCTAACTCCTAACATAAGTAAGGATTAAATGAGTAGAAGTCCGATATAGCTTCGGCCACGCGTGAGGGAGGAGACACAAGAGGTTGGATCCGATTCCTGACTCTTAAACTGGTCCGCGGCCCAAACCCCTTAAATGGGTAGCATCCCGGATTGGTGAGTCAAGTAAATCCCGGTGGTGGGACGGAGTAGTCCCCGGGCCGGAGGTCCCGACGACTTAACATGAGTAAGAGTAAAAGTAAGTAGTATGAGTATGAGTATGAGTATGAGTATGTATGCGTATGTATGGAGTAACGAGTAAAAGAGTAATCTCCACCCGATTAACCGGGTGGATCAATGAAGCTAACAAGTACTGTATTGTGTATGTAATGAGTATGTGTAATTCGGAAGAAGGTAAGTATGTATTGGATGGTTTATATCGTATTCCTTGTATGTAATGAAGTGTATGTATGTATGCCTTGTGTAAGTATTGTAGTATTGTGTATGAAAGCATGTATGCATGATGGATGAACAAATGAACTGCATGTATTCGACCAAGTGGTCGGCGTACCCTCACTAGTACGCGGGGTATGCGGTTATCATATGCAGCAAAAGCTGACCCCCCAGGGGGAACGTTTTTAGTGTGCAGGTACCCGAAGCGAATATGGTCAAGGTAAGAGACTGGTGGCACACCCTTGTATTTGGAAAGCAAGTAACTTGTGAGGAATGGGTAGATGTAGACTCTTAATGAATACATAGGAACTTGGGAGAATCAATGTATTTGTATTTGGAACTTAGTAAACTCGGTTATGTATTTTGTATCGTATGGTTTATGAAGGAGTAAAGTGTTGAATGGAACATTGTAGTATTCGATTGATAAATGGAGTATGCATTGTAGATGTGTAGCACTCGGGATTCCGGTCCATCAGACCGATGATGTATGTAGTAGTAGCAGCCTTGTTAGTCACGTGGGTGACTAACGGCAGTGTATCACCCACCGTTGAGTATGTAAGTATCCGCTGCGTAAGTCTGAATTGTATAAGGAGGTTGGACGGTAATGACAATTAGCGGTAGGGGTGTTACAGCGGGAATCTACGAGGCATAAAGAACGCTTCAAGGTGAAAGCGTTCTTTATGTCCGACTATAAAAAACGCTTGCTTATTATAAGCGTTCTTTATGAAGATTTATAAAAAACGCTTATCAAGACAAGCGTTCTTTGTCATTTGGCGCGAGAGTATAAGAAACGCTTATACATATAAGCGTTTCTTATATGGTCTTTTTTTTAATATTTTATTTTTTATACAATTTATTACCCTCCGCGTAACACAAAATTAAAATCACAAAATCATTCAAAACCTGTTTGCATTGTATATACCATATCAACCAAACTGTTGAATTTTAATTAATATATAGATCAACAACAACTCTTGTTTGCATTAATATATATACCAGCTAGCGCACATACGCTTAAGTGTAGTATCGATCAACTACAACATTTGTAACTAGCTAGTTAACCAAAATACTAAAAATGGTAACCAAAATACTAAAAATGGTTCAAGTACTTCGATCATAACATGTACAATACAACCATTTGAAAAAAAAAGAAAAGATAGATCATGACTCATGACTTCTTCTGATCAATTTAGTGCTTTCAACACATGTGTGCGCCCTCAATAAACTTCAGATCGATCGACTTGTGAATAAGTGTTGAGAAGAAATCAACAAGCTGCACAACAGAATTATAAAAGCGATTAAGTGCACCATTTAAACTTATCCAAACATGCGCAAATAAGTAAAATCACCAATTCAAACACAAAAGTACTTATAATACGTACCTGAGAAGAAATTTCCAATTCGCTAAGACAGTTGTTACCTCTATTGAAGATGAAAGTACCGACGATCATGATGATTCTTCTGCTGATACAAAGGAGACAGAAGAAAAAAAATATGGTACAAAAGAGATAGAGGCAGATATAGATGAAAGGATGAATGAGAACTCAGAAACAGAGGTTTGAAGAAATTGGCTAAATAGTTAAGTGAGGCTTCCACGAAGTAGAGTCCAGTGGCGATTAACGAATTACCGGCATACTTCATGACCTTGAATGAAGAAAACAGTTTTCTAGAGTAGTTGTATCAGAAGGATAAGAGGAACCTTAGTCGATTATATGGTGGCATGGGGGACTATATGAAGATAAAGTGGTACCAGATCGCCCGGTTGATGAGTTTCATGACTTATGGATGGAAACGGAGGTGGAGAAGGTAGACACTTCTCCATCTTCAGTTTGGATTGGATTCGCATCTTCTTTCAGTTTTGAACATCGATAGGTCGGAGAATCTTCAAACACTTGGACATGAATGTCTGTAGATTGCATGCAGTCAATTGGAATACTAGCCACACATTGTTGATGTGGGGTGCATCATACTTTTTTAAAAAACTAGATGAAAAACTCTTGGCAATTAAAAAGATTGAGATATTCCCCCTAAGTATGATTCCCCTGAGTTTGCATGTTAAGCGACTTTAACAAATGATAGCAATAAGTGACAGCTTCTATGCACAATAAGTGACAACTTTTATGTTATAATGTAACCTTAGTAGATAACTTTCTACTATGGTTATAGTATAACATAAAACTGTCACTTATTGTGCATAGAAGCTGTCACTTATTGATAGCTTTTATGCTATACTACCTTAGTAGAAAGTTATCTACTAAGGTTACATTATAACATAAAAGCTGTCACTTATTGTGCATAGAAGCTGTCACTTATTGCTATCATTTGTTAAAGTCGCTTAACATGCAAACTCAGGGGAATCATACTTAGGGGGAATCTCTCAATCTTTTAATTGCCAAGGGACCTTCATCTAGTTTTTTTAAAAGATACGATGCACCCCACATCAACAGTGTGACTAGTATTCCAAATGACTACATGCAATCTACAGACATTCATGTCCAAGTGTTTGAAGATTCTCCGACCTATCGATGTTCAAAACTGAAAGAAGATGTGAATCCAATCCAAACTGAAGATGGAGAAGTGTCTACCTTCTCCACCTCCGTTTCCATCCATAAGTCATGAAACTCATCAACCGGGCGATCTGGTACCACTTTATCTTCATATAGTCCCCCATGCCACCATATAATCGACTAAGGTTCCTCTTACCCTTCTGATACCACTATTCTAGAAAACTGTTTTCTTCATTCAAGGTTATGAAGTATGCCGGTAATCCGTTAATCGCCACCGGACTCTACTTCGTGGCAGCCTCACTTAACTATTTAGCCAATTTCTTCAACCTCTCTGTTTCTGAGTTCTCATTCATCCTTTCATCTATATCTGCCTCTGTCTCTTTTGTACCATGTTTTCTTCTTCTGTCTCTTCTGTATCAGTAGAAGAATCATCATGATCGTCGGTACTTTCATCTTCAACATAGGCAGCAACCGTCTACATCGGCCAAATTCGTCTGACTTTTTATCCGATTTTCTCTGTGATGTTTCAGTGCTGTCCAGTTCTGATTGCTCGGTCTACTGAAGCTTCTACAGCATACATACTAGTCAGAGGTGACTAAAGGAATCGAAAAGAGAGAAGAAAGGTCGTGAAGGAAAATAAAGTTGGTGGGCCCGTCCGAGTTCAATTTTTTTATTATAGGTTGATGCCGATCGAAGGTCATAGGCGCTAGCCAAAAAATGTAAAGGGATACTAAAATAATAACTACAAGAAATTAAGAAGCTGTAAGTAGTGCTAGAGGTCTCTAATATGGCCAATGGTGGTCATATAGATTTCCAAAACATTAGAGGGTTAATTGGAATGCCTAGCTTGACCGGATAACAAATCTGAGAAGAATGTGAAGGAACTTATAAGTTTTTGATGTTGGTATTGGTAGAAACGTAGATAAACTTCTGGGTGGATGTTAAGGTAAAAGCAATATGGGGAAGGGGAATACGTCAGGCAAGCTGCCGTAATGCTAGGTCTTTGTAACTAATTAATACATCCTATAGTCATATAATATTTGCACCCTAGGTTATACTATAATATAATATAATATATAGCATTAATTAATACACCCTATAATCATCTAACCAAATTAATTTCGCCATATATACTATATTTGTATGCATGCCGAAAGGCATTATATTACACATTAATTCCCAAGTCCATTAATTGTACAACCAGCAAGTAAAAATCAGCACATAGTACAACAATATGCGCCCTTGATTAACAACAATCAACACATAGTAAAAACCAGGAAGTCCATTGGTCTGCATGCAAAATTATTCCCAAACACACGCGCGTACACTTTATTTCACGCCTTAATCCCAAAAAAACAGAGTATATATTTCCTGATTAATTAACAAGCTAGTTTGGTTTGCAAGTACACATAGGTTAACAACAAATGCGCGTGCCGTAGTTTGGTTTGCATGCAAAATTATTCCCAAACAATACACACACAATATATTTCACGCCTTAATCCTAAACAAACAGACCCCTTAACCCCAAACAACAGAGCATGTATTTTCCTGATTAAGAAGTTTGGCTTGCAAAAAACCTCATCAGCCCAAGAATAGAGCCGAAAGATCTACCGCGCATGTATGTTGTTCCTTTCGCTAGTTGGGGTTGTAATCCAGAGGTGCCGTGCGTGCGACAGGGCAGTATGTCTTGTTCGTGCGATTTTGCAAACATTAATTACTAATCGAAAGATTATATATATGACAAAAAAGGATAGGCTGAAATACCCCAAACCTTGGTATGTTGTTTAAATGTTAAACTATGGTATTTAAAGGCTAAAAAGTGCCTTAGAAACATCAATGAACCATTTAAACCATGGTAAAACACAATAAAACACTAAGACACGACGGTTTGAGCAAAAACATGCTCTAAGCTTGAGTGAACTTGGTTAGGACCCAAGGAGCCTACCAAGACTTAAATAATATTTAATTATGATTTTATAAGGCTAATTAAGTCCTCAGGAGACCTTGGTAGACAATGAAACCAAACCAAACACAAATAAATACCTTAAGGTCAATATGGGCTAAAATGTGCTCTAAGCTTGGGATAAGTTTGGTTAAGACTTAATAAGCTTACCAAGACTTTATTTATATGTTAATGAACATATTAAATCAATTACCAAAGAAAACCAAGCTTGAAACAAGTTAAAACACAAAATGTGCTTTAAGAAGTCTTAAAGCACAATTTTGAAAAATTGTCTTGTAAATGATTTTGAGTGGCTAAATGTCCATCATTACTCTTAAATAAATATGTGTACTATATATATCACATTTGGAAGTCTATATCAATGGGAATCAAAAATTTCACTTCTATGTGCCTTGTTTTTTGTGAATAGGGGTGATTTTAGTAAGCTAGTTTGTAACATATGTTACTATGAGTAATTTAATTGGTCAACTAAGACCAAAACACCCTAAGTAACTAAAGGGGGCCGGTTTTCATGGTGTGATTCACCACCCTTGCTAGCACTTATCAAGTAAATACATAAAGGATAAAGCAAGTTACTATTTACTTTTAACAAACAAATATCTAAAGCTAGCTACTTACCTTCTCATTCTCTTATTCTCCTTCATTTCACACGATTTCTTCATCTCTCCCAAGCTCCATTCTCGGTTTGCTACAGCACCATCTCATTCTTCATCTTCTTTCACTTGTAACTTATGATTCCATGCTCCAAAATCAATTTCAAGACTACCCTTGTCTTAGTTAGATCAAGCTCCTCATTTCCCTCTTTTCAAATCTTCAAGAACTCAATTTTGGTGCCATGGAGATTCACCATTGAAGGAGTTTGAGCTCATATTTTCATGCCTTGTCATTCTCTTATGCTTCAAGTTAAGGAAACTCAAAGAAAAATGATGTTTCCTTCATGTTTTGTGTTGTCCGAAACTTCACCTCACAATGGTGTCTTTACCTTGCTTGTTTTAGCTTCATTTGAATCTTCCAAGGGCTAGGAGGAGTCCTCTCTTGATACTTATTCAAGCTCTCTTTCCATTCCAAGGTAAAACAATCATTTTAATACCTTAAGATAATATATGTAACTAGGGTTTACAATGAGATGAAGCTTAAAGCTTGTATACTCATTATATTATATGTATATTGATTAGAAAGTTGACAAGTGATCAAACTCCTTGCTGATTTCGGTTCAAGGAAACAAGAAAGAAGTTTGAGAGGAAAAGAGGTAAACAAACTATCTAAATGTAGTTTAAATACCTTAGGAAAAATGAGCTTGATTTGCTTAATAAAATACCTAAGGAGCCAATGGTGAATGACCTAGTAAAAATGCTCTCAAGGAAACTATTAGGGGCATATGTGATGTTGAGTGTATTTGCAGGTTAAAGGCAATATGTTATGTGGAAATTCAGTGTTTAAGGTTTATGCAATTTAAGGGCCTAAGTGCCAAGCAATTTAAGTTTATGCACTATATTGTGATGTAGAGTAAAATTTGGTGTATGTTGGGTGTGAGAATACTCTTGATGGTTTTAGGTGTTCTTGAAAGAAATAAGGTAAAAACCCAAGTGTTTGGATGTGAGAATATACAAGAGAAGCTATGGCAAAATTTGGAAAATGTATAAGAAGTTCTAAGTGTTTTTAAATAAGTTTCGGTGAACTAGGAAGTGTTAAAGGTGAACAAGTGTTTAACTAGAGAAGAAAGCATGTATTAAGGTGATTTAGAGTGATACAAGGATTTAGATATTATCTTGGAAGTTCTAGGAATTCAATGTGTGTTTTTGAGAATGTATTTAAGTCTTGGAGAAGGTTGTGTAAGGTTTAGGTAATATTGATATACAAAGAATAAATGATGTTTAGGTAAGATGTGGAAAAGGAGATTTAATTAGTAAGGAAGGAAGTTGAGATATGATGTTAAGGTGTAGAGGAAACACCTTGGTATAGTGGTCATTATAGGTAAAATACCACTTAGAAATCTTAAGGAGAAAACAATATAAGTGTTAGGAATTTTGGTAAGAAGAGAGTAAGTATTTAAGGGGTTATAAAATGAGTTTTATGAATGTTATATGAAGGGTTAAAGGTGCCAAATGATGTTAGAACACATTAGGAGGCTTGAGGAAAAGTTTGGAGAAAGTTTGACAAGTTTTGGACAACTTCTGATGTTGTCCGACCCAGTGGTCCGACCCAGGGTGGGTCGGACAGCCTCTGTTAAGTCACCCGTTGATGTTTCTGGAATGGTCCGACCCAGATGGGTGAGTCGGACATGGGTCGGACAGGTGTATTTAAAAGACGGGAAAAGTTTCTGGAACGGTCCGACCTAGTTGTGGGTCGGACGGTGGGTCGGACGGCCCAAAGTATGTAAAAAAAAAAATTTGTTAAAGGTTGTAGGATGATGGGGGTTATTAAGTAATGATGTTATAAGATTGTTAAGGACATGCTAAGTGAGTTATAATGACAATTTAGTGGAGGAAAAGTTGTATTAAAATGAAAAAGTAAAACATGTTAAAATGTGAAGTTATGTAACTAAGTTAACGGGGGAAAAGTTATAAGCATTAGACTTTAAACAATCATGTTACCCCGATGTTAATAAAAGTACATGTAATGTTATCAGTTGTTCGAGAATTGCTCGAGGAACATAAGTGGACATGATAAAGTGGACTTCGGTGACAGGTATGGTTTTCTTGCAACCTGTGTCCTACCGGATTACACCGGCTTGTATGCCAATGTGTTTCTGTATGTTTGCCACGTTGTAAGATAAAACATGTAATGAGTTTACAGTAATTCATTTATGTGGTGTGTACAACTCCGATACCATTTAACCTCGAAAGTGTTAAACCTTAGCTAACTGAGTCTAGGATCACATGAGAGTTCGGTATTCGGATTAAACGACCCGAACCATGGGGCGTTCTAACCACGGCTACGCGTGTGTTAATTGTGTGATATGTGTATGTGAATGTAGGGATCTCCCTTGTGTGTTTAACCCAGTTGCAATACTGTATGGTGTGTAGATGTGATAGACTCCATAGTGGGGTTCTAACTAATATCAAAAAGAAAGTATGCACTAACAGTGGTGAGGAATCCGGTTAGGCCGGTCGCGCGTTGATTGGGAGTGGGTATCCTTTTTAGCCTTACCCTTCTCTCTGTTATAGTTGTTTCCCTCACGGGTTATGATCTCCCATTAGCTTGTTCCAAAGCTTAGCTATTCTGACTTATGATCGGTTTATGGGGAACATGTGTTTGTGTGGTGTGTTCGGGTCACTAAACCCGAACCACCTTAACTTAAGTTACTCGTCCGACTATTAGGACGGTAATGAGTGTTGTATAACGAGTTTATCATGAGGGTGACATCATTCTCTAGGCTCACCAGTGAATTAACAATGTCTGAGTCGGTTCCTAAGAGAACCGCTCCCGTTATGTTATGTGTTGTTGATGTAATGCAAATTCTTTGCGATGTTATTATGTGCACGTTAACGTGAAAAGTGTTGTTATGTGTTGTTATGTGATGTATGTTATGTGTTGTAAAATACGGAGTATGTGGATCATGGATATGAATCCCAGTTTGTGATAAGAGGCGTTAAGGATAACCCGATTAATGGGTAAGTGTCGTCTATTAAGGAAGTAACTCCATTAGAGGAGAAACACTCTGGGGTAATGAACACCCTGAGTGACTTATCAAGTAAGGATGTGTTATCTGTTTGTTGAGGCCTTTGAGGCGGAATGTTATGTGTTGTGTGTTTATGGTTTACATGCATGATTTAAATATAATCAACCGCATGCTAAGACGACAATTAGTTGTGCGTGGCCCGGTAGCATGCGGGCTGTGGGATTACCATACCAGCAAAAGTGCTGAGCCCTTGGGGGCCACCCTTTCTCTTCTTTTCCTATTTCAGGTACAAAGAGCCGGAGCCGTTCGAGAGTAGGACGGGGTAGTCGTTATACAAGGGTAATAATTTAAAGTGTATATATACAGTAGGTGTAGCAAGCCGAAATTGTTATCGGCATTAGTCGTGAATACTCGGTACGGTTGGAAGGGTATGTTGTTCCTGTTGTTAATGGAAGGGTTAGTAATGTGTAGTCGCTCGGAAATCTAGTCCATCAGACCGGTACAATGTAGATGTAATAGCCTTGTTAGCCACGTGGGTGGTTAACGGCGTGTAACACCAACGAGTTGAGTACTGTGATGAAGTATATTTTCCGCTGTAGATTGTTGTTATGTGTTTGTTGTTGGATGGGGTGTTACAAAAAGTGGTATCAGAGCGAAGTATCGCTCTGATGACTGAATTACCGAGCTTAGGAAATACCGAGTTAGGATCTTAGCACTTTGGGTTAAGGGTTGAGCGATAGCGTGAGAGATACGCTAGTTAGGTATTACCAGCGTGTACTGGAAACCTACTATATCCTTCCCGCCCTCCACAATCCCTGTTTCATAACTTGGGAAGGAACGCCAGAGAGATGAAAGTCCTCTCATACTCGGGATACCCGATCTGGCTGTTATTAAATACCTTTAAAGGTACGGAGAACCTGTCATACGGTAGATCCCGAAAACTGGGAATCCCGGAGACGGTTCCCATTTGAACAATGTTAACCGCATTTAATAGCGAAGAATGACGAATCTTGTGTATAGAGGAATAGAATTTCCGCAACCTGGGTCGACATGCCGAGCAGTCGAGAACAACCAGCTTGCAACGCACCGACTGTGCAACAGGCAAGAAGTGGATTAATGAAACCCGAGACGAGTGTCTACGGGACCACAGTTGTTAAATGATACACCAACGGTATACCAACCGACAAGGGAACTGTAACGTAGTGCCCAAACAAGAGACAAGACTCAGTAACCACGACAATGCGTGGAACGGGCTACGAAGAGGAAACGATACTAAGTAAAAAGGGGGACTCCAAGAATGGGAGACACCCTAGTTAATGATTATCATGTGAAGACAGTGAGAAGTCACCTAAGGAGTTATTATCAAGACAGTAAGATCAGTGAGGGCCAACAAGGTCACTGATGATAGTGCGGGTAAAAACAATACCGCAATCGGTAAGTGTTGAACCGATAGCCAGTTAGCATGGCGCACTTGCCATGGCAAGTGCTGCTATAACAAGGCTGTTCGGGGAAATTTTAACAAAAACGAAGTACTTGGTAAAGTTCCACGAAGTTAAGTGTGGAAGGGCCTGTTAGCCTAACCACTGTAACTGGAAGTACACCCGTCAGCAAGAAGCTAGACTTGGTTAAGGTAAGAAGATGTTGTGAAACCATGAAATTTTTTCTTTCAACTCAGATTATTTCAACTCTTTTCTTTTCAAAACCAGATGTTCTTTCAAACCAACACTTCTTTCTAACCTTCTTCTAAACCAAATCAGTAAACCCAGGGCAGTTGACAAGGATACAACAGTGGGTAAACTTTCCTCGATTAAGTTCGGGAAGCACGGAATGAATATTGTCACTGGACAATATAAGGGAGTTGACAACAGAACACCTCACCTAGGCGTGTGACGAACACTACTAGTATACCAACTGTAATGTGGGACGACCGCACTCCGATAGGAGCTTGTGGGCCTGACAGACCTATTTATGGGTTAGTTGGGTAAGTAGCAATGTATCAGCATGGTACCCCACATATGTATACGAGTAGAGTCCAGAACACGGGAGGTAGTCGACTCCGTACTACGGTCAACAGTATAAGTCAAACAAATGCTAAGGATTACCACGAATGGTAGAAGTAAAAGAGCCGGTTAAGTAAACAAGACTAAAGGAATCAGTGAATTCATTTCAAGGAAATGTATAAGAGTTAAGAAGTGTGAAGTGCACGGACTGTTATGTGAAGACATTGCATGTGTCTTAAGGATCCTCAGGGATAAACATGATAGCTGGGACGATGACCCGGCATGTACATGGCAAGTAGATGCCTAATGTGGACACATTAACGTGCAATGAACGGGATGAAATTCCCAGAATGAGTACCTACACTACTAGGAAATGTTGATCTTCACACGAGAAGATAATAAGCCAATTAAGAACGCAAATGGCGTGGCTAACGGAATATACCAATAAGTGCGAACCAGATGTAATGGCATAACTTAGCAACACCCAGGAGCAATCCTTGAAGGGTGTTCACATCAACGATAATTGTACGAAATGACAGGACAGAAACACAAGGGTTGAAACTAACACCCAGTTTAGACATAAGTTGTCAGCAGACGGACTGACAATCCTAAGGGGCATCCCATGAAAAGAAACGTGATGCAACGACTTGTCATGGAGCCCAAACCATGTAATGTTGTACGGACAAATAAATGTGTGTGAACCGTCCACAATGGACAGAGCTCGGAGCAGTAAGGCTCATAAGCCACAAATAAAACGTGTTATGTAAATTAGATTGATTGCAGAAGTTTATGTCATATAAGTGAATAAGTGGTAAACGAACCACTGCATTAAGAGTGAGGATACCCCTCGATATTGTGAGACCGCAGGAGCGGTAGTTATATGTATCAAGTTCAAGGAATATGTTAAGGATGGATAATATATTATTATTTGGGAGCAGTTAGTTTAGTAGCAAGTGTGTATAAAGTGAAGCACCGAGCTGAATAATGCCGGCTTGTGACTCGAGTGATCAATGCTCAAGGAGCATTCAGTAGTCATCCAAATGAGTGACGACCCATAATGCGAATGATGTAAGTATATGTGTAGAAGTTAATGTGACAGTAAATACCATATAAGTTAGTGTTATACAATAAGTAAGAGCACGGTTCGCAGCAAGCGACAGTTGTATAAGTGTTGTTGAATAATAATATGGCAGATGAGACCAGTTATGTGTTAAACTCAGTGAAGATGCATAGTAAGTGATACCAAACAACTAGGCAGTAAGCCAGTGGCCAGTATTACGAGATAAAAATCTCAGTGAAAGACAGTGTGAATTCCATTGCGAATCACATAAGAGATTTACTGTCAAGAGTTTACGCCTCTGCACTCTGTATGACGGAGTGTTTTGGTATTGCATTTGTGCAGTAATGATCGAGTGCGATAGCTAGGATTCGGGGAATGTTAATTGTGGTGGAAATAGAAAGCGGCTTATAACGCTATAATGACCGATGCATAGGAAATGCAGGGTCATACAAAGGATAGAATAAAAACCAAATGAGGAGGCATGGTTTACAACAAGTGACTATAGTAGCACTAAATACCAAATATCGGTATGGAATATACCTCAAGCGTGGGAAATAACTGAGAGAGCACTACACATTAGGTAGTAGCTCGATCTCAACTGACAGTAAGTCGAAAGAAATAAAGCCAATCATTGTGAAATACACAACAGTATATATAGTAAGTGATCATGGAGGTGAATAAAAGTTGTAACTCACCGAATTCGCTCACGGTAAGAGATACCACGCGTCGGTTGAGAAACCATTATTACCAAGATAAAGGTGATAAGTTGGAGATGTACAATACAGTAAGAATAGCGAATGGGGCAAACTAAGCTCTACAGTTATCAGAGTTTCGCAGCAGAAACTAGTGAGCCAGTGATTCAAGTTTGAATGTGCATAGTGAACATGAGTCAATGGCTAATTATTAATGCCTAGGAGCCTCCCAGGCCAGAACCGAAACCAGTTAAGAGTTAAAGTAAACTCCAATGAGAATTCTTGGTTTAGGGACTAAACCGCCAAAATGGTTAAGATCCTCTAACAAGAACACATTGTATAACAGACCGCGTGGGAGTTGAAACACTTCACGATGGTAGAACTTTTAAACCAATGATTAAGTGATTAATTACGTGGGCGTAATCCCTTTTAAGGGGGTAGAGCGCAAAACCACTTAGTGTGTATTACCGTACAGGTGTACGTGACCTATGTTGTGCATAGCACAAAATAATTTGTTTTGATGATTGGTGTGTGTGTTACGTAAACATACGCATTCATTCATGGTTTAATTGTGGTAATTGTGCACAGAAGGTGCGAATACCATTGTGATAAGTGTCTTTATTTGGTAACAGTTGTGTGTGGTAGTATAAGTGTGGGGAGTAGAGAAACTCCGGGGAACAAACCCCGACAGTGTATAAATGAAAACTGTGTGTTGTACTTTGATAAAATATATGTGTATATATATATATAGTGATTCATGAAAGGGTATGAAACCGACATAGAACCTAGCGAGAATAAGATTCCCTAAGCAACAGGATTAAGGTGAATGGAGGTAACTGATATACGGAGTTCTACCCCTTGGAGATGTTATGATCATGATTAGAATGATTAAAAAGATAGAAAATTGGAAATGAGTGATTTATTTGATGCTTGAAAATGAAGTGGGAAGTGGAACTTGATTTGCATGCGATCAAGGGAAGCCGAATACAAATTGGGGTGGAAGGATAGCTCAACACTGATGCTGATCACATCAGGGTTGGATGATTCTTGAAGCTCCCCTTTAGTGGTCACAAATAACCACGCTAAGAAAAGAAGCAAAGAGCATAAGTTGGACTTGGAGTTGCATTGAGTTTTCAAAGGATTTTCAATTGGTATTTCCAAAACAGTCGATAAATTTTGAATAAAGGATTCTCTTATATACTTAACCTAGTAAGGAATATTTGTGTAGTACTTGCTCAGAGCTGAGGACGTATGAGCCTTTGTCTTCGGACCGGTGACATGAGAAGTATATTTTAAAATGCATGTGATTGTTTTGATCTTCCAAAGAAACGGGGACCAGAAGGTGTCCATCGCGACCGGGTTCTGCGGGATCACAGTGATATGTACTCAACATGGGACTCGAGCCCATGGAGAGATGGAAAAAGGTATTTCTGTTGTTATACATACTATGACATGTGTGTGGTATGTGTAATAAATATTTATTTTGACCTTGAGTTCCAAAAGTGTATGTTATTAAGACCTATGTGTCTAAATGTTGTTATGTTACCCAAGACCAGGGGGTCTAAGGGTTGTTATGTATGTGTAAACGTTGTTAAGATACCCGGACCATTGAGTCCGAGGTTATCATGTGAGTATGTTATGTTATGTAGGAATGTGAATGTGTTACCCGGACCATTAAGTCCGAGGGTGTGATGTAAAATATGTTTGGTTATGGAAGTTTATTTCCAAGTGATTCCTGCGTTCTAATACAAATGATGTGTGGAAAGTGTGAACTTCGAGGACGAAGTTCTTTTAAGGGGGGTAGATTGAAATACCCCAAACCTTGGTATGTTGTTTAAATTTTAAACTATGTATTTAAAGGCTAAAAAGTGCCTTAGAAACATCAATGAACCATTTAAACCATGGTAAAACACAATAAAAACACTAAGACACGGTTTGAGCAAAACATGCTCTAAGCTTGAGTGAACTTGGTTAGGACCCAAGGAGCCTACCAAGACTTAATAATATTTAATTATGATTTATAAGGCTAATTAAGTCCTCAGGAGACCTTGGTAGACAATGAAACCAAACCAAACACAAATAAATACCTTAAGGTCAATATGGGCTAAAATGTGCTCTAAGCTTGGGATAAGTTTGGTTAAGACTTAATAAGCTTACCAGACTTTATTTATATGTTAATGAACATATTAAATCAATTACCAAAGAAAACCAAGCTTGAAAACAAGTTAAAACACAAAATGTGCTTTAAGAAGTCTTAAAGCACAATTTTGAAAAATTGTTGTAAATGAGTTTTGAGTGGCTAAATGTCCATCATTACTCTTAAATAAATATGTGTACTATATAATATCACATTTGGAAGTCTATATCAATGGGAAATCAAAAATTTCACTTCTATGTGCCTTGTTTTTGTGAATAGTGATTTTAGTAAGCTAGTTTGTAACATATGTTACTATGAGTAATTTAATTGGTCAACTAAGACCAAAACACCCCTAAGTAACTAAAGGGGGGCCGGTTTTCATGGTGTGAGTCACCACCCTTGCTAGCACTTATCAAGTAAATACATAAAGGATAAAGCAAGTTACTATTTACTTTTAACAAACAAATATCTAAAGCTAGCTACTTACCTTCTCATTCTCTTATTCTCCTTCATTTCACACGATTTCTTCATCTCTCCCAAGCTCCATTCTCGGTTTGCTACAGCACCATCTCATTCTTCATCTTCTTTCACTTGTAACTTATGATTCCATGCTCCAAAATCAATTTCAAGACTACCCTTGTCTTAGTTAGATCAAGCTCCTCATTTCCCTCTTTTCAAATCTTCAAGAACTCAATTTTGGTGCTATGGAGATTCACCATTGAAGGAGTTTGAGCTCATATTTTCATGCCTTGTCATTCTCTTATGCTTCAAGGTAAGGAAACTCAAAGAAAAATGATGTTTCCTTCATGTTTTGTGTTGTCCGAAAAATCACCTCACAATGGTGTCTTTACCTGGCTTGTTTTAGCTTCATTTGAATCTTCCAAGGGCTAGGAGGAGTCCTCTCTTGATACTTATTCAAGCTCTCTTTCCATTCCAAGGTAAAACAATCATTTTAATACCTTAAGATAATATATGTAACTAGGGTTTACAATGAGATGAAGCTTAAAGCTTGTATACTCATTATATTATATGTATATTGATTAGAAAGTTGACAAGTGATCAAAACTCCTTGCTGATTTCGGTTCAAGGAAACAAGAAAGAAGTTTGAGAGGAAAAGAGGTAAACCAAATATCTAAATGTAGTTTAAATACTTAGGAAAAATGAGCTTGATTTGCTTAATAAAATACCTAAGGAGCCAATGGTGAATGACCTAGTAAAAATGCTCTCAAGGAAACTATTAAGGGGCATATGTGATGTTGAGTGTATTTGCAGGTAAAGGCAATATGTTATGTGGAAATTCAGTGTTTAAGGTTTATGCAATTTAAGGGCCTAAGTGCCAAGCAATTTAAGTTTATGCACTATATTGTGATGTAGTGTAAAATTTGGTGTATGTTGGTGTGAGAATACTCTTGATGGTTTTAGGTGTTCTTGAAAGAAATAAGGTAAAAACCCAAGTGTTTGGATGTGAGAATATACAAGAGAAGCTATGGCAAATTTGGAAAATGTATAAGAAGTTCTAAGTGTTTTTAAATAAGTTTCGGTGAACTAGGAAGTGTTAAAGGTGAACAAGTGTTTAACTAGAGAAGAAAGCATGTATTAAGGTGATTTAGAGTGATAAGGATTTAGATATTATCTTGGAAGTTCTAGGAATTCAATGTGTGTTTTGAGAAAGTATTAAAGTCTTGGAGAAGGTTGTGTAAGGTTTAGGTAATGTTGATATACAAAGAATAAATGATGTTAGGTAAACTGTGGAAAAGGAGATTTAATTAGTAAGGAAAGAAGTTGAGAGATGAAGTTAAGGTGTAGAGGAAACACCTTGGTATAGTGGTCATTATAGGTAAAATACCACTTAGAAATCTTAAGGAGAAAACATATAAGTGTTAGGAATTTTGTAAGAAGAGAGTAAGTATTTAAGGGGTTATAAATGAGTTTTATGAATGTTATATGAAGGGTTAAAGGTGCCAAATGATGTTAGAACACATTAGGAGGCTTGAGGAAAAGTTTGGAGAAAGTTTGACAAGTTTTGGACAACTTCTGATGTTGTCCGACCCGTGGTCCGACCCAGGGGGTCGGACAGCCTCTGTTAAGTCACCGTTGATGTTTGGAAGGTCCGACCCAGATGGGTGGGTCGGACATGGGTCGGACAGGTGTATTTAAAAGACGGGAAAAGTTTCTGGAACGGTCCGACCCAGTTGTGGGTCGGACGGTGGGTCGGACGGCCCAAAGTATGTAAAAAAAAATAAAAAATTTGTTAAAGGTTGTAGGATGATGGGGGTTATTAAGTAATGATGTTATAAGATTGTTAAGGACATGCTAAGTGGTTATAATGACAATTTAGTGGAGGAAAAGTTGTATTAAATGAAAAAGTAAACATGTTAAAATGTGAAGTTATGTAACTAAGTTAACAGGGAAAAGTTATAAGCATTAGACTTTAAACAATCATGTTCCCCGATGTTAATAAAAGTACATGTAATGTTATCAGTTGTTCGAGAATTGCTCGAGGACATAAGTGGACATGATAAAGTGGACTCGGTGACAGGTATGGTTTTCTTGCAACCTGTGTCCTACCGGATTACACCGGCTGTATGCCAATGTGTTTTCTGTATGTTTGCACGTTGTAAGATAAAACATGTAATGAGTTTACAGTAATTCATTTATGTGGTGTGTACAACTCCGATACCATTTAACCTCGAAGTGTTAACCTTAGCTAACTGAGTCTAGGATCACATGAGAGTTCGGTATTCGGATTAAACGACCCGAACCATGGGGCGTTCTAACCACGGCTACGCGGTGTTAATTGTGTGATATGTGTATGTGAATGTAGGGATCTCCCTTGTGTGTTTAACCCAGTTGCAATACTGTATGGTGTGTAGATGTGATAGACTCCATAGTGGGGTTCTAACTAATATCAAAAAGAAGTATGCACTAACAGTGGTGAGGAATCTGGTTAGGCCGGTCGCGCGTTGTTTGGGAGTGGGTATCCTTTTTAGCCTTACCCTTCTCTCTGTTTATAGTTGTTTCCCTCAGGGTTATGATCTCCCATTAGCTTGTTCCAAAGCTTAGCTATTCTGACTTATGATCGGTTTAGGGGAAAACATGTGTTGTGTGGTGTGTTCGGGTCACTAAACCGAACCACCTTAACTTAAGTTACTCGTCCGACTATTAGGACGGTAATGAGTGTTGTATAACGAGTTTATCATGAGGGTGACATTATCATTCTCTAGGCTCACCAGTGAATTAACAATGTCTGAGTCGGTCCTCCTAAGAGAACCGCTCCCGTTATGTTATGTGTTGTTGATGTAATGCAAATTCTATAGCGATGTTATTACGTGCACGTTGAAACGTGAAAAGTGTTGTTATGTGTTGTTATGTGATGTATGTTATGTGTTGTAAAATACGGAGTATGTGGATCATGGATATGAATCCCAGTTTGTGATAAGAGGCGTTAAGGAAACCCGATAATGGGTAAGTGTCGTCTATTAAGGAAGTAGCTCCATTAGAGGAGAAACACTCTAGGGGTAATGAACACTCTGAGTGACTTATCAAGTAAGGATGTGTTATCTGTTTGTTGAGGCCTTTGAGGTCGGAATGTTATGTGTTGTGTGTTTATGGTTTACATGCATGATTTAAATATAATCAACCGCATGCTAAGACGACAATTAGTTGTGCGTGGCCCGGTAGCATGCGGGCAGCGGGATTACCATACCAGCAAAAGTGCTGAGCCCCTTGGGGGCCACCCTTTCTCTTCTTTTCCTATTTCAGGTACAGAGAGCCGGAGCCGTTCGAGAGTAGGACGGGGTAGTCGTTATACAAGGGTAATCATTAAAGTGTATATATACAGTAGGTGTAGCAAGACCGAAATTGTTATCGGCATTAGTCGTGAATACTCGGTACGGTTGGAAGGTATGTTGTTCCTGTTGTTAATGGAAGGTCAGTAATGTGTAGTCGCTCGGGAATCTAGTCCATCAGACCGGTACAATGTAGATGTAATAGCCTTGTTAGCCACGTGGGTGGTAACGGCGTGTAACACCAACGAGTTGAGTACTGTGATGAAGTATATTTTCCGCTGTAGATTGTTGTTATGCGTTTGTTGTTGGATGGGGTGTTACATAGGCATGTATATATATATATATGTATAATCTGTTCACAGATTGAGGGCAAAATTACCGATAGCGAGAGGCGCCGATATCGATCTACGCATGCATGTGGCCTGCCTTCATCGCCCCAATGCCGGAAGATAGAAGATCGATTATCGGGAGGGAAGAGAAAGAGGCGCCGCGGCGGCAAATATTGTGATGTTTCGGGGTTTCGATTGAGAGGAGATAAAGCGGAAAGAGCGAGGTTTTTTACAGAGGGAGAGCAAGGTTTACATGGAGTGAGAGCGAGGTTTACAGAGAGTGGGTGGGTAGGGGAACAGTCGCGATTAGACTGATAAGAAGACTGGGCGGGAGGGCGAAAACAGTTTATAATTTAGGTAACATAAGGAACGCTTCACTTAAGAAGCGTTTTTTATGCTACTTACGATCAGCATAAAGAACGCTTCTTAGCTAAAGCGTTCTTTATGTTATCGCGCCAAAAGACATAAAAAACGC
Organism: Limonium bicolor; assembly: GCA_023374045.1. NCBI lineage: Eukaryota > Viridiplantae > Streptophyta > Magnoliopsida > Caryophyllales > Plumbaginaceae > Limonium > Limonium bicolor. Next base: position 119,352,390 of record CM041782.1, on the reverse strand, counting down.
TCTTTTTTGAGAAGCGTTTTTATACGTATCTCTTATAGAACGCTTTGTAAGCAAGCGTTGTTTTTGTCTTTGGGCGCCATAACATAAACAACGCTTTCTAAGCAAAGCGTTTATTAAGATGTCCCGCCTATTATAAAAAAAACGATTTACAATATAACCGTTTTAAAGGGGCGTTGTTTATTCTTTTTTTTCCAGCAGTGTCTTTCCATCATATGATTAAGTTTATAAACCTTTACCTAAGATATACTCTTAGGTTATAATGAGTAAAGTTCTCATGTGATTGCCTTTTAGGTCTTTAACATTCGCCTAAATTTCACCTAGGTTACTTCCATGTTCAAGTATATCTATTCTTGAGAATGATATTACCGATTCCCTGCCTAAGTCAATTTACTTAGGTTGATCAAAAGTATCATGATCTATGTCACTAATCATTCATGAGTGATATTTTCCTTCCCATTATCCATAACTCGTTTCAAGTTCATATATTGAAGTTGCCTTAGTTCGAAAGTCATCGTGCACAATTAATATCGTGGAGTAACATACAATCAAATCCACATGCATATGATATATCACACATATCCATCTTGTCAAACATTCACACAAATATTAGAAACCGAGGAAGCCCTCGGGGACAATCAGACCATACAATAACATACCGTGCACCGAAATATACGCTAGCGTGTAGTATCACGCTCGCCCGTCACTCCTCGTAGTTCTAGGATCTGGAATAGATACGTAACACTACATGTTAATTCTTATGGTCTCAACTTAATACGGTATCTCCAAATAGACGCTAAACCCTGACAGTTAACCCCCTTAATTAGTTAATTAAGATTACTCGGGTTTTTGAACAATGTTTGGGATTAGTTTAATTCATTAGTTTGTTACGTTACACATAACTTGTAGTATCATTCTACTACTTAGGATTAAATCCTTGTATCTCATATAATATATCCTTAGGTTACCATACTTGATTATATAAATACTTGTATGAGTGTATATATATATGTACAACAATATAGTTCATTACTATATGTTATTATTGACCTTGTAATGTTGTTACTCTTTAAATTCTCATTTAATTTGTGAGTTAGTAAACTTGACCTTCCTTGTTAAATTTGGTTGACTTCGTCAATTAGTTGACTTGGTCAAGGGGTCCAGGTCAACAAACTTATATAGTTCATTTTATAGTCCTTGAATTATATAATTCATTTGTTCATTCATTCTTTATACATGACATTACTTATTAAACCTAATATTGCATAATTACATTCCTCCACTTATATTATATCCCATCTTGCTTTATATGATTTCCCAATCATATTATATAACTCTCTTGCAATTATATTCCTCTTTAGGAATTATAAAATTCATTGTATAAGGATAATCCTCATTATTTTTATGTGAATCTTTACTCTTATATTAGTTCCCACTTTAATGACATTAATACTTTATAATTAATTTAACACATATATAATAACCAACCATCTACTTAAATTCATTTCCTACTTCTTTAATTCTCGCAACAACCCATACATTTTGTTAATTACAATTTTACCGCATAAAATCATATAATGTTACCATTACATCCCTATATCATATAATATGACATTTCCACCCTTATAATATAATTAACCTATGGTTCCACTATTTTTAATTAATCCGAACAGACCCTACTGTCCAGTTTTATTTTCTTAACTCCCACACATTCCTTAAATTACAAATTAACCCCATGCATTTCATAATCTTTACATGCCATCTTTAAATAATATATTATCCACCCTTATCAATTTAACTCCAAATAAATCTGCAAAATTCTCAAACAGACCCTAGTCTGTTCTAATCACTATTTCACCCAAGAATTTCTAAAAATTACCTTTTTATCCCACTTGTTTTCTAACTTTTAAATTTAACTCCTAAACTTAATTTAAAGTTATAATTAAGTTATTCCACTTATCTAATTTAGTCCACGCCTACAATACGGTCAAGGTTGACCTCCATAATACTGCCTTGACTAATACTTTCCAGTATTTACAGTTTTGAGGGAGAAAAGAGATAATTAAAGATGAGAATGAGTGGAAATGGACTAGTTCACCATGGATGTCAAACTTGGTGCTTGAGGAGGAAGAAGATGGGAAGAGAGGAGCTATTTTCAGTTGAAAGGAAGGGAAATTCATGGGTACAACAACATGGGGCAAAAGAGAGTGATGGAGTGAGAGGGTGTAAGTAAGGTGGTGAAAGTTGGGGTTCCCTATGTAGTTGACTTAGGAAGCTTCCTTTAAAAAGGTAAAAGTAGTTTTGATCTCTCTTTCCCCTCTCAATTCGGTAGCCTTTGAATATTTGTGGGGTTTAATGTCCCCTTTATAATTATGTATACAATTATGTACAGGGCTACCTGCCACAATGCAGAAAGCTACCTGCACGTTTAGTGGTACAACTACCTGCGACACTAAGGTGGGCTACGGGACTTTTGTGCTGTAGCTATCTGCTTCTTTTCTGTATAAGGCTACATGCAACTATACTGGAAGCTACTTGCACCTCTAGTGATCCAACTACCTGCAGCACTAAGGTGAGCTATCTACACCTTCGTGTTGTAGCTATCTGCTACTTTTCTCTCTGACAGCTTGACCAAACCCTGTCCGTGTATGACTATAGTTAACGTTGAGGCCCCTTTAGTCACGATTCTGCAGTCTGTAGTCATTCCACTATATGATTTAAACTTATTCGGACTATATATATTTATCCAAGTGTGTATATATATATATATATATATTCCCTTAATGAGTTTAAGGTTTAATAGTCTTGATGATTTAATGAGTAACCTTTGATTAAACTCTTCCATTAATTAGTTCATGATTAATTAATGTAATTAAGGTTTAGGGTATTTCAGAAAATTCGCTTGTATAGCTCAGATGAGAGACGGGTACATCAAATGATATAAAACGAAGCACATATCCCCAAAAATTTCTACACCCATGAGCTTCAGACGAATGAAGAAATGGAAATATACAACAAATCTGCTCAAGCAAGAATTTAGCAAATATAGTTACCAAGTCAATTCCAACTTCAACTTTCAAAAAATTAATCCGCAAGATTGGACTAGATTCAGATATTTGAAGTGACATTTAGTTCAAGGAGAGGACTTATGATTACACTCTTTTTCCTTTAGTCTTGATAATGTATGTATTGCCCCTATTAAATTATCCCCCTAACTTCTCTAAATAGAGACTATTGTACTCAGTTACTACGCAATGAAACCTGATTCTCATTATGCTTTCTCTCGTTTCTAACATAAAGGATAGTTACAAATTTTCTTCAGTATTCAACATTTTATATAAAATTATTCCTTTCAAAATGCACTTCATATTTAACGTTGCGGTTCTGCCATTATCAAATTTCCTATCTCGTAATTTCAAATCTTTGTTTTTTAGAATGCCAGTGTTCTAAAATGCGATCAGAGAATTACCCTGTAGACGCACGTAATACTGTGACGCACAAAATATGCAAAAGGAACAGGGGATGAGATTAGGACAACAAAAATTCAACATAAACAACACAGTGGGGTGTTTTGTTACACAAACAAACTCAGGCACGAAGACACAAGAATTGACAACAGATGACAAAGTCCTCGTACAAACACGAGAAGCTTTGTTTTTAGGTCTAACGATGAAAAAAGACAACATAACAGAGCAGAGCTTGACATTTTTTGTACAATTCGAAATACCAAAAACTCTCCTCTTCTACAGATTTGGCCAAGCTCATCGAGGTTCTCAAGTTTCCCCTCTTTTTGACTCCTGCAAGGGAAAGAAGTTCCAAACACCATAGATAGATAGATAGACCCTCCTTATTACTCAGACAACTGAGAAAAAGTAGTAAAAAGAAAAAAACAACAACTGGCTTCATCCACAAAAGAATGATAAGAACCATAACTCTTCCTTATAATCCTCATTTCTTCAGCAGACCCCTTGAGAATATCTTCTTGCAGTGCGGATTGGTGCGGAGAATTGTGTGGGGACGCACAGCCGCCACCAACGTATCATGAAGAGCACCCTGTCCAGGCATAAGAAACAAAGTGTCTTGTTATGATCTGTGATTATTCAAGCAACAAATAACAGCAGTAGGAAAACCCATTCCTCCAACTGCATGTAGCCTAATCCAGAACTGTGCTAGAAACTCAACAAGGCCAAGACAGCGAGGATAGGAAAACCAAATGCATCAGATGAAAAATGAAATTTACAAACCTTGGTAACATCGAGTGCAGATTGGATGACATAGTTGGCATATTGATCCTGAAGAACTTGCTCAAAGTGGGGCACGGATAACAATTCATGAACAATTACAGGACGACACTCTTCGTAAAATTTGAGACACTTTTCAACGACATGGCTACTGAACTTTTGCATTGACAGGTGAACATAATGCCCTTCAAATTGAGTGACAAGCTGAGCAGAAACAGCTGGAATTTTCTTCTCTAGGATGTATTGAACAACATAGTTTCTGGCACACATCATGTAAGGAAAATGTAATTAGATTCGGACTAGCAACAATTTTACTTTTTAAGTACTCACTTAGTGTAGTAGGCATAATAATATCTGAAATTGTGAATGATAAAAAGGGGGATAGAAGCTGACAACCAATGTACAGAGAGCACGTGTAATGAAAAAAGTGAACATGACGAGGGTTGATTTTCTGCTCTGATGCAGCTGCTGCAACAAGCTAACTGTAGTGTGCCGAGAGAATAGAAAGATCAAGTCAGAAGCTGTTACCCAAAGGGATCTTGAGCAAGAAGAAGCCCACTAGCGCATATTTCTGAAATTAATTTTGCTTGCTGCTCTCCATATGAATGATCAATGCATCGTTGAAGAACACAGCATCCATGGCGATGAGTTGCAATGTCAACACAAAACTTGGCAGCAGCATCAAAAATGAACTGCCATGTGTAAATTGGCAACGAGATCCAGAATTTAGATTTATATAGTCACAAACTATTTCCTCTCCTGAGGTGCAGTGAAAAAGAACACTGATCTTGGAGATGCATTCAGTATAATTGCAACATCCTCAAACTTATGCATGTTATTAACAATTAGTTCAGTAATTCTTCAGCTACAAATGATTATCAAATAAATGGAATTTCAAACAAACAGCCAGCATTTGCTCCAGTTAATTAATTACCTCAATGTGTAAACATAGGTGCAGAATTGTCAGTAAGAATTAAGCTGTATCTCAGTACACTATGCTCAGACCTTACAACTATTTCTGATGGTAATCTTAGTCAAGATGAAGCAAGAAGAAGCTACCTTATTGTCCTCACTACTAAGGCATTGCAAGCAACGCTGAACAACATGGTTCCCATTCAAGTCTTTGATGAGATCAAGGAAGCCTGGTTCAAGTGCTCGCACAACTAATGAGATTTCCTCCCTAGTACCAAGTGTCTCAATGAGTTTCTGCACCACCCTAGTGCTAAAAGAACAAATAATTTTTTCCCAAAAGACAGAGGCAAAAAACCAGGTTAGTGTAAATCTAGATGCAACCAGAAAAGTAAATTAACCAATGAAAAGACAGTAGTAGCAATAATCACCCATGGGTGTTCAAGGAAATTCTAACAAGCTCTCCAGGTTCTCTAGTGACCATGTGTACTATCCTCAGTCTTTGTTCTTCACGGCAAACCTCGAGCAATTTTTGGATCAGATAGTTTCCAAAGGGATTCATCATGAGTTCAACAATATGATCAACTATTTCGTCAAATATCTTCTGCACGTCTTCACATGTTCCTTCTTCAAACTGCTTCTGCAGAAACCGGCAGCCATGTTGATCCTTGGCCATCAAGTATACACAACCCTGAACCTCAGACAAAGCGCTAAAAGTTGGCTGCGAAATCATCTGATTACAACCAACCAGGCTCCTACCATTATCATAAATCCTGTCAGGATGAAACAGCGTATTAAACTCCATATTCTTATCCCCAAGGACTTGTAATGTACTACCGCCGTGGTTGTTTTTTAGTTTGACCCTTGATGGGTCATACTTGCCGATAGAACCGTTCAAGCGTTTCCCCTGAATGATATAAGTGTCCTCACAGGCATAGGGGTCGAGCTTCTTGGGGTTTTTCATGAGCATGACAGAGTGTGGGTACAATCCCCTGTTTTCAACGGGTCCCATCCCCATCTCTTGATCAGAAGATCTCACCCTTACCGCCCTCAAAGATGAAGGGTTGTTGTACATAGCATTCTCCATGTTCAGAGCTTGCTGCTGCTGCTGCTGTGAATGAAGAAGCTCGGCAGAATTCATGGCAGCCATGTTCCAGTTGTGACTGATTCCACACTGGCGTAACAAAGATTCATCAGAGTAGGGTTTGTACATAGAGAGATGGTGTTGGGAGCAAGCCCGGGGATTCAAGACCTCATCGCTGGCTATTGGGGCCATTCTACAAAGCTGAAGGGGATCCGTGGCGGTGCATGAGCGGTACAGAGATGATGGGTTCTGAAGAGTTGTTCCATTCCTAAACCAGTCATTCCCCAGCTGGGCTGCTGCTGCAGCAGCAGCATCCCCTAACGGTTGATAGCTAAAGGAGAATCGTAGTAACCAGCAGTACCAGAGTAGAGGGAGGCAGACTGGTTTTCAGCAGTAGAGATGGAATGCATGGAATCTCCACCCACATTCCACCCACCTCTCTGCCCCACGGCATACCTCATCTTGTCGTCAATACTCGGATGATTGTTAACGGCGTGAATAGGGGAATGAGAACCACCGCCACCGAGACCAGAGAGGTCGGCGCTCGCTCCTCCTCCTCCTCCTAGAAAGGACTTGCAGGTATCACTAGTCAGGGGAGCGATTCTGGTTACATTGCGATCAGTAGTCCTAAAGCCGGCGTCGGGGTCTAACCCAAAATGCCTAAACTCATTATTGTTATGATTAACAACCCCATTTCTAGCCCCCAAATTTAAGGCCTGAAACTCTCTAGCCAAATCCTGGTCAGTGATAAAGCCGTTGCTAGTCCTCCGATAGTAGTAATCAGGATCCGCGGAACCCGTGACCAGTTGATCGACCCTGTTAGAAGCTATAGGCGTTTGATACTTTGAAAAGACATCGAAAGAGGAAGAGGCAGAATCAAAGGCAGAAGCCCCGTTGGAATAAGAAGATGAACCAGGGGTCAAGCCTCCAGTGTCTAGAACGTGGCGATGATAATGATGGCGGTGGTGAGGGGATTGTGGAGTGGACATCTTACTCAACAGCTTTTCTACCTCTCTGTCACCCTTCACGCCGTCCACCAATTCCTTCTCTCTGAACATTTTCTTACGTTATACAGAACAGACAAAGAGAAAAAAAAGAGAGAGATTGAGAGACAAGAAACAACAAGAACAGAGAAGCCAAAAAAGAGAATCCGATGGAAAAAACTGAGATCAGATGTCGATTTCAGGAATGACGGCAAGGCACATTAAACAAGAGATTTGATTTGATTTGATCGAGAGAATGGTACATACTACACACTAACTACAGAGGAAGAAGCAGAAGATGAGAATTCGAAACGATTCATTCACTTTTTTTGGTTTTTGTGTGTGTATGAAATAGTAATATGGTTCTTCAAATGTTATGAACATTGATTACCCCTTGTTGGCCGTTTTGTTTTCTTTCAGTAATAGCTGAAACCTAGGGACGGAGAAGGAGAGAAGAAGAGTGAGAGAGGTTTTTGGTTTTTCATATTTTTGTGAGGTTATTTTCGTTTTATTTGAAGGTTAGTGGGGAGAGTGATCGTAGGGGGTGTCTGTTGCTGCAGCACACGCTCACGCCATTAAAATGAGGAAGGAAAGGTGGGAGAGCGATATATATATGCACACATTGTGCACTGTAGAGAGAGAAACAGAGAGAAAAAGGTAGTATAACTAATTAGAGAGATGAGACCAGAGAGGGTTTTTGAATGCAAATACAAATCGACCTAGGCTTGCGCGAGCAATAGAGGGAGGGAGGCGAAGGGACGAAGACCTGGTTAAATCTGAGGAAGATGTATAAATAAGGAGCATTCTTTCAAAAATGTATACATGGAGGAGAGTTATTTGAATTTTAAGAAATATTTTTTTTGTACTGAAATTGAAATAACAGTAGTAACAACTATTGGGTCCATTAATCGTGGTGAGCTTCCTCGTTTTTCTCCTTTCTGTTTAACAGGGAAAATTAAATCTTTAATTACCATTTCTAAAATTTACCAGCCTATTACCATTTCAAAACTTTCTCCCAAGCATTATTTGATTCCAAAATTGAAAAAATAAGTTTTGTATACTTCCTAAACCTATAATATCGGAAACAAAACTTTATGTATCAACTACATTTTCGTCATATAGCAAGCAGAGCAAAGTAACATAATAAAATATATTTCTATTATCATTTACACAATATTTAAAATTTGAATAGAAATCTGCTCCCAAGTACAAATATAGTATTTTTCTTTTAAAACTTACTAGTAGTACATACACCCATATATAATTAGAGATAGTATATTAAATATATATTTATAATGTAAACATGTACATTGTATAAAAAAATATAATTTCCATGTAAATGTATACTGAATGTTCCAATTTATATATATATCTGTATAATTTTGTACATAGATAGATATATATGTAATGTGTATCTATTGAAAAAAATAATTGTTTATTAAAAGAAAAATAAGTAACTTGATAACATAGTGCGGGTACTAGGAATGAAGAAGATCAGGCAAAAAAGGTCTTTTGTTATGTGGGCTGGACTGTCTGCCTGCTTGCTAATAATAAGAATAAAAGTAAGGGTGCGTTTTTGGAAACGAAAATATACTATACTAGTATAATATTGCTTGTACGATGAAGAAACAAACCGTATTGTATTGTATTGTCGCCTAGTTCACTACCCTGGCTGGCTCTTAGCACATTAAGAACTTTCTATTTCTGCTTGTAGCATCGTTATTTATGAAACATAAAATGGAAAAAATACTCGGTATCATTAATTTTTATATTGAAAAGTAGGATATAGAAAAGTTAGGATAAACCAAAACATGATATAAAAGAAGTAAAAGTTTTGCCAATTGGTGGGTGGCAGCACATGCAAAATGCAATCGGATAGCGCAGCTCGACTCCTGCTGCAGGTGCAGCCGCTTCTGCTTTGCTGCTGCTGCTGCTTTTGCTGAACTTGGAGAGGAGAGGTCAGTGGAGAGGAGACAAATCAGAACCAAACCGGAATTTCTGAGAAGAAAAATGATCAGTGGCAGTGTCGGTCCGGGTCTGGCCATAACGATGATAATTTGTTTGGAAAATATTGTTTCTGTTTCTGGGTGTATGCAGCTTTGGGTGTGGCTATTTGCTTTTACTCTGATCGAAGTAGATTATACAATACATTACTGGCGTATACCAATTAACCAGTTGTAATTTTGTACAATGGCAAAAAATTGATACTCTGTATATGATTGCTTGATGCTTGTCATATTCCAACAAGGCCTCTTTCTTTTGTGTTTTATTCCACTTCGGCTGGTGTTCTTTTGGGATACATTGATTTCCGTAAATATATGCACCTCGTCATCGCTCTCCCCATGTTAATAGGTGGCGTACATCTTGATAATTTTTCGAATTTCACTGTTATTTATGGACTATGTAATCTTCCAGGTCCATCCATTTCCAATATAATATACACAGGACATTGCACTACTACAAAATGGCAGCATAATCACAAAGCCTTCTTCGACCCTACCACCAACAAGAACAACCTTCAAATTAAATGGCACCACCTGAGGTAGGAGAACCAGAAAGAACACCACTCCGCCCAGAACTCTGTTGTCCATAAGCAAGAAACACCCATAGAAAAATAAGGAACGTCCTTCGACAACACTGACAAGCAGACATGTTTCATGATCAAGTTTCTAGCTCCTGATCTAGCCAAGCAGTTCAAACACCAACAAATAGCAACAGACTCGGTTCTAGAGAAAGTGGAGACCATGATCCCTTCATTGATGAAATAAACCAAATGTCACTCCCTCCTAATTTTGCCAAGAACATCTCTAATGTATGATGATTCAGAAGATTTTGCGGAGCAATTGGCACGCTTCAAATATACCATGGTCACAAACCACATCAATGGCCACACTAAATGTCATTTCTTCTCATCCTCCCTTTCAGTCAGGCGTTCCCATGGTTCTCATGCCAATCGAACAAATCCGTTGGGAGCATCGAGGAGCTCATACTACTATTCCTATCACACTTTTCATGGCTGAGCGGTGAACCAAGAAGACGTCCACCAATATCATATGCATGTGTGACAGCTAAACGAAGATGTTAAATAGTACACCAAGCGGTTTTCTAACACTGTCACAAAGGTCAATGAGCACGAGGGTTCGATCATCGTTCCTCTTACCGTCATAGCTTGGCGAAGATCAAATTTGTAAGGGAGTTAACCACGACAACCCCTAAATCCTATGATGAGCTGATAACCAGGGTCAAATACTTCATCGAAGGATAGAAGTTTTTTGCATAGCTAGGGAAATTACAAGGCGGCTCACTGCTACAGCGACGATGATGACTACGAGTCCATCAAGAAGACAGGGAAACAAAAAGCATACAACGAGATTCAAAACGCTAGTGATAAATGAGGAATTTATCTTGGTTATATGCTTAATTGTCGGTTGATTTAAGATATAACATTATAAGTTTCAGGGAAACAAAAAGCATACAACGAGATTCAAAACGTAGTGATAAATGAGGAATTTTCTCTGGTTATATGCTTAATTGAGTTGATTTAAGAATAACATTATAAAGTTTCCCTTAATTATGTTAAATATTAAGATATCCTTCCACATGTAGTTTATATGTTTAAATAGGTGAAAATACTCAAGATAAGTAAATTCAAGAAGACAAGGTTCGGAACGCAATAAGGAGGAGTAAAACAAAGCCAAAACAAAGAATATAAAAACCCTGTTGAAGTTGTGTTTGCCTTACGTCCGGACCTGCAGGGCCGGGCCAAATACGATGCAACTAGACTTTGTTCGGACTTGTGTCCGAACATTATCCAAGTCCAGACATATTGTGAGAGTGCATGGAAGAACGATTTCACGCGAACGGGACAGAGATGTTATTGTGCAAAATAGTAGTGAAACTATTCTGCTAACTATGGGTAGTGAGCCTAGTCTCTGTGGATACAACAAGTCGTATCCATAGAGACTTCGTAACTATCTAATCGATTATAAGCTTAGTAAATGTACAAAGAAGATAAATATAAGTACATAAATGTAAATGAAGATCTGGGTTTTTGGTTGTAATTAGAGAAATAAAGAAAGGCAATAAACACTAAACTAACTATCTAAGATAGATGTAGCTCAGGATAGATTTTGCACCTGTCCTCTCTACTACCGATTGTCGACCCATTGAACTTATAGCTAAACAACGAAACACTTATTTAATTACCAACCAGATCTAGGCTACTAACCCTAACCGATTTACCGGGAAGCTTCTCAATCAGCTAAGCCCCAGGTCAATCGATATCACTAAGCTTAAGTTCCCTTAAGTTGCAATGTAGTCAAATCTCAAAGTCATCAAAATTAGTGTACACCGTTCCAGTTTATGAGTGTCCAAAATGAGCATGTTTTAGAGGTGTATTTCATAGGTTTTATCCACACTTTCATGCTTCATTTCTCCACTTTAGCTAGTTTTCTCTAGTCTTGTGCTTATTGGTGTTTTACACAACTATTGGGGGGAAACAGGAGGAATAACATAGCTTGAAATAAGTAGACGAAGAGACGAAGCGTGGGCACAAACGGATCCAAATCAAAGCTATAACGAAAAGATAGAGCAGTTATTTCCTCTCTGTCTCGGACCTCCCCAGGGACCGCCCCTAAGTTCGGAGGCTGGAAACGCTCGTTCCGGAGACTGAAATTCTCTCAGATCCGGACCGCCCCAGGATGGACCGCCCTGTGGGGCGGTGGAGTGATTCCAGCACGCGTATTCTCTCTCTGGTTGGGACCGCCCCAGGCCCCCGCGACCGCCCCTGTGGGCGGTCCTATCGGGATTTTTGCCTAGAAATCAGTTTTAAAAGTAGAAAGAAGGAGAGAGAGAGGGGGGATATCAAGAGCCACGGCCAGGAAGAAAGACGAAAGAGAGAAAAAAAGAGAGGAAAAGAAGGTAAAAGAAGAAGAAGAGGAGGAAGAAGAAGGGAAAGAAGAGGAAGGACTCCCTCACCATGAAGCTCATCTTTAACCTCCCATGGCTATTTCGTTCTCCTTTCTCTCTCATTTATGCTCTTATGGAGGCTTAACCTCCCTTGTAGCTTGGGATGGGGATTTTCCCCCAAATCCCTAAAACCTCCATTATTGAATCTCGAACTTATTTCTATGCTTTATTTTAGTCCTTGTGCTTAATGAAGATAATTTGAGTGTTTATGGCTTCTAAACTTATGCTCATGATTTGGGGATTTGTTTAGGGTTTTGCTCATTTGTCATCTATGTGTTAAATTGGTTGGTTTGGTCTACTGATTAGTTTAGCATTATTGTGGGATTATGTCAAATGATATTCTGAGATAGAAACATAAACCGTTGGGGACTAGAACAGTGTACTCTAATTCAATGATTTTGATATTAGACTACATTGCAACTTAGTGGAACTTGAGCTTAGTGCTGTCTATAACACCCCTACCGCTAATCAAGCAATTACCTCGTAATCCATCTCGATTACCAATGTCAAAGCAGCGGAAAATTCACTACAACCGGTGGGTGATACAATGCCATTAGTCACCCACGTGACTAACAAGGCCATAACCAAATACAACAATCCAATTACCATATCGGTCTGATGAAAAAAGATACCGAGTACTCCATATCAAACATTACATTTCATTCCTTAAACAAATCAAATACATATACAACCTCAATTCATGTCTATACAGAGTATCTACAATCCTCAAGCTGCCGATAACATTCCGGACTTGCAATTCAATCATTACAATATACAAATTTTCCTAATCACTACCCATGTTTTACCGCAATCCCCGTCCTACTCTCGAACGGTATTCAGCTCCAAGTACCTGTAAAGTAAAACATTGCCCCCAAGGGGCTCAACATATTGCTGGTATGAAATTCGCATACCCGCGTGCTAATGGGGGTACGCTGACTACTTGTCGAGAACATGGGGTCATTTTAATTCAATAATCATGCTCGATAACAATACATTAATCATGCACAACAGCGCAAACATGTTCGTATTCATTCAAACAAGGAATACAATCCACACGAATGTCACATCAAGCTCAGTAAATTCATTTACCTTATTCTTAAACCTTGAGAAACCGTATCTCAAGTGAGTTTCATTCTCGTAATCACCAACTTATCCATCCCAACCGGATAGTTTACTTGTCTCCTAGATCTTTAGACACTCTTAGTCCCGATCTAGTTTCCTTAATTATTCTACTCTTGAATAATTTTAGGTTAAGCATCATAGGCCTCCGGGCAGAGACATATATAGGTCTCATCACTGGGCTTTTATAATCTCAATACGGGATTGGAAACTTCTCTCATGTTTCCTCTTTCCTATCCTATAATACCAGGCTTACCTCTTTAGATGGGTAAGCTCTACTAGTCTCACTCCAATCGGGCACCACTGTGTGGTACATGGGCCTGCAGGGCACCACTATGTGGCACACGGCCCGTAACAAGGGAGTTCGACCATGGATTCGGAAACAAGCACTCTGTTGTTTCCTCTTCCTTGCACGTGTGACTCACAATCCCCCTAACCTAACTCTCGGGTTAGTAATAATACACACTCACATATATATATATTATGTATTAGTCAATAGCATTCCTCTCGATGCCATCTCACAACTTAGGAGATTTTCTTAATTCACTGTGTTCACCGATTTATGGTCGCCCCTACACTTCCAATCACTTAAAAGTTATAGTTATTTTCTCACTTTGAGTCGGATCCCCGTATGGGAGGTTGACTAATCATACAAGGGAGTTCATTAATCCCGTTTAACACTCTACGCGTTTTGGGAGAGTTCGTAATGTTGAGTTTATCTTGTTCTCTAATTGAGAATTCTTATGTGTTCCACTCGTTTAAATCATTTCGTGTTTCAACTCTTTATAAGAGTCGCTAACCAAACATTACTCTTTTACGAGTCGGTCTACAACACTAAATTAGACCACACAATTTACAAGGATAATTAGCTCATGCAACATGCATCAAGATATACATCAAAGAGATAAATCATTTTCATGCTTTTATCTAGATTAGGTCGGCATACAAGCAAACAACACATAAATCAGTGTAATCCCGGTAGCATACGGGGCATGTTAAAATCATACCTTACACCATGCGCTACTCTACCATGTCACCTTACTTTCCTCGGTTCACACTTGATCCTCTGATAATGTTTCAAACATTTTTATTAATATCAAGTCCATACGGTACGTAAACTTATTACCCCCGTACTTACCCGTTGTTCCGTTATCTTAACTTTGTTCATATGCTCTTAAGTTCACAACTTTCTCATTCACTCCTTGCACTTGTTTACACTTCTTAGGACCTTTACATGTCACCAAACAAGGCCTAAGCATCATCTAAAACCATCCTCAATCATTCCCCATCATTAGAATGCATTAAAACACATTCTAGTGAAATTTTGCATTGCTCTAGGTTTGTGTCCGGGTTACAAACCCGGACCAAACTCTGGATTTCGTTTCTGCCATTTTTTTGCATAGTTCGGGTTTGTGTACCGATTTACAAACCCGGACCACCCCCTGGGATGAGTTTCTGCCTAATTTTTAAGGTGATCCGGGTTTGTGTACCGTTTTACAAACCTGGACCACCCTGGAACTGTCAAATTTACAGTTTTTGACCTCTTTTCAACCCCTAATTCACACCTAATCATTCCCTAATCATTCCATATGTTTCCTAACATGTTTATCACCCTAAACATGCTCTAAATCTCCTTAAACCCTTGCTCAAACTCATTGTTCAATTCTTGCCCAATTCTACAATTCCAATTCCCATTTTTGCACTTTAGCACACTAGTGCATTCCTAGAACTTGTCTTGACAGCTTTTGTTTTGCTCTCTACCACTATGGCCATTCCAAATCCTTCTTAAGCAATCGCATTTCTAATTCCCAAGTTCATTCATTGTTTCACAAGCTACACACCCAGGTTCATCCCTAGCCAAACCCATGACTTGTTTACCCATCTATGCTACAGATTTTTGCATCCCACTAATCCATTCTCCTTCTACCATTTTAAGGTGATTAATCAACTCAACTCAAACCCTATAAACACCTAGGTTCTCCAATCCATAAGGTTCACCTAAAACGCTCAATTTCTACCAAAATTTCACCATAACTCATCTACAATTCTTACATGCCCAAATGCATCAATTCTCACCTAAATCAACTCAAAACTAGCCACACCCATAAATGGTCCTACCCGCACACAACATTTCATCAAACTCATCCAAAATCTCATCAAGCACATTAATATACACAATCTCAAATTGTATGGCATTTAGGCCCTTAAGCCAACACAACTTCATAATTCTCTCCAATATCAACCAAACACATTGTCTCACATATTTTGGTTCATTATTTAATTTAACCCATCCCAAATCCTAAGACATATAGGATAAACATTAGGGTAAGTTTCTTACCTCATATTTCTCAAATTCTCTTTTCAATTCTTCTCTTATCCTCTTCTCCTTTTCTCTTGACTTCAAAATCGGTCAAGGCCATTCAAATGCCAACACTCCATCCCAACACCCAAAGAATCCAATGAACAACAATTAAACTCCTAACCCCTTGGAATAACACAAATTCAATGAAAGGCTTAAAACACCAAAAATTAAGGTTTACCTTTAGAGTTCTAGGAGAGGTTTTAAACCTTGAATCAAGAGGAGGGTTCCACCACCATTGAAGAGTTGAACCAATGCTCAAACAAAGAGAATAACAAGGTATCAAAAGGGGCAAAAGGCCAAGTTAAGAATGGAGAAAGAATGAGTTTTTCATGAATATTTTTACCTTAATTAAAGAGGAGACTCCAGATTCAAGAAACTCCAACTTCCTCTTCAAATGGGCTATACCCATGAAATTCAACTTCAAGCTTTTGCGATTTTGAAAAGAAAAGAATGTATCTCTTGATGAGGGGAGTTCAAATATGCAATTATTTTTGGATTTGGGCTTGGATGTAGCTTGGGCAAGCAAGAGAAGGAGGGAGTAGCCATGGGAGGCTGCTTCAAAATCGCCAGGAAGAAGGGAGGAGGATCCGGCTGGAGAAGGAGGAAACGTGAGAGAGGGGGAGGAGAGAGAGCTCCTTTTTCACTTTTGTATTTTTTCCCCTTTTTTCATTTCTTCTTTTCTCTTCTTCCTAATAGGCTAGTTTATTATTAGAGAGGGGAGGAGCTGAGTTGTACATAAAACCGGCCCCACAGCAGCACTTAGCAGGGGTGTTTTCATCTTTTTACAAGAAACACTCGTTTAATTCCCGGCTTGGACACTATTCAACAATCGGGCCCGTTTTCTGAATTTTTCTCGTTTCTTTAATTTTTAATGGTTATTAAGCTTCCATTAATATTTGATTATAGTTATATAGTCAACTATAATTTTTATGGGTCTGTTTGACCACTTAAATTCACGTTTTCAGGTTTTCTCGAAAAATGTTTTCTTCCGGAATTGTTCCCACATACTATTTAGGCCTAATTAAGCCCTAGGAAATCATCTAGGATCCTGACCGAGGTCATATACCTCATATGGTCGCATAAAACGCATTTTTATGTTTTTACGCTTTTTAAGCGTTTTATCTTTTCTTTTGGTTTTATTTTCTTCACCAATATTCTTTAGGCACTATTAGTCCTCTAAAATTCATATTAGAATAATTTAATCACCATTTTTAGGTTCGGGTATTTCAATTGACCCGAGGTTTAGCTGATTGAGAAGTTTCTGTTAAATTGGTTAGGATTAGTAGGCCTAGATTAGGTTGCTAATTAAATAAGTGTTCCCGTTGTTTAGCTATGAGTTTGAGGTTCAAAAATCGGTAGTAAGGGGAGGACGGGCGCAAATATCCATACCGAGCTACACCTATCTTAGATTAGTTAGTTTAGCTTTATTTCCTTTCTTTATCTTCCCTTAATCAAACCGAAACCCAAATCTCCAATTTACATTTATGCACTTTTATTTATCTTCTTACACATTTACTAAGATCATAATTAACTAGATAGTTTCGAAGTCCCTGTGGATACGACCTTGTTGTACTACAATGATTGGGTTCACTGCCTATAGTTAGCAAGATAGTTTCACCACTATTTTGCACAACACCAGTCCCCAAGGGTTTCGGTTTCTATCATAGATAACATTTTGATAGAATCTGTAACACCCCAACTCGTAATTCACAATTAACGATAATTAACAACACCAAACTTAAATG
This sequence comes from Limonium bicolor, assembly GCA_023374045.1. NCBI lineage: Eukaryota > Viridiplantae > Streptophyta > Magnoliopsida > Caryophyllales > Plumbaginaceae > Limonium > Limonium bicolor. The sequence continues at coordinate 119,334,982 of CM041782.1, read as the reverse complement.
AAAATCATAGTGGAAAAATAATCTAAGCTCTTGGTGTTATCGCCGATAGTCACCCACGTGACTAACTAGGCCTTACTAACTCCAATGTAACTGTCTGAATGACTGAATACTTAACCAACTTAAAACTCCAACAACTACTTATACATACTGAGTTTTGCTATTTGTTCCAAAATGCAAGTTCGTTCTAACTTACCGCAATATAAATAAATGTATAAACTCTAACAGGGGTAATATCAAAAACAAAAGTACGCCCACACTAGTGGAAAAAACGTTTTATAACACGGTTGTTTTCCTTTATATAACACGGTTATAGAGGGTGTTATATGCTGCAGTCGTATATACTTCTTTTTTACAACACGGTTATAACCGTGTTATATACAAGTTTTACAACACGGTTGTTTTATGCCAAAACCGTGTTATAAACATGCTAACCACACTACTTATTTTTTGCGCCAAAATATTTTATAACACGGTTCATTCTTAAAACCGTGTTATAAAGTCTAGTTTTACAACACGGTTACATGACAACCGTGTTATAAAGTCCGTTTTATAACACGGTTTGCTTAAAAAACGTGTTATAAAGTCTAGTTTTATAACACGGTTACATGACAACCATGTTATAAAGTATTTCAAGTCGTTTTATAACACGGTTACATGACAACCGTGTTATAAAGTCTAGTTTTATAACACGGTTACATGACAACCGTGTTATAAAGTCCGTTGTATACGAAGATTTCAAGTCGTTTTATACACACGGTTCATTCTTAAAACCGTGTTATAAAGTGGTTTCCCACAATAATACGAAGTTATTTTATAACACGGTTATATATACAACCGTGTTATAAATCTTGTTTTTTTTTTAAATATTTTTTCTGTTTGTTATACTGCTTCACAAACTACAATTAACAACCAATCCTGTCTATTACACATGACACATTCAATGTGTACAGCCACACCAACTTGCAAAGAGCCACTGAATTCATTTCCCATATACACTATAACATTCACAAAATTCAACAATCTCAATCTCTTGTACAAAGTACCACAAAAGAAATCCAAAAGTGTTCACTTGCTTCTAACAGCAATCCAAAAGTGTTCACTTGCTTCTAACAGCAATCCAAAAGTGTTCACTTGCTTCTAAGAGCAATCCAAAAGTGTTCACTTGCTTCTAAGAGCAATCCAAAAGTGTTCACTTCCTTCTAAGAGCAATCCAAAAGTGTTCACTTCCTTCTAAGAGCAATCCAAAAGTGTTCACTTCCTTCTAGAGTTGTGTAACAAAAACTGTATATTTAAAAAATAGAAATATTAGAACAAGTTATATAGTTAATAAGTGTTGAAAAAGAAACGAACATAATACTGTATTTTACATACCTGCCGCTAGAGCTGTGTAACAAAAAACTGTATATTTAAACATTGTGCCAATTCTTCTCTCACGAAGTCAAGTTCCTTTGTAGTGTAAGTATTGCCATAATTGTGAAAGAATTCATATACCTAATATATGAAACAATAAAGATATTAGAATAAGATTGATATCTAGAAGTGTTCCTTAATCATAAACTGTTGCCGAATCGATAGGTTTTGATGAATGGAAACTTGTGGGAATAGGCTAACTTATACACTAACAATGTACTGCCAACACACATCTGGTTTCAAAAACCATATCAATAGAAAACATCATCATGTCGATGAAATACATTATAAACTATATAGTCATAGTCACACAAGGAAAAAATACTAATCTTTCTCACCACCCCACCCCAATTCCAAGTCTTGTAATGTGCCATTGCCACTTCTACTTGGAGTTCATCATCTTTAGCTTAACACCTTCAAGTTCCCTTGTTTTTTGTTTAGTTTCACAAATAAAGCTATACTTGCTCAAAAATGAAACTCTTTTACAGCAGAAAGAAGAAACTAATTGAGAGAAGTGGAGACGATGCAGCAGCAAATCGTAACAAACAACTACACTATAAACAAATAACATAATACCACATTTACGTACCTCGTCATCACTTTTAGTAAATTGAGGTGTATGTTGGCGCAGAAGTCATTCATGTACCTCATCACAAAATAGCCACATCTCACATAATCCATTTGGCGAGGACACTAATAACACAATATAGCGGTGGATCAGAAATTAAATATATTCAAAAAGCATACTAAAGTGACAGCATATAATGCAACAAACATTCATACTTCGAAGTGACGGATCTTCAAGTCAATACTACTGGGATTACCATCATCACCAAGTCTAACCTTCTTATAAGAGCTGTAGAATAATTAGACAATTATATGTCATTTTTGTAAACGTAAAATAAAGAACTTAAATTGACAATTTAGCAAATCACTCACTCTATTATCTGGTTCATAATTTCAATCTCAGTAGCATCTTCCCCATCGGATCAAGCACGAACAAGGTGGATGTATTCATAGAGATAATAAGCATGACCCAATGATTGCTAGCATGTATAAGACGTCAAACATATTAGTCCATAACTTACATATACAATCAACAAATTTGATTTTAGCAAGATTATTTTGATACTTACACTACATGATGCGGGATGAAAACAAAACTGCTGCGCTTTGCTTTCGCTGCCAACAAGCCACGTTGAAGATATGACGCAAACGCATTTGGTTCTAGTTTTGCCTGATCGACGATGTCAACTGGGGCACAAGAAAGTGATCACTTTCGCCAAACCAGCTCTTTTACAAATCCAGGATGAGCAGATACTTTATCAAAATTAAAAATGATTAATTCATATAAATTTATCTACTTTAACATATTTTATAAATGTAGAAATAAAACATAAAATAAATACTTACACTTCATAAGCTTGGATGATAGATACATTGACATGTTGCCATCGCATCACTTCTGTAATGTCTTCAAAACTGATTGAGATACCCATATCCTCCTCATAATGGAATATTCTTTTTGGAAGCTTCAAACTTATGTTCGTTATGTCACTTGGCATTTGCATGATCTTGTCATGAAGCATCTTCATGTGTTTACTTAACTTTGTATAAAAAACGTGTTGAACCAACGAATTCCTCTTTGGGTCTACTTCGTTTTGTGTTTCGAACAAACGTTTCTACCACATTTGCACATAATTTAAGATGAGTAATGTAATGGAGTAAAACTTTAAAACATGTGTCGTAAATCTAGTAAGAGTTACCTTTGTCACCTTCGCTATGACCTTCTGTTTTTCGTCAAAGGTCCTCTTGTGTAACCTACTCATATATATAAACATAAAGTTATAATAGATTATTAGTTATACCAATTTAACATGAAACATATATATTAAACTATATATATATACCATTTAATGAATATTATAGACATTAGTTTCATGCAATTATCAAGCAGTTTCGCAATTACCTTCGCTATGACCTTCTGTTTTTTCGTCAAAGCTCCTCTTGTGTAACCTACTCATATATATAACATAAAAGTTATAATAGATTATTAGTTATACCATTTAACATGAAACAATATATAAAGCAGTTTCAAGCAATTGCCACCTTCGCTATGACCTTCTGTTTTTTCGTCAAAGGCTCCTCTTGTGTAACCTACTCATATTATAAACAAAAAGTTATAATCGATTATTAGTTAGACCAATTTAACATGAAACAATATATAAAGCAGTTTCAAGCAATTGCCACCTTCGCTATGACCTTCTGTTTTTTCGTCAAGGCTCCTCTTGTGTAACCTACTCATATACATAAACATAAAAGTTATAATAGATTATTAGTTAGACCAATTTAACATGAAACAATATATCAAGCAGTTTCAAGCAATTGCCACCTCGCTATGACATTCTGTTTTTTCGTCAAAGGCTCCTCTTGTGTAACCTACTCATATAAAAATAAAAGTTATAATAGAATGTTAATTAAACCGCATGTACATGAAACGGTATATAAAATTTTTAAGAAATGACTACCTCCTTTATGAACAACAAACTAATGGGCCATGGAACAACAGAAGTTACTGCATCAATTAGTAACCGCATCTCTTGTGTGGAAGCGAAGATGCTGATTCTCGTAGCCCGTGATTACGCGATTACAATAACCTTTGCATAATATTCAGGAAGAGGTTTACAGTGAGTGAGTGAGGACTTCAGTCGATCAACGCCATGTACCACATTCACCACTAAGTCACACATGATAGCTTAAGCTCCTACCCACCAATCTACAAATGTGTTATAGCCTATAGATACGTGGGCATAAACACCTAAATATTAAACAATGATTATGTAAAGAATTTATTTATATTAATACTAACAACTACCTCAAAACATGAGCAAATGGATCAAAGGAATCACATTTGTGGTATTATGGTGTTGAGTGTTGGTGAAAGTTGTAGATAATGGAGTCACTGAAACCTGCATTGTTGTAGTATATCCACAAACTGACGAAATACTCTTCAATAGTTCCTCAATGTTCTACGTCTCGTTCTTCCGCTCTTCATCAAAACTCTTCAAGCATCTGAAAATCTCTCCTCGTAACACCTGATGATCGTTTGCCCGTATTTTGGAACACATAACCCTTCGAACCTCTCCTCCAAATCCTCTCCCTAACTCGGCTGGGATGGTCCTTCTTCCCAGGGCACGATCAGCTTGTCATCATCACTTAGAACAGAAGATTGAGAACCATTGTCCTCATCATTCATAGCGGCCTATTAACCAATCAAAACCATAAGAATGCAAAGAAATAATTTATATCTCAGTAGTACAAATTATAAGTAAATGAAAAGGGTTTCATACAATTTTTTCAGACAAATCGCTGTTTCTTCCACTGGAAAGAACGGCTCCCCTGCAGCATTCATTTTCTGTCGGCCCAACAAATAGCAATCAACCTTGCATGCCTCATCATCAGCCTCAATGAGACTCAAAGTACCATCTTCATTCCGTTTTTCAGTAGCCCTCGTTCTCTCCATTTCTTAATAGAACCAGTATACCCTTTTCTTCCCATGTGATGTTGATGGATATTTTTCTCGCGGTTCTCTCTTGCTTGTTTTTGAGTTCTCTGCTTATAATGTGGTATAACAAAATAAAAAGTTAAATAATTATAGTAAGAAGTGCACATATTTAAAATTTAACTATTGTTAACAAAAACTACCTTGAAGTCTTCAGATGTGCGAGTAGCAACAAATCTGTCCCAATCTTGCTTAGTGATGAATCCTTCATACAACACCCATGGATCTACCTTATTTTTCCTTTTTCTTTTGTTGCTGATCCATCCCATCACCAACTCATGTCTGAACCCCTTGGCTCGAGAAGCAATCAATGACATAACTGTATTCTTAGCTTCGTCAGGAATTTTGTATCTATCTCTAACAGTCTGCCACATCAAATCTTTCTTTTTTTGCTCACCCTGACTCCAATATTGGTTGATTGCAGTTGCTTTTGGCTAAAGTCCCTAGCATACTAGCAAATTCATCCTTCGAGGGACCCGTCGGTCTAATGTATCTATCCCACAGAAGGTTGGTTTTGTCAGCTTTCTTGATCTTCAAACACCTCGTAGGCCCACGCCCCTTTCGTTGATTTATAATCCGAGGAGTCACATGCTCAAATGGTCCCTCCTCAACACATTTATCTCCAGTAAGCACATGCTCTAATGGCCCCTCATCAACACCAATGTCAGACAGAGACTCGCCATGCCCATCTAGAGAATCAGTATCCATGTTTTGTGACCCGTCATGATCCTCCGTGTCATTAGCATGTGCCATGCTGATGACCACCTGAAGACAAACATTAAAATATAAATTAGATTGTCTATATCAGAAAATTACGAACAAAAATAAGTATACTTGACATTACAAATTTGAAAAATGTAGGTTAAGGTACAGTATCTAACACGTACATAACAAATATTAGTTTTCAATCCACAATCCTTCATTGTGGTTAGTGCGTACATAGTCCATCTTGTTATTGTTGGCGTCATTATCCACAATACTTGGAGGTGACCCAATTGACAGTGATGATGCATCGTTCAACAGATCATAGTCATCTTCATCTGTTACATCACTGACTCCAACAATACGTCGTTTTCCTTCTCTAACAATGGACCAATTCAAATCACATGGGTCACTCACAAAAATACTTGTTTTGCCTTAGATGCAACAATGAATGGATCATCAGTTGGAGTAGCTTTACCAAGGTCAACCAACCTAAAACCATCAGGGTCTACACGACAACCATGTTTGTTATCAGCCCATTTGCACATAAATACACAAATGTCATAGTTCGTATAGTCCAAAACCCAATATTTTGAATGATACCGTAGTAAGGTTGTTTGACTGTTTCACGACCACGGTCATTGGTATTACCATAAGAATCCAAGGTTGCAATAACACTGACACCACTGTTCTGATTAACTGATTTTTGATCCTGACGCTCTGTGTAAAATGTGTAGCCATTAATATCATATCCTTCGAAAGACAAAACATCGATATTTGGTCCAAGTGCCAACCACTGCACCTCCTCTGATGAATCCTCAGAATCATCTGCTAGCACCTTTTCCTTTAACCATTGAATAAATGTTCGGTTATGCTCCTTATCTAACCACCTTTCACTTCTTGTGGGATATCTTTCTTTTAAAGTGGCAATATGCTGCTCAAAGTATGGTTCAAGCGCAACAATATGTTGCATCACGAGTAAATGTGCTTTGTTCAACATTTCGGTGTTGACTCTAATCTTTTTTTTCCCTAAAATGCCTACTCCCTCGAGTCTCCCCTCGTGCCTAGATGTTGGAAGACCAACAGACTTAACACCATCTAGGTAATTCGTGCAAAAGTCCACCACTTCCTCTGATGTGACCCTTCAATGATGCTTCCCTCGGGGCGACGCCGTTCATTTTCTTAATTTTCTTTTAGGACACCCATATATCTTTCAAATGGATACATATATCGAAGATACAGAGGACCACACTGTTTAATTTCTCCCACTAAATGAACAACTAGGTGCACCATAATATCAAAGAACGAAGGGGGAAAGTACATCTCCAGCTCACATAGTGTCACAACAACATCTGCTTGAATTTTATCCAGTGTTTCCACGTCTAAAACCTTAGCAGAAATGGCTTTAAAAAAGAAACAAAGGTTTTGTACGGTTCTTCGTACATTTGGTGGCAATATACCACGGATTGCAATCGGCAAGAACTCATGCAACAACACTCGATAATCATGAGACTTCATTCCAATCAGTTTGAGATCGGACATGGATACAAGACTTCTTATGTTGGAAGAGTAACCTGTAGGAACCTTATGTTGCGAAGACAGTTACAAACAATTTGTTTCTCTTGCTTAGACAAAGTGTGACAAGCAGGAGGCAAATAAGTACGTTTTCCACGCTCTTGCGGATGAAGTTCTTCTCGTATCCCCAATTCTTTCATATCTTTTCTGGCCTTGACGTGGTCTTTGGACTTTCCCTTCATGTTAAGCAATGTCGCAGAAAGACTTTCACCCACATTTTTCTCTACGTGCATTCCATCGATACAATGTCTGACTTGTAGATCTTTCCAATACTCCAACTCCCAAAATATTGATTTTTTCTTCCACATATTAGTCTTAGCCCGCTTCAATGGAGGACCAAAGTGGTTTATAATATCCTTCACCCGACCATAGACCTGAACACCAGTGAGTGGTCTTCGCACAATACGATGTTCGGTGTTACCATCGAACTCCCGTTTTCGCTTACGGTATTTGTGCCCTTGTGGAAGCATCCTTCGATGACCCATGTACACATTTTTCCCACAATGTTTCAAACGGATATCTACTGTATCATCCTCACATATAGGGCATGCCTTCGATCCTTTGCAAGCATACCCAGATAGATTACTGTACGCAGAAAATCGTTGATAGTGCAGTATAACATTGCCCGCAAAGTGAATTTTTCTTTAGAAAATGCATCATACACCTCTGTTCCTTCATGCCACAGAAATTTCAAGTCCTCGATCAGTGGCTGTAAGAAGACATCTATGTTATGTCCTGGTTGCTTAGGACCTGATATTAAAGACATAGTATAATGTTTCTTGGTTTCATGCATAACCAAGGAGGTAGATTGTAGATTGTTAGCAACACTGGCCAAGTACTATGTATACTGCTTAAGATACCGTAAGGGTTCATCCCATCTGTACAGAGTCAAGACGCAAGTTTCTTGATTCTTTGCTGAATTCCATATACTTCTCATCTATATTTCTCCACTGGGGAGAATCGGCCGGATGCCTCATTTTTCCATCTTTTTTAGCTCGTTAGCATGCCATCTAAGGTTCTTTGCGTCATTCTCAACCGCAAATAGACGCATCAAACGCGGGATAATTGGCAAGTACCACAAGACCTTGGCTGGTGGACCGAATTTATTTTCATTTCCTCCATTATTCTGTTTTCTGACGTAACGAGACTCCCCGCACTGAGGACAATTCACAACATGTTCATTCTCTTTCCAGTACAAGATACACCCGGATGGACAAGCATGAATCTTTTTGTATCCCATCCCCATTGGACATAACAACTTCTTGGCCTGGTAAGTTGAGACGGGCAATTCATTTTGAGCAGGGAATGCATCTTTTAGTAATTCCAGTAAAGCAGTGAAGCTCACATCACTCCACCCGTGCTTTGATTTTACATTGAATAGCTTCAAAACAAAATTCAGTTTATTCCATTTTAAAGGATCACATCCAGGGAATAATGGTTTTTTGTACGAGTCTAGCAAATCTTCATACGCACCGGGCTTCTCAGCAAAATGTTGTTCAACATCCTCCAGCATTGAATTAATGTGATCATCATTTTCATCACCCAAATTCAAATCACAATTGGGAGGCATATCATTGTTGTCCTCATGACATTCTGTACGTTCACCACCGGTACTACGTTCACTAAACTGAGTCGTATCATCTACACTTTCACCGTGCCAGACCCATATTGTGTAGTCCTCCACAAATCCATATCGTCTTAAATGATCATAAATTTGACGCACTTTTGGATATTTCAATACATTTCTACACTTTTTGCACGGGCACAAAATATAACCGTCATCTTCTGCCGAAAGTTTCTCAACTGCAATTCTGCAGAACTCTTTTATCCCAGCCTGATAGGAGTCATCAAGTACACCTTTGTACATCCACGACCGATTCATCATATCCTTCAAACATTTACCATATCAGCTTTGCTTTAACATTGTTTTAATTGACTACGGTTGAAAAATCTGTATTTGAAGGCGCAACTAATGGGCAATGTAACAGCATAAACAATGCAGATTTTCAGACCATAACCACGAGCTTATAGCAGGTCAGGTGTCTAGGATTTAAACACTCAAAATCTGTTTTGTATAACAGCTGAAGTTAAAGCTCATCTTTTTAAAGGTTTAGAAAACATAGATAGTTGGGAGCAATGATGTGAGTTTCCTATTGAGGGAAATGATGATTGGCAATCTACCAGAGCTCACAACAGTCGTAATATGTATATCATCTAAAACTGTAAAGTAGCACTATAGGAAGCAAGAATACCTGATGTAACAGATTTTGAATTTTAGTAGCAGCAGCAATTCAAAAGCGAAATTGAGTAGCGTTTCTGGAGCATAACTGAGGATAAATTGCACGTTTCAGATTGCAATAATAATGGCACTAAGCAATGTATAATAGTGCAACAATATTAGAGAAATAGTTTTACCGCCTCTATATAATAGCCAAAAGTCATAACCGACACCATTAAGAGACTAAAACTGAAGCAAAGTGACAGATTGTAACAACAATTAAAACAGATAAAGAGGTGGTATTATCCATGAGGAAAACAACCTTATATTTAGATCAAACCCTATTTTTGGATGGTAATCATTTCACTAAAAACAGCCATCAAACATTGGGTGATTGCATGATTTTAGTAATGTTTGTCTCCTTAAAGATTGTGCATCACTTGAATACTATTTCATTAAGCAAAAGAAGAAATACCTGGTGTAACAGATTTGAAATTTCAGTAGCAGCAGCAATTCAGGTGCATAACTGAGCAGCACTTCTGGAGCATAACTGAGCGTAAATTGCAAGTTTAGGTTGCAATAATAATGACACTAAATAATGTATAATTGGATTCAGGTTGTCACATAGATAGTGTAAAATTGGGTAGAATCTGGGCAAAATTTAGCAGCAAAACTGAGCTAACAGCCATCAAACACTGGGCAGCAAAACTGAGCTAACAGCCTATCCACGTGATAATCAGGGGTTAAAGATACCCGAGCCGCTAATATAAATGGCAACTAACACAACAACACTTGTAATGACCTCTAGCAATACAGTGATACTACAAATGACAGTGTTTACAATCATGGTCAGATGATACATCAAAAAAAAAATACTAAGGAAAAAAAGCTTAACTATCAAATTACCATTAGAATCTTCATGGTCACACTCTCACTTGGAAAGTGGGGACTCAGTTGCACGGACTCGAGTACTTGGTATAGTAGATGAAGAGATTGTTTTATCACTTCCAGTTTCAGAAGAAACTATCCCTTGAATGTCTTCACTGACAATAAAGCTGTAAAAACAAATGAAAAACTGTTGTATAAGTAAATTGCATTTAGATAGTAATTGAAATGGTGAATATAAATATGGCATCACCAATGAAATATGTGGATGCTAAATACTGTAACAGGTTTTCATAAGAAGAAACTTGTACAGAGAATATAAATATGACAATAATTTGAAGCGGTGATAATAGAAATGAAAATGAAGTACAAACTGGACTCACAAAAATTGAAGCTGCTGTACAATTTTTAAAAAAACTGAAGTAAAACATCATTTTGAGTTCAAAAATAGACTGAATGATTTAACCAAGGTTATTCGTTAACATCAATCTATTAACATGCTATCCTGTTACAGCGGAAAACAATGTGAAGCAATGCCCTGAATGACCCTATATCTGTTCGTGGGAGTAAAAGTATGGTGCTAAATATGAAACGCCCAAACAGCAGCACAACTCAAAGTTACACAGTATACATTTATTTAAAGCAATAATGTAATGCGGTAGAAAGATTCATTTAACCAAGGATGCTGGATCAGAAATTTTTTGCGAAAGATGCGCAAGGATTCAAGTTACAAGAAAGCATTTAACCATGATTGTTCGAAGTGCTGAAACAGAAACTTAATTCTGTATCAAATTTCATAAATATGTTAGTGTTTTCGGTTGCTTTTCTATCAGACCATATACCCCCTGTCTCTGCCAATGATTCACTATTGAGGGGAAATGATGATTGGCAATCTGCCATTTTCATATTCATAGTTTTGTACTTGTTTGTTGTATAGTTTCTAGCTCATTGAGCATTAACAATAATAATAAGGAAGTAAAAACAAATGAATAACAGTGCTCATAACAGTCGTAATATGTATATCATCTAAAACTATAAAGTAGCACTATATGAAGCAAGAAATACCTGATGTAACAGATTTGAATTTTTCGTGGGTTAAACCAAGTGTAACTGACACCATTAAAAGAGAGTAAAACTGAAGCAAAGTGGTAGATTGTAACAGCAGTAAAGAAAGATAAAGAGGGGTATTATCCATGAGGCAAAATCAGATTCACTCAAGTACTATTAAGACTCAATAACCGAGGCAAAAACTGAAGCAAAATTGCACACTCTTGGTTGGAAAAGCTGCTGAAAAAAGAAAGGTACTGCTGCCTATATGCTGATCGTTCGTTTATTGGTGCAACAAAATGAAAAGAGAAAACACCAGCACAAGAAAGGAGAACAAGGTTTTATTTACTGTTGCCTATCAGCAAAAGAAAACCTATATGCAGATTATCGTGGTTTATTTACTGCTGTCACAGCAAAGAGAAGAAGATGAGCAGGAGTATATTTGTTTACTGACAGTGTGCACAGGAGTATAAAATGCGTGTTCTATATATTTTTTCTACTAGTGTTATTCGCTGAAACTTCCTTCCAGTATAGAAATCATGGAGGGTAGGGTTAACAGATTTTTTTTTTCCTAAACTATGACTTCCTGCTATGCTTATCGTTATTTGATACAGATTTTTCATATCTAATATCAGGTTTCTAAAACAACCGAGATATACTGAAGACATTGCTACCATTTATTAGGATGTTAACCAAAATAAATAAATAAAAAACTTGCTTAGGATTTAGAGGTGATTTTCCCCCTATTTTTTTGGAAACACAGAGGACTGCACCATATCCGTTCATTTCTTCTTCAAGGTTTGCTGTATAATAATTAGAATAGCAACAGGGCTGGTAATGCCACTGCTATGCTTATCGTTACTTCACCAGGTGCAACAGAAGAGTATAACTTCTGCTGTTATAATCACTGGAGTGAGTAGGATTACAATTCCAGTAGAAGGCATGAGTAAAGTGCCTTGCGACTCATTACAGGTTGCTCCCAAATGTATTCCTATTTTTTTTATTGGTTATGCGCACAGAGCAGATGACATAGGAATGGCTGGATAACTACTTATACTGGAGCCTAAATCACTTAGAATGTACGTTTACTGATGGAGAAATTGGTATACCTCCTGAAATTGGTATTGATGGGATCTGGTGAGTGTATTTGGATCTTTTCCAGCAACTTTTACCTTCAGCAACGTATGTTGATCACTCTACTATATCACTTAACTCCACCCCTATTTTCTTTTCCAGGAACATGTTTATTAATACAGTACATGAACATTCAGATTAGAGAGTGTATTACTAATTCTTGAATGATCTGGTTTCAGCTTTTCTCACTCTGGTTTGCAAGGGTGAAACAGTCCTAATGACTGTTGCTGCAGAGGCGTTGGAACAAAAGAGAAAAAAATGAAGAGAGGTAAAGCCACTGTAAGGGAATGAAGAGGCGCAGAGCATCTTGTTGCTTCAGCCCCATTTACAATCTGGTTTGTAAAATTGCAGCTCTAGTGATTTACTTCTTCAGAAGGCTCAGACACAAACATAATGGAGATGGGAAAAGCTTGTATATTTGGTAGAGTGCAACAGAGATTTCAAACTTTTATGGTTATGCTCACCAGAAAAAAAATGAGTTTGATATGTTAGATTCCAAACACTTCTCACAGGAAAGTCACCAAGGTCAGAACAATTAACACGGTCCTATGCATATAACAAGACTCCTGATCATCTTTTAATCCTAATCATCAGTTTAAACTTTAACTCACACATTAAGCATTTAGGTAGATGGTTTACCTTCTCCAAACTGTTTTCCCACCTCGTATGTGCTCTTCACTCACGGTCAGTCTGGGCTCCTATCTCACGCTTCATCCATTTCAACAGGAGGGAAGAACACATGTTAGGGTCCTTTAACTTCTTCACCACTCCAGAAGGAACTAGACTTAAAATTCTATGAGTACTCTAGCGAATGTATTACCTTATCACCCAAAACCTTGACTTCTCCCGCCTTTGTTCACGGCTCCTTAGAGGTCTGGTGGTTCCAGCTTCTTCTCCCAGAACGATGTGATCTAAGGGTGTTAAACCTGAGTGATTTTCGGTCATCCATGTACCAAGGGGAGTGGGTGTTTAAGTATACTTTACCTTTACCTTAGTGTAGCTCACTACTCTTCCTCCCTCTGTTTTACTACCGAGATTTCACTTCCAGTGTGAGCATTCTCTATTTTTTTTTTTTTGTGGTTTCTGGCTGAATAATAGCAAGGTTACTCACTGGTGTAGCAGGTGAGGAAGTGCGCAGGTTTCCTCCAGTAGAACGTCAAACCGCCATGGTCACTACTTAGGGGTTTCTCTCAGTTTTTTTTCCTTAAATCAAGTTCGGTTTGGCTTATAGAACACATATAACAATTAACGAATCTAAATTTTTCAATTTTTGGAAAACGCTTATACATTTACTTCATTCTAGCAACAATGAAAGTGAAATAACTCTCACCAATTGCAAAATTAATGGAAGAACAAGAACAGGACTTCATTCACAGCAGCGGCAACATCGTAGGATATTTCCTCAAAAGAAGACGAAGGTGGTGCAGTCAAAGAGACGAAGGTGGTGGCCGTCGACGTTGAAGGCGAGACAACGGTGGTACGGTTGGATTCTGAGGCGATACGAAGGCAGAAGCGATCGAAGATGAAGGCAGCGGGCGGTCGAAGATGACGGCAACGGCTGTCGAAGATGAAGGCGGTGGTTACGTGTTTTGTTTGGAAACAGAAGGGGGCTCTTCTCTCTGGAGAGCTTGACACTATTCCTTGCTGGTGCTCAGAGAATGAGTTGGCAGTGCCCCCCTGGACTACACATCTGGGATGAGTTCTTGTTTGAAAACAGAAAGAAGGTTAGAGGAGGTGGTGCATGTTAGGAATTTGTATGACGCAGGAAGAAGATTAAAGGGGTTCACTCTTGGAGTTGCGACTAGAACTGAGCAAGGCAAGAAGGTGGAAGAAGCAGTAGTGGTGGCGGTGGAAGCGATGTCGGACGTGAATATTGGAGTGGCGGCAATGGCGAATTGGCGACGATGTAAAACCTAGGTGGGATTGCGATATCGATCTGGGAGGAGTTGGTAGAGAACGAGGCGGGCAAAAACAAGACTTCGGCGCGTTCACGGGAGAAGGTAGTATTTGGCGAAAAATTAAAAGTATAGTAACAGAGATATCTTATAACACGGTTTCAACATGTACCGTGTTATAATATAAGGTTTATAACACGGGTAGGTAAAACCGTGTTATATTTGAAGACACTTATACTCGGGTAAGAACACACAACCGTGTTAAAAAACCTATTTTCCCGAATAACGTTATTTGTCTCACATTTTATAACACGGTTATATTATACAACCGTGTTGTAAAACGTTTTATAACACCATTACAACATAATCGTGTTATAAAGTGCGTGTTATATAATATTTTTTCTACTAGTGCCAGTCCAAAGGTTTACCCCACCTACACTCGGTCGGGTCGAATCTTTATCACGTTCCTGAAAAATATTAGGCCCAAAGGGCTCAGTAAAACTGCTAGTATGAAAAACGTGCAGCACACAAGCTACCGGCCCACACACATAATATAACCCAACAAAGACAAGAAATCAGTATATCAAGTCAGTATTTGTTCCTTCCTAGGCCATGAGATTATTTTAGAATCGCGTTAAGGACCTTAACTTAAGTTTCAGTGGACAATCCGTGCAATGGGTTTGTCACTTCATTACTCAATAAGTTAACTTATTTTGGGTATAATCTAACCCAATTAGAAGGGTAACAAACTCTAATTAACCACCGTCACTATGACGTACATTAAGTCGGGCATGATAAACCCTTTAGAAGAGATTGAGACTCTCGTATTGTAATAAGAACCGGGTACCTTAAACCCGTAGGTGAGTATAAACTCCTTTAACCGTCATCGAGAATGACGTATATTTAATCAGGTAGATATGAACCAGAGAGATAAGAAATAAGTTCTCAAATACAACTAACCACCATCAAAAGTGACGTACATTTATATCTGGTATATATGAATCAGAGAGATGAGAAATAAGTTCTCAAATACAACTAACCACCGTCAAAAGTGACGTACATTTAAATTGGGTATATAGAACCCAGGGGGCTAGTATATAACGTTCCCCGCAACCACCGTCAATGAAAGACGTACATTTAATTTGGTTATATTAGAACCCAGTGGGCGAGTATAAAACTTTCCCCACAACCACCGCCCATGAATTACGTACATTTAATTTGGGTATATTGGAACCTAGTGGGAGTATAAAACTTCCCCCACAACCACCGTCATGAAGTACATTTATAATTAGAAGTCGATCTGATGTAGATACGACCTCTCAAACTTAGCATACATAACCAGAACTTCTGGGCTCCTCACCTTCCATTACCTCGATCGTGTTAGAAGTCTTAATGGAACAAATGTCCTACTTCTAGGGTGATAAGTTCAAACATCAAATTTCAGATGTCGACAATTTATTAAAAGGGAAGTTAGTGAGAAACTTGTGTACAAGTTCTCATTACGTAAATACTCAAACTCGTAATCCTCTTGTTGTCGCATATATCATATGTGCAAATTATTCATTACTCTAAGGTATAGTTAGCATTTCAACATGTAATGTTCAGTCAAACATGAACAATAAAACGAACATACAACATTTTACATGCAATTATCTTAGTCATTATCACATACAACAAATAGCACACAAGCCGATGTAACTCGGTAGCAAACAAACTGCAAGAATCCACACCTTAGTCTTAGCCAAAGACCACTCACTATCGTCTGACATTTGGACTATCCCGACCCTATAATCCAATCGATTAAGTGAGTTAACTCCATATTTATGCTATTACATAACATTTCTCCTTTTACAGCATTTCTCTTAATCTGCGTCTATCAACTACATACATAGATGTATGTAAGTATATATATGCTTAATGTAACATGGCCACATATATATATTCAGTTTAGTGTCATTAGATGTGTATATGTATAATTAGACATTAACCGAGACTTGTTTCATTTGTCATTTTCAAATGAGGAAACTTGTATGTGTATTTTTTGTTCGATTTGAAACATTACCGTGAAGAGAATTTGTACATATATATATATATATATACACACACACATATAGACTCTTACTGGTTGGATATTTACCTTGAAGAAAATGGAAGGAACATGTATGTTGTTATCAATTTCCATATTACGGTAAGGAAAAGAAAATTGATTAACTCTAGACAATTAATATATTTATTATCTCTTTTACAATTTCTTTCGTTAATCATTTTTGTAAAACAACAATTAAGATCATTCTCCACTTACAACAAAACAAATAATTAGTATTATTTATGATTTAAGCACTTGACTTAGAAATGTATTAATCCATTATTAAGTTAGCAGTTTCTCGCAATTAAAAATACAATGTAATCACCACTGTTACGCGTTAAAATCCTCCAGCATCCTTCTTTTTTTAATGACTAAAACTGTCATATATCACTAATTAGTAATTCAATATGTGTTGTTCATTTTTTTTAACAAGCAAACACAATATGCTCAACTAAACCATGTTTATAAATATCGAAAGAAGACAATACAACACGTTGAACTTTAACAAGCAGTCACAATCTGATCAATTAACTACAGTTCATTCAATTTAACTAAAACTTGTTCAATTGATATGTAATTTGTTTTGTTATAGTGCAGCAGTCAGTGATTTGTTGCTCTAGAAATTGCATCAACAAGAGAATAGAGAAGTAGAAATAAGGTGAGTGAAGAGCATACACTCCCTTGCTCACCAGCAAGAGCTGGCGTAAAATGAAAGAGAAACAAGGCTGTTTTCAGCTCCTTTGAAATCTGGTGTGAGAGATGCAATACTCCAGTGGTTTTGTGTGGCAGAATTGTAGAATTATTGTTCTGTTATAGAACACAAGTTTCCACACTATTATGTTTCCCTTTGTTGTTTAACAATCCACTCTTGATCCGTTTTAATCAACCCTATTCACCATCACCATGAACCTAATTTATTCAGGTATGGTTAAGATGAAAAAGAAGAATAAGACAGTGATAAGCCGTAGACTTATCATATTTTATAAGCGAGATTTGTAGCAATATTAGTTAAAATAAGGTTAGAATAGGTAGTATTTACATTATTTTGTATGAAAAATCATTTTTATATGCTCAGACTAATGCCTTGAGTGTTTTCCATGCAAGGAGCAAGTTTTACATCAGAAAACCAACCCTTGCCGGATGTGGAGCCGGGTTCCTTCTGCACGGCATATGTACGCATCAGAAAGGGATCTGGCCGGGAATAATGTCGGGTGTTCTGTAGCCGGCATAAGTAAAAGACGCGCTTATTCACCAAAGATAACGGTTTTTACCGTTAACCAAATACTCAATGCCGGGTATGATGCCGGAAGTCATCCGTCCGGCATAATGACTTTTCACGCCCTGATGGTTTCGACCGTTACTGAAAAGCACGTGTAATCCTTATGCCGGATGACTTATACCCGACATGGGACCTGGCACCTGAAGAAAATTGTTGTCTATAAAAGGGCGAGAGTCTGTGCATTTTGGACATCATTCCTACCATATTCCCACACACATACTATACAGAATTGACGCCATTTCGACTAGGGAATTGTTGCACGACCATCCAGAGAAGAAGAGAAGAATTTCTGAGGGTGAAGGGCTATGTCAAATCTCTTCTTTCTCTTTGTATCTTCTCTTTATTTTACATGGGTGTTTGAGTAGTAATCTCTCCTGTTCTTGGTTGGGATGAAACTCTCTTTGTAAAACAATGTGTTGTCCTTAATATAATTTCAAGTTTATTAAGAGTTGGTTCTTACTGCAAGTGAATGGTTGATCACTTATTTTTTTTATGCAAATTTTACTTGAGGAAGAAAAATCCAAAAGTAGAATAGGTTAGATACTCTTAATGATCTTCCTACTCTCTTCTTATGAATTAAGAGTTAGTAGTAAGAGTGAGAATTAACCCATCTTTCCCATTATCTTGTTCATTTCATGGCATGACATATGCTCGATTTGTTAATAGGTAGTGAGTGTTCTATTTTCAGATCGAAACTGGAATTAGAATACGCACATTAACTATGCCGGATGCACTGCCGAGTGGCCAATGTCCGGCATATTCAAGGTCTTTGAATATGCTGTGCATCTGGTATCGGCAGGATACCCGGCGCATTCAACTGTTGGTTAATTCGAAGGCTTGTATTTATGTTTCGTGCTCATATTGATACTTAGATGGTTTTAAGCCCTGAATCGAGGATAATTTCATTGTAAATACCACTTAGTTCAGTTAATTTAATTAGGATTAGAAAATGTTTCACATTTCCTCCTCTTCTTAGTAATTACCCAGGCTAGGACTAATTTTCTATACAAGTCCCTAGGGTTCGACATTCTTGGTCTTAATATGCTTCCTTGCTACTTTGAGCGGGTTTTGGTTTGCTTCCCGTATTAGATTGAGTAGGTTCTTTATTTTTCATTTCGTGCCGTGCAGAGTGCCGGGTAACGTGTACCCGACACATTCTTGATTTTCGCATGTCGCATCTGCTATAGTTATTTTGTTCATAAAATACCTACTAAAATCTGTGTTAGCAGACAGCAGCTTGAAAGAAGAGCAAACCATCACTTCTAAAAAGGGTCCATGGTGCACTATAATAGTCCAACCTGTTTTTTTATTCTGTTCATTGTTGTTTATAGCGTGAGAACACAAGATGTTGTTAACCTATATATTTATATACCATTTGAATGCTGCACAGCATGGGTAAGTGCTTGTCACTTGCGATCTGATTTTTTCTCTGACTTTAAAACAGTAAGACTTACCTTACTGCTTATTATGGTCATCTGATTTCTTCACCATGCGACAGAAGAACCCAACTATCTCTATTGTTACGACAAACGACAAGGAAGAGGTTAAGTATAGAACAGTTCAGGAATGAATATTTTTTAGTCCCTTCTCTGAACTGGGATACGAGATGCAACAACCTACAATTTTTGTTTTTGTTTTAGAGGAACCATTACAAGAAGAGAATGAAGGGTCTGAAGTGCCGGTTTGAGACAAAAGAACCTAGAACTTCTATTGTCATAATAGCTAGAGGAGAAAAACTGAGTTCAAGTATACTACTAGTAGTGGAATGATTTGTTTTCGCTTATGCTTCTATCAAGTGTGCGAGATTGCACCGGCTTAGAGATTTCTTAATTACCATTCCATTAACAAAACCAGCCTCTATTACATATTGATCATAAAACTCTAATTTCTGGCCTATTCAACTAGATTCAACATTCTCTGCAAAAATTGCATATTCAAGCTCCTACTGAACACTAACACTCCATCAATCTCCCATTAGTAAATTAACAGGTTTTTTTAGTAGATCAATCCCACATTACACATGTTACCGAAACAACATAACAGTAAAATCTGATACTCATCACAACCAGAAGATGTTAAACCTTTGATTTGGAGTTTTTATGGTTTTATTTGCTATTTTTTCCGATTAGTAGATGTTACAAATTAGTATTTCAATGGTTTTATTTTGCTACTACTTATAATGACTATTGTTTGTTTCACAAGGTGCAGCAGGAGAATCAAATTTGAGTACAGAGGGAACCCCATCTCAACACATATGTTGTCTATAGTTTTTCTGCACAAGATGCAACAACTGAAGTTAACTTTGTTTTTAATCGCCAGAGAAGATAGATAAGTTCAATTTAATACCATTTTCAGCCCCTAGTCAAATTATACTGAAATCCTTCTAAAATCAACACATAAACACATTTTTTAACTCCCAACACCAAAACAATAATCAAACACCAACCAAACCACCCCCAAATCGTGAAGAACACCCCCAATAGTTGGTAGTCAGGAGCTCGGGTCGAACTCAATCTGGAACCGGCTTCAACAGTGCACTGAAAGTTTTCTAAGTGAAGAGTCTCACCAATCCCGCGTGAAGGTAAAACAGGTTGAAACCTTAGCCTTTTGATTCTCCATGACTTCATTAATCTTCTGTCAAGTTTTTAATGCGTTTTAACCTTTTACAGATTCTGAATTAACTTTTGTTTGAGTTTCTGTCCAATAATTTATTAGCTAAGTTTTGCATTTATTTTGACTTCAAATTAAATTTCTTCAATTACTAATATAAAAATCTTTCAGGCTACGTACCCATTAAATTTGACCTAAAAACACTGTCGAGAACAGCCTCAACGCCGCCGTTCGAGGGTGGTTTGCACCCACGGACGCCATGTCTGAGGTCCCAGACAATCTACCTGTAAGCACGAACGCTCTCAAATGGTGGAGAGATTTTAAAATTTCAAAATTCATGGTTTTTCAAAACTATTCCGGGCCCACGGATGCCCTGTCCGTGGCCCCGGACGTTTCAAAATTTTGTTTTCTTGTTATTTCAACCTTTCTCACTATTTAGGTTAACTATGGTCCGTGGTACGGAGGGAAACAAAATTTGACCTAATTTTTCCTCTGAAACCCTAGTTTAGGTAATTTCAATTTCAACTTTTTAATTTCAGTTAAAAATGTCAAAAAACCCGAAAAAAATCAGAATCATGCACTCTTAGATTATAACGACTTCGCAATAAGCCGTAAATGACTAAGTAGAGGAAGAAACAACCTAGGAGGGGTAATGAAAGTAATTTGAACCCTAAATAAGTGGTATACCAAGCCCCCGAACCCGAATCACCTTTCCTAATTTAATCAAGGCTAAAATCAGGGTGGCGACTCATAATAGGTTCAAGTGAGCTAACTTAGGATTTAATAATTAGTGTTATATGACATAGTTATTAAAGCTTAGCTTATAAGTGGATCTAGAACCCGATCAGGCCCTAATCAATCGAATCAATAAAGGTAGAGGTTCAAAAATTGAGGCTCGCAAATGGAGTTTTGGGATTTTAAGGAAAAACCATCCCAAGATACAAGGGAGGTTAAGCCTCTATTAGGGCACAAATAAGAAAATGGAGAAGAAATAGCCATAGGAGGTTGAAGAAGAGCTTCAATGAAGGTGAGATTTCTCTTTGCTCTTTGGTTTGACCCCCTCTCTTCTTTCCTCTTCGTTTCCCTTTTAAAATCATGATTCAGGGAAAATTTTAAGCCTGACCGACCCACGTGGATTGGTCTTGTGGGTCATCACCTCTGGGAGAGGACGTCACCATGTGCGTGAATTTTTGTCTGACCGACCCACCTGGGTCGGTCTCTGGGTCAGTCGGTTTAAACAGGTTATGACCGCCTCACCTGGGAAGGTTATGTGGGTCGGTCGAACCCAGTAGATTTCGGAAAAAATTCAACCAACTACTTGGCTGATCCAGTGGGCAGGCTAGTCTTCAAAACATTGTATCGTTCTTCACTTTAGCTTTGATTTTGGATCCGTTTGCGCCCACACATTTTTATTTTCGTCTACTTTATTCCTAGCTATTTTATTTCTCCTATTTCAGAAATAATTGTGTAAAAAACCAATAAAACATAAAACTAGTGGAAAATTAGCTAAAGTAAAGAAATGAGCATGAAAAGTGTTGATAAAACATATAAAATACACCCCTAAAACATGATCAATTGGACATTCATCAGGTGTCTAGACATACAAGTCTGGACACATGTTTGAATGTGACGAAAAATGCAAAAATAAAATGCGATGTTTTGCTAAATGAAAGAAGGATATAAATAGAAGTGTGGAGGGTGATTTGTCGGTATGAGGGGGGTCTATGCAAATATGGTCTAACTGAAAAGCCAAGATCCTAGAAATATGCCATTCTGTGGAGGGTGAAAACCCGTTTTTTGGCATCCCTCAAATACCTACTAAATCGTCCGTCTTTCCTAGAAAGCATAAAGAGGAGTGCAAGTGTGCACTAAACCCGCTCTCAATGGGCTCCACACGGACTTATGCCCTAAGAGCGGAAATTGACTAGAGTTGCCACCTAGTTTGACCAAAGGAACTAGGAAGGGAGGAGAAGGGCTCTAAGAACCATTAATTTACTCTAATGATTTGTTGCTTATGGATAGGACTTATCTGATCATACTAGAGATTCTGCGTAGGTTCGCACTGGGTTACACCCCTCGAAAGTGGCAATGACCACAACCTTGGATTGGTGCCCGAGGAAACCTTGGTCTCCAATTGTCAGGATTATCTTCTTTCAAAACCTTTTAGAGAGATTCATTTAAAAGCCAAGGATAGGATTATGACAGGAGGAGAAAAAACGAGTGGATGAGGCAAGATTTTCTGCCAAGCTAGCGCCAAAAAGAAGAATTGATGAGATCAAATGAGTATAGTATGAAAGATTAGAAGTCGGATTTTGAGATTTGAAGAAGTCGAGGTCTTATGGGAGTCAGCGGGGATTTGAATGTTTTATAGACATGTCATCTTAGAGTTGGGAAAAGGGGTTATTTGGATTGGAATGAGGTCGCACCCTAGATGGGCTGCCTACGTACTCAACTCCCTGTTGAGATCATACCTTACATAGTTCACGGTATTGGGTTTTTGAAGATTTTGGGAGTTTGAGGGTTTTGAGGTGTTTGAGAGGTTAGTCTGTGAGACGCTCAGGTCTATGACACATTTGGGAAGTTCATGTAGTGGGAGGTATGGGATATCATGCTCTATAAGATGCTCGGGTCTGTGAGACGTTTGAATCTTCAAATGGTGGAGAGATTGAGATGTTCGAGTCTGTGAGGCGCTCGGGCCTATGAGACTTTAGAAGTTAAAGAGAAGTCGGGTTTAGGGAGATGACTTCAGTTTGAGGTGATTTGGAGTTTGAATGATGATTTGAGTATGTGCGAGGCAATTGGAGTTTGAATAGAGATCCCGGGTTTTTAGGTTTGAGGTTTGAGAATGGTTGAGGAAAATCATTTTTGTTGTGGACGGGTGAATGATCCCGAGGGATCACTATGTACCCGTACCCCACCCGTACTGTATGTGCCACCCCTCGATGCGACCACTTAATTAATGGTAAGTGCTGAGGCTTGAAAGATGAGGCAATGAATTTATGTCGAAAAGTAGGATTTAGAGAGAAACATCATAAATGAGATGCCCTCAGTCAAATCCTAATATCATCTCTAACTCCCGGGTTTTAAAACGTTAAAAACCAAAAACATTGAAGTCAAGCGGAAGAAAGTTAGACAATTCTAAAATCCCGGCTGCAACTAGGAAGGTTGTTACTTCCCTAGCACCCGCCTTGTAAAAATCTAGGCTGCAATTAGGGGAGGTTTGTCACCCTAATGCCCCGCCTAAAGAGATCCAGACTACGACAAGGGAGATTACGACCCCAGTGCCCTACCTCATATTTTTATTTTAAAAGAGAGATAAGTGATGTCTGACTAGGACGAAAATGTTCTTTGAAGGTGTTAGACATTCCATGTCCCCCAAAAACGTCTTTTTCAAGTTTAAAAGCTGATTTAGAAAACTTTGAATTTTGTTCGAAATTCTCGATGAAGAAACACTGATTTTGAGAAATGTTTTTTAGTAGAAAACTGAATGTATATGTGAGAAGAACTTTCTGCATTTTGTGAAAAGTTTTTTATGATGTGAGAAGAGTTTTTCCTTTAAAAATTTCACAAAATAGTTTTGAGAAATCTAAGAAAACTTAATGAAATTTGAATGAAATGAATGTTTGAAATTTAAAAATAGAGATTTTTTTGGGTTTTTGGGGTTTGCATGAGATTTGCAAGTTAACTTTGAATTAGATGAATTGAATCTGGATTTTTTAATTGAATGGAATTGGGTTTGAATTGAATTGGGCTGATGTTGGGTTTGAATTGAATTTGGTTTGAATTGAATTTAGGTTGGGGTTGGAAAAACAGGCCGGGTCAAAATTAGACCGAGTGAAAGTGGGATCGAGTTAAAGTTGGGTCAAGGTCAAAGTTCATGTTGGTCAAAGTTGGACCAAGTCGAAGTTGAGACGAGGACAAAGTTTGGATTGGTCAAAATTGGACCGAGTCAAAGTTGGGTCGAGGTCAAAGTTTGACCGAGTCAAAGTTAGGTCGATGTCAAAGTTTGGATTGATCAAAGTTGGACCGAGTCAAAGTTTAGGTTTTGGGCCTGAAGTGTAACCCCCAACTACCACATACACTTAATAACCATTTGCAGCGGAAAACATTCCTCATCATTACTTAACTCACTGGTGTTACACGCCGTTAACCACCCATGTGGCTAACAAGGCTAATACATATACATTGTATCGTCTGATGGACCAGATTCCCGAACATCAACACTTTACAATCTCTTTTCATATCCATCAATCAATACATTTGCATTCAAACTGTACCGAGTATTTACAAACTAATACCGACAACAATTTCGGTCTTACTACACCTACAACACATACTCAATTTAAATGGCTACCCATGTACAAACAACTACCCCGTCCTACTCTCGAACGGCTTCCAGCACCTTGTACCTGAAAAGAAAGAGAGGAAGGGTGGCCCCCCAGGGGGCTCAGCACAATGCTGGTATGGTAATCGTGCAACCCGCATACTACCGGGCCACGCACAACTAATTGTCGTCTAAGCATGCGGTTGATTTTATTTAAATCATGCATGAAAACTATAACACATAACACATTGCATACCCACAACAATGGGGTTCCACAAATCAATCAACACAACAAAACTCGTTAGCTCACTCGTTTTGTTCCTTAACCCTTGAGGGTTTCTTCTCTAATGGAGTTATTTCCTTAACAGATGACACTTGCCCACTAATCGGGTCATACTTAAATTTCTCTTATAACAAAGCGGGATTGATACCCATGAACCACATTCTCCACATAAAAACTCATATCACAACTTAACGTACATACAACATAACTTGAGAGGGTCATGTGGGGCTCGTACCCCGAAATATGAGTTAGTAACCTCCTTAGAACCTAGAGAATCTTCTTATTCTCATGACAAGCTCGTTATACAATAACATATCGTTCTACATAGAGAACACGAATTTACTTAAGATGCGTCGGATATAATATAGTTCCGAACACACCGTACATATTAACTTTACTGAGATGTGTCGGTCTCAATATAGTACCGAACACACCTTACATAACCCTTTAGTCCCGAACAATAGCCGAGGTTGGTAAGCCTTGGTTAAGCTTACCGATGATTGTAATCCAAGTACGAAGCCACCACCATAACATAACATAACAGGAGCAAGGTAAGGCAAATATGGATACCCACTCCCAAACAGCGCGCGACAACGACCGGATTCCTCACCCCCCCATTAATATATATATATATAGTTAAGAGTTCCATTATGGAACCTATCACATCCACACGCCATATGGTGTTACAACCGGTTAAACACACAAGGGAGGTAAATACCTACACGCACAAACAACACACAACTAACTCACGCATAGCCGTGGTTAGAATGTTCCCATGGTTCGGGTCGTTAGATCCGAATACCGCTCTTAAGTGATCCTAGATTTGGTTAGCTAAGGTTTAACACTTTCGAGGTTTAACGGTATCGGAGTTAAACACGCCACATTAACGAATTACTATAAACTCATTTCATACTTATTCTTGCAAGGTGGCAAACATTCAGAAAAACACATTGGCATACAAGCCAGTGTTATCCGGTAGGACACAGGTTGCAAAAAAACCATACCTGTCACCAAGACCCACTCTATTGTGTCCTCTTAGTTCCTCGAACAATTCTCAAACAACTGGTAACATTACAATTGATTCATTAACATCGGGGTAATAGATTGTTTTAATGTCTAATGCCCATAATTAGCCCCGTTAACTAGTTAAATAACTTCACATCTTTAACTTGTTTTACTTTCACATTTTACTACAACTTTTCACCCACCTAATTGTCTTTATAACTCACTTAACATGTCTTAAACAACCTTATAACATCATTACCTTCCAATCCCCATCATTACACATCATTTCCCAACCTTAAACAACATTTTTAGAGTGGTCCGGGACTTGGTACTTACCTTAAGTCCCGACCAATACATAAGAAGACTCTCGGGTGAAAATTGGCATTGGTCCGGGTCTTTGTACCGACCCCAAGTCCCGGACTAGGCTATTGAAGTAACTCTCGGCCAGTTTTTGTATGTGGTCCGGGACCTTAACCTAGAACCAAGTCCCTGACCAAAGCTACAGAATTGCATTATTAACATTTTCAAGCTTTGTTCAACTTGTTCTCTTCACCCATTGTTTACCCAAACTTCACATGTACTTAGGCATATTCTAATACCAAAATAACACTTCGAACCTCCTTAAATCATTGTCCAAACTTGTTACTCAATTTCCTTATAACATCTCTTAACACTTGTAATATTTTTCCTTAGGTTTTCTAAGTGGTAGTTTCATGCCTATAACTCCACTAACCAAAATGTTACCTTACCACCATTACCACTACTCCAAAGGCATTATTTCTCACATACACCTCCCATACATAAGCTCCTTCTATTTTCCACTAGTTCACACTTAGATCTTCACAAGGCATTATTTTTTCTTTGATCACCAAAACTTGCACAAGACTTAGAACTTCACATAACATAACCTTGGTGTGTTTAAAACACCCATTTGATCTCTAAATCCTCCAAGACTATGCCCAAGGCATCTTAACACTTAAGAACATCTTAATTCACCTTCTTTCACCATCTTAAAACTTAACAATTCATAGTACCTTCTAGGTCATAAAATCTCATTAGAACATTTAAACTCCTTTGTTTATCAACTAAATTTTGCCATAGCTTCCCTAGTACATCCTTATACCAAAACACATAGTTTTCACATTTATTCAATGCTAGAACACTCAATCCCCCAATACACACCCTTACACACAAACATATGGTTTTTCATCCTTTAACCATCAAAGACATTCACCTTAACAAGAGATGTTCTTTGCACACAACTAAACCTTTAAACTACACTACATCATAATATAGTGCATAAACTTAAATTGCTTGGCACTTAGGCCCTTAAATTGCATTAATCTTAAACACTAAATTTCCATATTTAAATGCCTTCAACCTGCAAATACACACAACAAGGCTCCCATGTCTTTTTAGCCCACCTTGTGGTTAGTTTTCTAGCTCATTTTCCATTGGCTCTTAAAGTTATTTATTAAGCGAATGTAGCTCAATTCCCTAGTACACAAAACCACATTAAGAAGGTCATTTACCTCCTTGTTTTCCAAGATTTCTCACTTGTTTTCTCTTATTCTTTCTTGATTGAAAATCGGCAAGGAGCTTTGATCACTTTTCAATCTTATAACCAATGCACATATAAGGGTAATGAGCATTAAGTTTAATACTTAAACTCATAATTAAACCCTAGGTTTACATAAGTGTTTTAAAACACTAAATGGGATGTTTACCTTGGATTTGCAAGGGAACGTGATTAAATAGCAAGAGAGCAATCCTCCTAGTCCTTTGAAATTTGAATTAAGCTAAGAAGAGAGCAAGACAAGGCACCATTGTGAGGTGAATTTTTGTACATGCACCATAATGATAGGAAACTTAGATTTCCTTTGGTTTTCCTTACCTTGAACCAAAGGAGAATGACAAGGCATGAAAATATGAGCTCAAGCTCCTTCAATGGTGAATCTCCATGGCACCGAAATGGAGCTTTTGAAGATTTGAAAAGACAAAGTTGTTGAGCTTGGCCTAACTAAAAGAATGGTAGTCTTGAAATTGAATTTTGATCATGGAGCTAGAAGTTATAAGCATGGAAGATGGATAGGTATGGTTGTGCTGTAGCAAAAAAGATTTGAAGAAGGGCGGAAGAGGATGAAGACGGTGGGGACCAAGGAGAAAGAAGAGAATGAGGTGAGATGTTAAGTTTTGGAGATATTTATGTAAAAGGTGAATAGATACCTTACTTACTTTACCTTTTTTTCCTTCCTTCCTTTATTTAGCTAGTAATTGGTGGTGACTCATCATGTTTAAAACCGGCCCCCTTTAGTCAATAGGGCATTTCATGGTCTTTGTTGACCATTAAACAACTTATATTGACTTATAACTTTAAACTAGCACTATTTGAGCACTATTCATAAATTAAGGCACATATTTGTGAAATTTTTTATTTCCCATTGATTTAAACTTCCTAATGTGATACTACGTAGTACACATGTTGATTAAAGAGTAATGATGGACATTTAGCCACTCAAAACCCATTTCCAAGACAATTTTTCAAAAATGTGCTTTAAGGCTCCTTAAAGCACATTTGTGTTTTAACTTGTTTTCAAGCTTGGTTTTCTTTAGTAATTGATTTAAATTGTTCATTAACATGTTAATAAGGTCTAGGAATGACCTTTAGGTATAATACATGGTTACACCACGTCTAGAGCAAGTATTGCTTAAATTGACTTATAGAGTTTTCTTTGTGTTTTCTTTGGTTTAATTTCTTACCAATGTTTCCTAAGGACTTAATTATCCTTATCAATCATAATTGATTATTACTAAGTCTTGGTAGGCTCTTTGGGTCCTAACCAAGTTCATTCCAAGCTTAGAGCATGTTTTGCTGAAAGTGCCTTAGTAGCACTTTGCTGTGTTTACTATGGTTTAATTTACTTATAGCATTTCTAAGGCACTTTTTAGCCTAAATATATCATATTGTAATGTTTAAACAACATATCAAGGTTTGGGGTATTTCAATCTACCCCCTAAAAAGAACTTCGTCCTCGAAGTTCACACTTCCCACGCATCATTTGGATTAGAACACGGGGATTACTTGCAAAATAAAACTTCCATAGCCAAACATACTTTACATTACAACCTTGGACTTAACGGTCCGGGTAACATATCCACATCCATACATAACATAACATACCTATATGATAACCTCGGACTCAACGGTCCGGGTATCTTAACAACATTATACTTGCATAACAACCTTTAGACTCTCAGGTCTGGGTAACATAACAACTGTTAGACTCATAGGTCTGGGTAACATAACAACTTTCAGTACTCAACCACATTAGGACTCAAGGTCAAAATATTTATTACATATACCACACAACATGTCTTAGCATGTATAGCAACCAAAAATACCTTTTTGTATACACTGTGATCCCGTAGAACCCGGTCGCGATGGACACCTTCTGGTCCTCGTTCCTTTGGGAGATCAAAACATTCACTTAATTTTTAACATATGTACTTCTCATGTCACGGTCGGAAGACAAAGGCTCATACGTCCTCAGCTCGTGAGCAAGTACTACAAAAATATTCTTTGTGAGGTTAAGTAGGAGAACTTTCTTTATTTAAAGTATCAATTGAAATTTTTGGAAATACCAATTGAAAATTCTTTTGAAAACTCAATGCAACTCCAAGTTCAATTTATGCTCTTTGCGTCTTTCCTTAGCGTGATTATTTGTGACCACTTATAGGGAGCTTCAAGAATCATCCAACCCTGATGTGATCAGCATCAGTGTTGAACTATCCTTCCACCCCAATTTGTGTTCGGCTTCCCTTGATCTCATGAAAATCAAGTTTCACCTCCACTTCATTTCAAACAACTACTAATTCAAGCATATACCATTTTTTCTATCTTTTAATCCTTCTATAATCATTACATCTCCAAGGGTGGAACTCTGTCCATTAATCATTTTCCGGATTCAACTTAATTCAAGTTACCTAGGGAATTTAATTCTCACTAGGTTCTATTCCAGTTTCATACCCCTTCATAAATCACAATACTGTATATATATATATATATTGTCAAAATACCATACACGGTTTTACATTTAGTATTATGTGAACACTTACTGTCGGGGTTTTAGTTCCCCGGGAGTTTTCTACTCCCAACACTAGTACTAACACACAACAGTTAACAAAGTAGTCACACTTATCACAATGGTATTTCGCATCTTCTGTGCAAAATTACCACAATTGAACCATGAATGAATGCGCATGTTTATGTAACACACCAATCATCCAAACAAATTATTTTGTGCTATGCACAACCTAGTTCACGTACACTTGTACGGTAAAACACACTAACGGTTTTGCGCTCTACCCCCCTTAAAAGGGATTACACCCATGTAATCAATCACTAAACATTGGTTTGAAATGTTCTGCCGCCGTGAAGTGTTTTAGCTTCCATGCGGTCTGTTATACAATGCGTTCTGGTTAAAGGATCTTAACCATATGGTGGTTTAGTCCTTAAGCCAAGAATTCTCATTGGAGTTTGTTTAACTCACATTCGATTTTGGTTCTGGCCTGTGAGGCTTCTAGGCGTTAGTGATTAGCCATTCACTATGTTCACTATGCACATTCAATACTTGAATCACTGGCTCACTAGTTCCTGTTGCGCAACTCTTGATAACTTTAGAGCTTAGTTTGCCCCATTTGTTATTCTTATGCATAGTACATCTACACATTTATCACCTTTATCTGGGTAATAATGGTTCCTCAACCGATGCGTGGTATCTCTTACCGTGTGCGAATTCGGTGAGTTATAAACTTTCTATTCACTTCCATGATAATTTACTGCGTATACTGCTATGTATTTCACAATGATTGACTTTATTTTTTCCGACTTACTGTCGGTTGAGGTTGAGCTACTACCTAATATGTAGGTGATCGCTTGAGGTGTATTGCAACCGATACTTGGTATTCCGTGTTACTGCAGTCACTTATTGCTAATCATGCCTCCACATTGGTTCTGCACAAGTACCCTTCATTGGTACGACCTTGCATTTCCTATGCCTTTGGCAGTAAATCTCTTATGTGATAACAATAAGAATTCACACAGTGTTTCACTGAGATTCTTATCACATACTACTGGCTACTGGCTTACTGCCTAGTTTATTGCTATCACTTACCGTTGTATCTCCACTGGGTTTAACTCATAACTGTGCTCAGTTGCCATATTATCGTTTAACAATACTTATACAACGTCGCTTATTGCGCACCGTGTTCTTACTTCGTGCACAACACTAACTACATGTACCCACTGTCATGTTAGCTTCCATACATATACTTTATTCATTCGTATTATTGTTCGTCATTCATTTGGATGACCACTGAATACACTATTTTTCGAATCTTTATGCTCCTTGAGTGTTGTTCACTACACATTTAGCATCACACACCCATAGTATTTGCTATTAGACTTATTACTCTTCCGCTCTCCACAACTGGTACAAACACTTCTTTTCGTATTATTCTTATTCAAATCACTCTGGGGTAACAACAACATGGTCAATCCTTATCGTATATCTTGAGCTTGGTTCACATAACTACCGCTCCTGCGGTCTCGCAATATCGAGAGGTATCCCTACTTAAAGCAGTGGTTCATTCTCCGCTCTATTCACTTATACAACATAAACTTCCATAATTAGTTAAATTTTACATAACTCATTTTGTTTGTGGCTCATAAGCCTTACTGCCTCGAGCTTTGCTCATTATAGGCTGTTCACACACGTTTACTTCTCTGTACACCATTTATGGTTTAGAGGTAGTATTGACTCCATGACAGGTCATTGCATCACGATTCCTTCCAAGTTGTCTCTTTGGCAACTTAGGGTCCTACTGTTAAGTGGGTTCCCTTCGGTGTTTAAATCGAGTAATTGTTCCAACTATTGTGTTTCAATCACTACATTTTATTCAACAATTGTTGATCCAAACACCCTTCAAGGATTGCTCCTGGGTGTTGCCGAGTTATGCCATTGCATCTGGCTTGCACTGTCGGTGTATTTAGTTAACTACGCCATTTTACGTTCTTACCTGGGTTTACTATCCTCTTCTGTAAAGATCGACATTCCCTGGTAGTCCAGGTGATCATTTCGGGAGTTTCATCCCGTTTGTTACACATTAACTTGTCCATATAAGGCATCTGCCTTGCCATGTATAGGCTGGGTCACCGTTCCAGCTATCATGTTTATCCCTGAGGATTCTTAAGACATATGCGATGTCTTCACATAAGAGTCAGTGCACTGTGCACTTCATGACTCTTAAACATTTCCTTGCAATAGATTCACTAATTATTTTAGTCTCGTTAACTTAACTGGGTCCTTTACTTCAACCATTCTTGGTAATCCATTGCTCTTGCTTGACTTTCACTGTTGATAGTAGTATGGGTCGACTACTTCCCGTGTTCTGGGCTCTACTCGTATACATATGTGGGGTACCATACTGATACATTGCTACTTACCTGACTAACCCATAAGTAGGTCCGTCAGGCCCACAAGCTCCTACCGGAGTGTGGTCGTCCCACATTTCATTTTTGTATACTCGTAGTGCTGTCACACGCCTAGGTGAAGTATTCTATGGCAACTCCCTTATATCATCCTATGATAATATGCATTCCGTGCTTCCCGAACTTAA
The DNA here is from genome assembly GCA_023374045.1 of Limonium bicolor. Classification (NCBI taxonomy): domain Eukaryota; kingdom Viridiplantae; phylum Streptophyta; class Magnoliopsida; order Caryophyllales; family Plumbaginaceae; genus Limonium; species Limonium bicolor. The sequence goes on along the minus strand of CM041782.1, from coordinate 119,302,289 downwards.
TCAAGGAAAGACTATCCACCGTTGTATTATTATGAACTCCATCCATCCCTCCGGGTTGCTATCCTTGGGTTTACCGGTTTTCCGCCCGGTTACTCAAAAATAAACTGGGTATAACTTACCTACCGAGTGGCGCTGAGGCCGTGTAGGTCCTCTGGTTTGGTTTTAAAAGAAGGCTAGAAATAAGTATGGGTTTGAAAGAAAATTTTGGTTTTAAAAGAAAAGAGTTTGAAATAAATCTGAGTTTGAAAGAAAAATTCTCGTGGTTTCGCAACGCCTTCTTGTATTAACCAAGTCTAGCTTCTTGCTAACTGGTGTATTCCCATTTACAGAGGTTAGGCTGTTAAGCCCTTCCACAATTATGATGATCTCACTTAACTTCGTGGTACTTTACTAAGTTCTTCGTAGTTGTTAAAAATTTCCCGAACAGCCCTGTTATAGCAGCACTTGCCATGGCAAGTGCGCCATGTTAACTAGTTATCGCTTCAAACACACACCGGTTGCGGTATTGTTTTCACCCGCGCTGTCATTAATGGCCTTATGGCCCTTACTTGCTCTTAAATTCTTGACAATTAATCCTCTGGGTGACTTCTCACTGTATTCACATGATAATCAATAACTAGGGTGTTTCCCATTCTTGGAGTCCCCTTTTACTTAGTATTATATTTTCTCCATAGCCCGTTCCACGCATTTGTCGTGGTTGCTGAAACTTGCCTCTTGTTTGGGTACTACGTTGTAGTTCCTCAGTCGGTTGGTATATCGTTGTTGACATTATTTAATAATCGTGGTCCTGTAGACATGTGTCTCGGGTTTCATTACTTCATTCTGCCTGTTGCACGGTTGGTGCGTTGCAAGCTGGTTGTTCTCGACTGCTCAGCATGTCGACCCAGGTTGCCGGAAATTCCATTCTTCTACAACAAGATTCTTCATTCTTCGCTATTAAATGCGGTTAACATTGTTCAGATGGAAACCGTCTCCTAGATTCCCACTTTCCGGGATCTACCGTATGACAGGTTCTCTGTACTTATAGAGATACTTAATAACAGCCAGATCAGGTTTTCCCGAGTAAGAGAGGACTTCCATCTCTTTGGCGTTCTTTCCCGAGTTATAAAACAAGGACTTTGGAGGGCGGAATGGATATTGTAGGTTTCCAGTACACACTGGTAATTCCTAACTAGCGTATCTCTCACGCTATCACTCTACCCTTAACCCAAAGTACTAAAATCCTAACTCGGTACTTCTTAAGCTCGGTAATTCAGTCATCAGAGCGATACTTTGCTCTGATACCACTTTTTGTAACACCACAACTACAACAATACACTTAATAACCATTTGCAGAGGAAAACATTCCTCATCACATTACTTAACTCACTGGTGTTACACGCCGTTAACCACCCACGTGGCTAACAAGGCTAATACATATACATTGTATCGGTCTGATGGACCAGATTCCCGAGCATCAACACTTTACAATCTCTTTCATATCCATCAATCATTATACATTTACATTCAAACTGTACCGAGTATTTACAAACTAATGCCAACAACAATTTCGGTCTTACTACACCTACAACAAATACTCGATTTAAATGGCTACCCATGTACAAACAACTACCCCGTCCTACTCTCGAACGGCTTCCAGCACCTTGTACTTGAAAAGAAAGAGAGAAAGGGTGGCCCCCCAGGGGGCTCAGCACAATGCTGGTATGGTAATCGTGCAGCCCGCATACTACCGGGCCACGTACAACTAATTATCGTCTAAGTATGCGGTTGATTTTATTTAAATCATGCATGAAAACTATAAACACATAACACATTGCATACCCACAACAATGGGGTTCCATAAATCAATCAACACAACAAAACTCGTTAGCTCACTCGTTTTGTTCCTTAACCCTTGAGGGTTTCTCCTCTAATGGAGCTATTTCCTTAATAGACGACACTTGCCCACTAATCGGGTCATACTTAAATTTCTCTTATAACAAAGCGGGATTGATACCCATGAACCCCATTCTCCACATAACAACTCATATCAAACTTAATGTACATAGAACATAACTTGAGAGGGTCACGTGGGGACTCATAACCCGAAATATGAGTTAGTAACCTCCTTAGAACCTAGAGAATCTTCTTATTCTCATAACAAGCTCGTTATACAATAACATATCGTTCTACATAGAGAACACGAATTTACTTAAGATGCGTCGGATATAATATAGTTCCGAACACTGTACATATTAACTTTACTGAGATGTGTCGGTCTCAATATAGTACCGAACACACCTTACATAACCCTTTTGTCCCGAACAATAGCCGAGGTTGGTAAGCCTTGGTTAAGCTTACCGATGATTGTAATCCAAGAAGGAAGCAACCACTATAACATAACATAACAAGGAGCAAGGTAAGGCAAATATGGATACCCACTCCCAAACAACGTGCGACCGGAACGACCGGATTCCTCACCCCCCATTAATATATATATATATATATATATAGTTAAGAGTTCCATTATGGAACCTATCACATCCACACACCAGTTGGTGTTACAACCGGGTTATACACACAAGGGAGGTAAACATACTTACACGCACAAACAACACACAACTAACTCACACATAGCCGTGGTTAGAATGTTCTCATGGTTCGGGTAGTTAGATCCGAATACCACTCTTAAGTGATCCTAGATTTGGTTAGCTAAGGTTTAACACTTTCGAGGTTTAACGGTATCGGACTTAAACACGCCACATTAACGAATTACTATAAACTCATTTCATGCTTATTCTTGCAAGGTGGCAAACATTCAGAAAAACACATTGGCATACAATTCGGTGTAATCCGGTAGGACACAGGTTGCAAGAAAACCATACCTGTCAGCAAGGCCCACTCTATTGTGTCCTCTTATGTTCGTCGAACAATTCTCGAACAACTGGTAACATTACAATTGTTTTCATTAACATCGGGGTAATATGTTTGTTTAATGTCTAATGCCCATAATTAGCCCCGTTAACTAGTTAAATAACTTCACATCTTTAACTTGTTTTACTTTCACATTTAACTACAACTTTTCACCCACTTAATTGTCTTTATAACTCACTTGACATGTCTTAAACAACCTTATAACATTACCTTCCAATCCCCATCATTACACATCATTTCCCAACCTTAAACAACATTTTAGAGTGGTTCAGGACTTGGTACTTACCTTAAGTCCCGGACCAATACATAAGAAGACTCTCGGGTGAAAATTGGCACTGGTCCGGGTCTTTTGTACCGACCCCAAGTCCCGGACCAGGCTATTGAAGTAACTCTCAGCTAGTTTTTGTATGTGGTCCGGGACCTTAACCTGGAACCAAGTCCCGGACCAAAGCTACAGAATTGCATTATTAACATTTTCAAGCTTTGTTCAACTTGTTCTCTTCACCCATTGTTTACCCAAACTTCACACATGTACCTAGGCATATTCTAATACCAAAATAACACTCCGAACCTCCGTAAATCATTGTCCAAACTTGGTACTCAATTTCCTTATAACATCTCTTAACACTTGTAATATTTTTCCTTAGGTTTTCTAAGTGGTAGTTTCATGCCTATAACTCCACTAACCAAATGTTACCTTACCACCATTACCACTACTCCAAAGGCATTATTTCTCACATACACCTCCCATACATAAGCTCCTTCTATTTTCCACTAGTTCACACTTAGATCTTCACAAGGCATTATTTTTCCTTTGATCACCAAAACTTGCACAAGACTTAGCACTTCACATAACATAACCTTGGTGTGTTTAAAACACCCATTTGATCTCTAAATCCTCCAAGACTATGCCCAAGGCATCTTAACACTTAAGAACATCTTAATTCACCTTCTTTCACCATCTTAAAACTTAACAATTCCTAGTACCTTCTAGGTCATAAAATCTCATTAGAGCATATAAACTCCTTTGTTTATCAACTAAATTTTGCCATAGCTTCCCTAGTACATCCTTACACCAAAAAAACATACTTTTCACTTTTATTCAATGCTAGAACACTCAATCCCCCAATACACACCCTTACACACAAACATATGGTTTTTCATCCTTTAACCATCAAAGACATTCACCTTAACAAGAGATGTTCTTTACACACAACTAAACCTTTAAACTACACTACATCACAATATAGTGCATAAACTTAAATTGCTTGGCACTTAGGCCATTAAATTGCATTAATCTTAAACACAGAATTTCCACATTAAATGCCTTCAACCTGCAAATACACACAACAAGGCTCCCATGTCTTTTTAGCCCACCTTGTGGTTAGTTTTCTAGCTCATTTCCCATTGGCTCTTTAGGTTATTTATTAAGCGAATGTAGATCAATTCCCTAGTACACAAAACCACATTAAGAGAGGTCTTTACCTCCTTGTTTTCCAAGCTTTCTCACTTGTTTTCTCTTGTTCTTCGGGTTGAAAATCGCAAAGAGCTTTATCACTTGTCAATCTTCTAACCAATGCACATATAAGGTAATGAGCATTAAGTTTAATACTTAAACTCATAATTAAACCCTAGGTTTACATAAGTGTATTAAAACACTAAAATGGGATGTTTACCTTGGATTTGCAAGGGAATTGATTAAATAGCAAGTGAGGACTACTCCTAGTCCTTGAAGTTTGAATTAAGCTAAGAAGAGAGCAAGACAAGGCACCATTGTGAGGTGAATTTTCGAACATGCACCTTAATGAGATGAAACTTAGATTTTCTTTGGTTTTCTTTACCTTGAAGCAAAGGAGAATGACAAGGCATGAAAATATGAGCTCAAGCTCCTTCAATAGTGATCGCAATGGCACCGAAATGGAGCTTTTGAAGATTTGAAAAGACAAAGTTGTTGAGCTTGGCCTAACTAGAAGAATGGTAGTCTTGAAATTGAATTTGGATCATGGAGGCTGTTATAAGCAATGGAAGATGGAGATGGTATGGTGTGCTGTAGCAAAAACGATTTGAAGAAGGGAGGAAGAGGATGAAGACGGTGGGGACCAAGGAGAAAAGAAGAGAATGAGGTGAGATGTTAAGTTTTGGAGATATTTATGTAAAGGTGAATAGTTACCGTACTTTACTTACCTTTTTCCTTCCTTCCTTTATTTAGCTAGTAATTGGTGGTGACTCATCATGTTTAAAACCGGCCCCCTTTAGTCAATAGGGCATTCATGGTCTTTGTTGACCAATTAAACAACTTATATTGACTTATAACTTAAACTAGCACTATTTGAGCACTATTCACAAATTAAGGCACATATTTGTGAAATTTTTATTTCCCATTGATTTAAACTTCCTAAAGTAGTACACATGCTTATTAAAGAGTAATGATGGACATTTAGCCACTCAAAACCCTTCCAAGACAATTTTTCAAAAATGTGCTTTAAGGCTCCTTAAAGCACATTTTGTGTTTTAACTTGTTTTCAAGCTTGGTTTTCTTTAGTAATTGATTTAAATTGTTCATTAACATGTTAATAAGGTCTAGTAATGACCTTTAGGTATAATACAAGGTTACACCAAGTCTAGAGCAAGTATTTGCTTAAATTGACTTGTGGTGTTTTCTTGTGTTTTCTTTGGTTTAATTTCCTACCAATGTTTCCTAAGGACTTAATTAGCCTTATCAATCATAATTGAATATTACTAAGTCTTGGTAGGCTCTTTGGGTCCTAACCAAGTTCATTCCAAGCTTAGAGCATGTTTTTGCTGAAACTGCCTTAGTAGCACTTTGCTGTGTTTACAATGGTTTAATTTACTTAATAGCATTTATAAGGCCCTTTTTAGCCTAAATATACCATAGTTTAATGTTTAAAAAACATATCAGGTTTGGGGTATTTCATGAAGGGCTTTTTGGGCCGAATTTGGCATTTTTGGGCTTTTGGGCCAAATTGGGCCTTGTTTGAGCTGAGCTTGTTTTGGGCATTTTGATTTGGGCTGGAGTTAGGGGTGGCAAAACGGGTTTGTGGGTCGTGTTAGGCTAAACCCAAACCCGACCCGTTTATTAAACGGGTTGGACCCGACCTAACCCGTTTAATTAATCATGTCAAAATATGAAACCAAAACCCGACCCGTTAATTAAGCGGGTTGACCGGGTTATCAACGAGTTGACCCGTCTGACCCAATTAACTAATTATGTCCAAATTTAAAACTCAATTCCACATATATTTAACTCAAACCTAACATGTTTAGTTATATAAAAGAAATAATTTGATTAATTAACATTAGATTTATCATCTATGATATTATTAACTTTAATTTAGTTAAATACTTAATTTTAATATTTATATATCTTATTTATATTAAAATTTGATAATAAAAAAATGAATAATCTATAAATTTTAATATATATTTATTTAATATAAATTACTTAAACGGGTTAGCGGGTTACATACCTTAAACCCAAACCCGACACGGTTATTAAACGAGTCGTGTTCGGGTTGACCCGTTTATTTAATCGTGTCAAATTTTAAACCCAAACCCGCTAACTTCGTGTCGGGTTCGTGTTGGTCAAATGGGTCGTGTTGAAATTGCCACCCCTAGCTGGAGTGTGATTTGAATTAGGCCTTGGAGTGGCCTTTTGATTTGGGATGAATTGGGTTTTGAATTGGGCCTTGGAGTGGTCTTTTGATTTGGGCTGAAGTGTGATTTGAATTGGGCCTTGGATTGGCCTTTTGATTTGGGCTGAAGTGTGATTTGAATTAGGAGTTTCATAGAGTTTTGAAACATAAAACTTTGAGATACTACATCGAGCATTTATTCTTATTCCTTTTTTTTGTTTAAGTTTTTTATATGAAATTAAGGATGGTTTGGGATAGGCTTTAAAAGTTTGGAAAGTATTGTTTCCCACAAAGCAAATAGAAATGAGCTAGTTGTGGGGTACCTTCAAAGGCTTAAAATAGACCCTCAAAGTTTTGGGGGTATGAGTCCCCACAAAGCACATAGAAATGAGCTTGTTGTGGGGTACCCCTCAAGACTTATCATAATAAATGGGTGACCTAAGAGACCGTCTAGGGCTTAATAATAATTAGAAACAAATAACAGAGATAGTGATAAATTGCAATGAAACGAATATAAACACTATATACATAACAGAAGAATCGATCAAGTAATCATCTCAACCGATAATCCAAAATTTAACAAAACAAAACAATAAACATTAATCAAGCTTCAGGAATTATTTATGTTTTATTCCCTCCCTCCACTTCTTTACTTTGGATGACTAGATTAATGACTCCAAACTAGCAAACATAAAACTGAATATGAAATCATCACAGTACAAATTGTCATCAGGGTTTTCTACAAAAGATTACAAACCGTCAACGGTGGAAAGTTTCACGGTTGCTTTCAAAAGTTTTTAGACACAGCAGAACCATATGCAACAGATGATAATTCCATGTCGACACCAGACTGTAGGTTAAACCTTAGGACAAGTCGCACAACATATAACATTTTCAGCTAATTAGGATCAATACAGAGCACGTGACGAAAACTGTTATTTAATCATTTGAATGGAAGACAAACATAAACTTTGTAAAGAAAGTTGACTTGTATTTTTCAGCAGAAAAATATGCTAGCGAAGCCTTCTGCATGCATGCGCCCTGAGTCCGTAAGTGTGAGTGTGGTCCATAATCCTCAAGCTTAATCGACAACCAACAAGCTCAGATGAAATACCTCGATAAACAGATAAATCAAACGGAGAATTAGTAAGATCATAAAGCATGCCATCCATAAACAGAGCTAGATTTAACCATTTTGACTAACAAACAAAAACGTAGTGGAGAAAATAAAGAAGGGACTATCAGAAGAACACCAGAGAGTCGTTAACATTCATTGTAGATCTAACATATAGCAAAACGAACAAGTTCCCCAAAACTCAAATGAGTTGGACTAAAATAAAGCAGTTGTACTTAAACTGAGCAGATCGACCTCTGTGAGAATAGAAATCAATTGAAAATGGACTCTAAACCTATCATGATCCGAATCTGAGAACAAAACAACTAAGTCAGACCATCTTTGTAGGTTCAAACTGAATAACCGGATAACTAGGGGACTCTAAACTGGAACACACAAACAATAAACGAAGCATAATAGAATCAGATAAACCGTCCCTGTCGGGTGGGGTTTCCGAATGACTAAACCACACAAAAAAAGACAACGCAAGAGCTTTAACCAAGAGGAGCTTCACGTCGACAGATATAGAACTCAATCACCCATGGGACGAATCAAAATATGGCATAATAGTCATCAGATAAAATAAATCCGGCAAGGTTGGTCAGAGAGTTCAACATCAAGCGTACGAATTAGCAAAACAAAAACCAATTTCTGAGAAAGATGAAGAGTTCCTGTTGTGAGCCAGAATTCGTTTGATCAATGATCAGCGGTGAGCACAGGCGAACATCACCGAAGCAGGGTAGTGGAGCATGTATTTTCTAGCTGAAGAAGAGAAAAGACACGGGCGGAGCTTTCACGCTCCTCGTTCACTGGCGTGAAGAGAATGTGGAGGTGCCATGTAACGCACTCGTGTTAGCCAGTTGGGTTGCGAAATTGAGAAGGGTGAAGAGATGGAAGAAGTGCATAGCAGTGTGTTTGCCAGTTACGGGTTGCAAATTACCGCGATTGAAGAGAAAGGAAGGGTGGATTTCGCCGATTTTCTTTTATTTGCAGATTCAGATGATGATCAAAAGACGAGAATGGCGAATAGAAGGAAATCAATACTGAGAGAGAGTATAATTGATAGTTTAGCTTTATTTCCAAAGAAGAAAGGTTGATCGATGAAAGAGAATCAGGGATTGAGGTTGAGGATGATCAGTAAGATAGAATGAGGAAGCCAGAGGTCGAAAAATGATGGATACGGCTACTGTAGTCGTCCCTTTGGGTTTTTTTATTGTTGTTGTTAAATAAAGAAGAGATTAGAGTTTTGAAAAACATGTGTCGGCTGGAAAAGTAAGTTAGGGTTTTATTTGGGGTATTTGCGCAAAAATCGGACCCAACTAGGAGAATGAGCCGTCTGGGCATAAATTTAAAATGACAAAGAAAACGTACTCTTGCTAAGACTCGACCCAAGACCTCAAGTATCTCCCCTTAGAAACCTAACCAACTACACTATAACTGAACTCAACATATTCTCACGAAAGTTAATTGTTAAGCTTTAAACAAGCTAAATGGAAAATTAAAATGTGGCATTGTTCTTGCTATGATTTGAACCCAGGATTACATGTTTCCAAATAAACATACTAACCAACTAAACTACCGAATTAACTCATTATATAAGTGTACAAAATAATAGAGAAAGATCTAACTCTCACTATGTAATTCTAAAACAAAGATCTAGCATTTTGAATGCAAATATACAGTAATATGAAACGGTTTTATCTAACAAGAGTGGATTGCTTTCTTCTTGAAAATCATGAAAAAAATGAGACGTTGGTAGGAAACAAAATTCAAGATCTATTTTGTACTTGGTGCGATTTTGAATATAAATTGGTTTTATAGTTGATTTTAAATTGAAAAATGTACTTTCGTTGATACTTTATGTCCGGATATAAAGCTAAGTGGATTTGAATATGAAGTGAGGAGCCCTCACCTGGACTAAAAAGTGAAAGGTTTTGTTGTAGTAATCAAGCCATACTTATCTTTATAAAGGATTATAAAATGCTCACATTATTACTCACATCCTGATGTGGGATGGGGTATTACATATCCCCCTCCCCACTCAAAAATGTGATGTCCTCATCACAACCCAAACATCCCAAGTCCCATGGACCTCTAATAAGTGGTTTGGGTGTAGTAATTTATGGCCTTGTATTTCCCTCACTTATTAAACAGCTTAACCTCATAAACCACCAAATACCTTCTGATTTCATATTTTCAGCATTTTTCTTATTTTATTGTAAAATACTTAGTTTTAGTGTGATTTCTACAGTTAACCGTTCTACACTTGAGTTTCATCTGCATCTAGTTAAATCTTGTGAACCAACTAATGTTAAACCGATGTCAGCTAGGGGTCGGTCATAGTGCCAGCTCATCAAAGTCGGGAAGTTACTGGAATTTTTTAGGATGTTGTTGTGAAAGTTCATGGAGATATTCTAGAAGATACGCACTTCCGCCAAAAATAGACATATGTCAAAGAATTGTGCCTAGTTTTTATCCAGACGCTTGGCGCAGTCCCATTGGCGTTTTAAAGATAGTTGGGTCGAACTAGGGTGTAAGAAACAAATCGATGCATAACTAATCTCGATTGCACATTGGTTAGCCATGACAGATCTCACCCCTCTAGCCTATAAACTAGAGCTCATTTTGCTCTTTACAAATGAAGATCTTCATTTCCATCTATGTCTGAGCTTTCCTAGATAGGTTTTTTAAAGTAGAGAATGGAAATAATTAACTTAGGTTGTAAATAGTCAAACTAAAAGTCCATATCTAAAGAAAATTTTATCTCTTAAGTGTTTGATTCTTCATTTCTTCCATAATAGAAGATCATTCATTCTCTCTAAGCTCCAAATTCCTAGAAGAATGTTGATTCCAATGTTGCTAAACATCTTCAGCAATGCCAAAAACTGAGGTAACCAGTTGAGAATGAGAGTGATTGGATAGGGGTAGCCACCCAAGTGTCAAAAGGCGTATTAAGTGGTCCGTACAACATTGGGTTACGAGCGTAATGTAGATGGACGAGTTACATTATTTGTCACACGAATGTGGAGACGCTGCTAACTACTAACTTGTAGGGTAAAAGTATAGGGAAAATTACATTCCCCACCCATGACGTTTGGCAAAATTACACAACCCACCCCCGAGGTTTCAAAAATTACTTTTCCCACCCATGTGGTTTCCGCTATTTTACATCCAACAACTTTTTAATATTTGATCAAATTAAAGATGGTTAAATGTTATCCAAAATTGATAAAATTTTACATGGACGATGCTAAGGTGTTATATTTTGATCTAGCATGAAATCCAAAGTTTTTAAGCTCATATGTGATCCGTGAGACCCAATGAAACATGTGAACGTATTTTCATTGGGTCTAACAAGTCATATATGACCTTAAAAAACTTTGGATTTGGCATTGGACAAAAATATAACACCTTAGCATCATTCATATAAAGTTTCATCAATTTTGGATAACATTTAACCATCTTTTAAGTTGATCAAATATTAGAAAAGTTGTTAGATGTAAAATAGCGGAAACCACATGGGTGGACAAAGTAATTTTTAAAACCTCGTGGGTGGGGTGTGTAATTTTGCCAAACGTCATGGGTGGAGGATGTAATTTTCCCAAAAGTATATGCACAAAAGAATGAAAAATAAAATAAAAAGAATGAATAATCCTACAACTCAATATGGGTAGCAAAAAAATCCCGGTCAGAGTAGCAAGGAAGCGTATTAAGACCAAGAATATGGAACCCTGGGGACTTGTATAGAAAGTCAGTCATAGCCTGGGTAATTGCCTAAATTAAATAAGGGGGAAATGGGTATAATTTCAATTTAAGGAACTAACTAAAAATCTAATGTAAATGGTATTTACACTGATCCGTCCCAGACTCAAAATGTTAAACGTCATAAAAACAAATATGATCACCAAAGAAAAGAATAAGTTTCGAATTAGCCAACTTTTGAAAGTGCCGGATATCATGCCGGACAAAATATGCACGGCATATTCAAGAACCTTGAATGTGCCGGACATATGATAGCCAGCATGCTACCCGGCATATTCAAAATGTCAAGTTGCTTTTTCCAGTTTGAAGCCGAAACAAAGCACTCCCAATTCATTATCAAAACTAGTAAATCTCTTGCCTATAAATTAACCGAAAAGGGGAGAATAACATGGTTAATTCCAAATCTTAATTTTCATCTTCTAAATTGTAAAAGACAAATGGAATGGAAAGACCACTTGAATTCCTCACCATTCTGTCTTTGTTGTGATGAACAAAGTCATAATTTGAAGTAAAGGGAAAGATAAGCTACTTCATTCCACTTACAAGAAGCTTAAAATTCCAAGTTGAAACTTATAAATTTTATTGAATGATCATAGTGTAATTACAAAGAGAACCATTCCAAATCAGAAACTACTAAGGATTCTAATGCATCCTCTACTTCAATGGAAGAAGAACAACAAGGGGAGAAGGAGAATGGTCTTAGCCTTAAACCGATGACAATTCGTTCTTCTTCCTTGTAGTTGATGCAAGATCTTCCTCTAGTAGCACTTTGGGACGATTTTGAGGAGTTTTTAAGTGTGGAACATGTAAGGAAGATGATGGCCAAATGCAACTCTCAGCCTCCTTTTTAGGCTTCAAAATTTCCTTATGTCGGATGTCTTGCCGGTCCAAGTGATCCGGCATCTCTAAAAAAAACGTGTGAAATCTGTAACGGTCGAAACCGCCAGGGCACAAAAAGTCACTTGTGCCGGACAGGGGTGTTCGGCACCATACCCGACATTGGGTATTTTGTTAATGGTAATAACCGCTAACTCTTGGGCGAATCAGAGCGTCTTTTACTTGTGCCGGCTACAGGACACCCGGCACTATGCCCGGCAAGATTCTTTTCTGTTTTGCATATATGTTGTGTACGAGGAATCCAGCTCCATATCCAGCAAGGCTCAGTTTCTGATGTAGAACTTTGCTCCTTGCATGGAAAACACACAATGCATTAGTCTGAACATATAAAATGACTTTACATACAAAATAATGCAAATACTACTTATTCAAACCTTAATTTAACTAATATTACTACAAATCTAGCTTATAAACTATGATAAGTATGCGGCTTATCAGACGCCAAAAGGCCATTCAGGTCTCTAGCGTGGCAATCCTATTACATAAGAGAAGAGATTGAATCCCGTTACGATCTCGATGGAAGAAAGGTAATCTAGCATTCCTTGGAAGAATTATAGTTATCTCAACCTCAGACTCTAACCCCTAGCTTAGCTTCATTTTTATCTTCTTCACTAGATTTAAAAACCCAAAAAACCCAATCCACAGAACTATCTCCTTAAGAGTAGCTAAGCAACCAAATTTTCTTAGAGTCGATACCCTCTTGAGAAAAATTCTGCACTCCAATGACTGGTACACTGCCAATGTTTGTATTCTTCTTCGCGCTTCGGCTGATAAACCTTGCCCAATAGAAGAAAGGACAACCCGTCATCAAGCTTCATGCAAATCATACCAAAGTCAAGGGATAGTGAATGTGCAATGTGCATCACTCGTGAAAGGGCGAACAACCCCATCAGAAGGTGTTGGGTAGTTTTCCCGACACAGACTTAAGTCGGCTCTAATTCCATTTGTAATATCCCATATGGGTAACTGTCCAGCAACTTAGCTCCAAGTCGTTCGAGCTTAAAACTAGCCATTTTAATTCTTTTATCCTCACTTGGGCTTACAAGTGGATGACCTTGTCATTATAGTCAACCCATATGTATTTTTATATAATACTCACATTCTTTGATAATAATGTCAAATTATCTTTTCAACACTCCATTGTGTTCCTATCAAGTTGGCATTGCTTGTTCTCTCAGGTAAGTCTAGCCTACGACATGTGCCCTTGAACAGGCATAACTCCTTTATTCGCGGCCGTTGCAGCAGCATGGGTTGGAGTTGCCCAAATCCCAAGTGTACGCATGACACTCAGGTTGGTGAAGTTGCTCGTGGCTCCTGTACCAACCATAACCATAACAGTGTGACTTTGGTTAATTTCTACCGAGACATATAGTAAATCAAAATGTGGACTAGGAGCATGACTAAAGGTGGCCTTGAATTGTAATTTCCTTTGGGTGGTGGGTTGAATCCTTTGTAATATATGTGACGGGGTATTGTAAGTATCTAAGTGGCCTTGTTGCCACGATCCTCTGAGATTCAGCACATGTCGTTTTGATTCGTCCCTCAAAAGAAGTTAGTTGTGGAAGGATTCCTCCACATAGCTATTTAACATGCTGAAGTCTCGACAATGAGCTTTTGGAGGCCGAAATCTCTAGTGCGGGTTAAAAATAAGCAGCAAACGCATGCATTGCTTTTGGCCCAGATTCTGACTTAGAGACGTTGAGTCATAATCCAACATTAGATGCCAATATTTATGAAAGTTTCTAAAAATTACATGCACATGTGCTTAAAAGGCCATGCGTCAACTACTTCACTCTTCATTCATTGTACTTCTTTCGTTCGATCTATCTAGTGCACTAAGGTCAACTTGATTTTTCCCACTTCTTCATACCTAAAATATCCTCTCTGTTTCACTTCTGTTTCATCCTTGTCTCTCCCTCATCATATTTTGTCCAGCTTTCCTGTACAAAAGCTTTGAAGGCAGGATGTTCTAGGCAAACCACAAATCCATTTTTCAACATTAACCAAACTAACAGTTCCACTCAATGTGTTATTAACCTCTTTCATTCAAACACTTATGATAGTCTCACCTTATTCGTTAATGGTGATCTAAAAGTTTTTAATTGAAAAAGTGTCTCATCTTCTTTCAGTATATTGGCAAACCTTCTCACGGTCCACTTTTATCGAGAAAGGTTTGTGTATACATACATATGTACAACTTTGCGCGGTCGGTGAGGGAGACAGACATGGTAGTACCAATGTGCTGGCAAAGAAAATTTTCTAGAAACGGGTAAGGTTTGGAAACTAAGCAATTCCCAATTTATACATGTATATCCTTCTATCCCTTGGATTCCACACGCGCAGCAGCTTTCAACTCACTTTCAAGCAAAGTCTCACATCAACCATCAATCGTGAGGTCTGATAGTGATGTTTTATGGCACTGAGTTTAATGAGTACACTCCAATTTCATGATATTGATAGATTCAAACAAATCAATCACATCAATCGATATCATAATTACATCTAGCTAACAAGGCCTAGCCCTAGTGCCAGAGAAATGAAAAAGAGATCAAGTAATCATGAACTGAGGAAAGTGTAATTAATTAAGTACAGTATAAAGCAATGACTTCCAATCCCAATCCCTGGTTACAACACAAAAAGAAGAAGAAAAAGCACAAGCAGCAGCAAACAAACTCAAGCTTTCCTTTTTGCCCCCAACATAAACAGGGCTATGCCCTTGACCTTACATGCAAGTTAGAAAATAATTAATAACATCAACAAACCCAAAACAGTGTTTAACTAGACTAGACGGAAAAAGAATTATACAAAGCAGCTCATGGATTCACCTACGTACGTTAGCCAGTATCTTTCCTTTTCTCCCTCCCAACAGAAAATGATCATCATCTAAGATCATCCTAAATTAGGAGGGCTTGTGGTGTAGAAAATAAAAAATATAAGATCAAATCAAACAAATTATGTCATGGCCATCGATCAGTCTTGGATTAGATAAAAAAAAAAATTATACCAAGGCAATGCTGCTTTCACCGCCAGGAGGTTTCCGGACACCACCAAGATAGTCCCGAGATTCCACCTTCCCATCTGCAAATATATCATTGCCGCTTATCTCTTTCAATTTAGCCGAACTCAACGCTTTCTCACTTGATTTCAGAGTTTCTTCTTCTTTTTGTTGCTGCTCGAATATATTTTCCTGATAAGTGGGCAAACTTCTGGTCGGGGATTTTCTTAGCCGTTTTCAGCACAGGCTCCTCTCCAAAATTCATCATCTGAGATGAATCCATGTAAAATAAGAAAAGATGTATGAGTAATTGTTAACAAAACGTAGGAATCGATTTCGAGATTGTATATATACATAAAAGTTAATTACGCTGCAGAGAAGATCCTTCTTCAATTGGGGAGGTTTAATCTCAGGTGGAGGCGCAAATATGTCATGCCCACTGAGCTCCTTGCACTTTGCCTCGGAGAGTTGCTTCTTAAACTTGGCTTCATCAGACGACGCAGCCTAAATTGCCGCTCAACTCTCGCTGTTTCGCCGCCTCAGTCAATGTAATTGGTTTCTTCGGGGAAACACTCTCTCATCGGCACTAAACGAGATCTGACTCATCCCAGCGATAGCTTGCTGCTTTATATGAATGAATATCATAACCAGAAATATTCAAAAGTGATTAATTTGATATATTTTTTATGTGAACATATAAATATATATGAACCTTGAAACATTAATAGTGTAAATTTCAAGGAATATAGAGACATATGATATATCAATCGATAGATGTAGACCTGGTACATGCGCAAGCCTGTCTTATTTGGTGTAACAGTAATGCTGGCTCCTCCTTCTTGAGCTTCTTCCGGATTACTTTCCACAAAAATGCCACTCCCAGTCATCTCTTTCATTTTGTAATCCGAGCACGGCTTCCTGCACTCGTAATTTCAATATTTTGTCATCGGCACCAATATACACTATTAAGATAATCTTTATAGGGATTAGATCTATTTTGTTCCACCGGAAATTAAAAAAACAAACAAACAATAGGACATACGAAAAGGAAAAGGAGGACGTCGCGTCGGCAACACGCAGTCGATATCAAGACGGGTTACCATTCAGTTGAAGTGACAAGTGCCGACAGAATCAACAAACACTAAACACTAGTCTATTAATTCAGGCCCCAACTCCCGGAGCAATTTGATTTTAGCTTAAGTTTTAAAAAGAGTTTTGTCTTTCAAAAAAAAAAGAGTTTTCTCATTAAAAAAAAGTTTTAAAAGGAATAAAAAGAAAAGTATATAAAAAATTAATAAAATAATATTTAATGTTTAATTTCAGTACTTCATTAAACAACAAAATTACTTCGTGCTAAGTTGAATCAGAATGAAACTCACTACACATATCAATCAAATCATAGAAGCCCAGATCAGTACAAGGATCTTGTCATTTCAACATCATCAATCAATTAGCCAATTCTCTATCATGATCAGGGTGCGAAGTAGAAGAAAGAAAAACATTAACTCACTGAGAAGAAGTACATTCCAAAAGTGTAGGGGACAAGAATAATGGCAATTTGAAGAATCGCAACACATAAACGAAAGTATCAAAAGGGAAGAAACAATGAGTATCATAAATTAAACGGTGCAAGTTGTAACTTTCTCTTTTTTTCCTATTCTTTCGGGAACATACACCAGAAGAAGGAAAAGACGGCGAAGCTCTGTGTGAGAGGGTAACGGAAAGCGACCATCGATTAGATCAGATCTCACCTTTTCAAGAGAATCTCGACCTCTTCATCTGTCACTTGCCCTCCGAACACCACCTTACTGATTCCATCAGACGGCTGCCATTTTTATTACAGTCGCAAATTAAATGATCAAGGTGAGTCAATACTATTAAATAACAAGCGGGAAAACAGAATTCCCCGACGGTGAGTGAATTTATTAAAAAAGTGTTGAACGTATTAGAGCAGATGCAATCCAAAAGAACCTGAACGTCACGGATAGGACGAGGAGTACAACCCGCATCCGCAGAATCGGGTAAAGGATTTTCCGACCAAGTGAGGAGATCTGCTGTCGATGTGTGAGGTTTCCTCACCGGAGTGCTCCGCTCCATCTTTTTTATTTTCTATTTTCCCTCTCGATTCCACGAGACAGAAATAAAACAATGGAGATTGAAACAGAAAAAAAGAAACAATAACTTCTTGGTTACACTCTCTCTCACCGAACAGTATTGTGGCTTGTCGATGAGTAATGTCAGAAATGAAGAGTGGTGTGGGAGGAGGAAGTAGAAGCAGTAGAGAAAATGGGAAGGTACGTTTACGCCTCTTTTTCTTTTCTCTTGTCTTTTCTTTTATTGGAAACCCCCCTCTCTCTCTCCTCTCGAATGCTCAGACTCTACTCTTCACTTCATGTGTAATGTGGGAAAGCTGGGAATATAAGTAGTGGTCTCATTCGACTTTCAATTGTCTTTTTTATTTCGCTTTCTATATTTTTGCCCGAGTCCTTTTTTATTCCAAGTGAAGCAGCTGTATGAATTTGATTTGATTGGAAGCTACACGAATAGGTAGGACGTTGGAAGTTTTGGCAGTCAAGTTAGCTTTACTTTTGGTAGACTGTAATTTTAAAGCACGAAATAGAGAAGGAATTCTTAATTAATTTCATTCACCTTATAGACTTGAGATTTTTGGACTGGATATTATGTTATTCTTATAGTAAATCAGACGCTTTGCATACGCTTCTATATTATAGATAACCATCTGTATATATAAAATGTCTATAGCTGTTCATGTGGCGGTGTTTGTAGGTGGCGATAAAATCATAAAAAGACACCACCAAAAATTGTTGATCGCATCACTCTAAACCAAACTTGTCTCAGCCACGACAAATTATTGAAGTTAATCTATAATTGTTTAAATTAATATAAAATTATAGTATGTGTTATTATAAAGATTATTTAATTTTATATAATAATTATTCAAATTAAAAGTGAAGATTGTTAAGAATATATCGTAGAATGATAGTCGGACTGTAGTTCTTTGACGTGTGGTGAGGACGACGACAAGAACAATGACATCGGAGGTGAAAGTGGTGGTGATTTTTGTGGAATTGGGAAGATGAAAGAACAAAAACATAAAGAAAATGATTTGTGACGTATTTCCCATAAAAATAAGGGATTTTGCAACCCGGTTACAGATTAACCGTGTTAAAAGAACTACACGATTACTCGGACCCATAAGTCAACTTTTATGGGGTCCAAAAAAAATTTCGACAGTAAAATATATTAAATATAAATGTGTAATCATAAATTTATTAAGCATTACAACCTTACATATAAAAACATGTTTTTATTACTAAATTATTATCAACTTTCAACTGTATTTTACTCAATTTTATGTTATTAAAACTATTCTTAAAAAAATCTTTTTTATTGTCAAAAAAGTATGGGATCCGGGACCCCACCGGAATCCACCGACCGCCCCTGATTGTAAAACCTATTCAGGAATTTTACAAGATTATACTATACAGTTTGTTAAGAAATCTTGTTATAAAAAACATGTTTCACTTACAAAAAATGATATTTTTATAACTTAGATTCTTCCAACTATTTTGTCAAATATAAACTTATAACACTATAAAGTAAGAGTGCTAAAAACTTATATTAAATTTGAAGTGTTATATTATGTGGTTTACATAATCAAACATGGTCAGAGTGGTTAACCGAGTTGTAAGATGTTTTATAACACGCCGCCAATTCGAGCGTACAGGCAGTCCGTGTAAAAATATGGTGCGAGCTGTGATATGGCAGTCCCAGTCAGCTGGGACTGTTTTGCTGACTGGACTGTCTTTTTATTATATTAACTTCAAATGGTTGTAATTTTTAATATATAAGTCCAAAATAAAAAAAATTATATCATCATTCATCTAAATTCAAGCTCTTCAAAACAAGACAAGTCATAGATATGATTTGACAACTTTGAAAAAAAATATTTTTACATGTGTATGATAATACACTAAAATGATAATATGATTCATTAATTTTGATATTATGATTCATTAAAGTTGATATTATCATTCATTAACTAATAAGTGATGAATTAGATTACAAATTTCGGAACCGATATAAAATCATTATTGTTTTGTAGTGTATTATTATTATTTTATGGTGTATTTTAAATCTTCTATGTTGAATCAAGTAATTTTTCATACATACCAAATATTGTTTTGTGTTGTATTATTGTTTGATTTTTTTATTTACATGTATACAATGATACACTAAAATTATAATATGATTCATTAAATTTGTTATTATGATTTATTAAAATTGATATTATGAATCATTAACTAATAAGTGGTAAATTAAATGACAAACTCCGGAACCGATAAAAATCATTATTATTTTTAGTGTATTATTATTGTATTGTAATGTATTTTAAACCTTATATGGTGAATCTTGTATTTTTCTTACGTACCAAATATTATTTTGTGTTATATTATTGTTTTTTTTTACTTTTTATATGTTTATGATAAAACACCAAGTTGATGATATGATTCATTAAAATTAATATTATGATTCATTAATTAACAAATGGTGAATTGGATAAAAAATTCAGAACTAATAACAGATCATTATTATTTTGTGAT
Organism: Limonium bicolor; assembly: GCA_023374045.1. Lineage (NCBI taxonomy): Eukaryota > Viridiplantae > Streptophyta > Magnoliopsida > Caryophyllales > Plumbaginaceae > Limonium > Limonium bicolor. Next base: position 119,282,330 of record CM041782.1, on the reverse strand, counting down.
GTATTATTATTACTTTGTGGTGTATTATGATTTGTATGATCCTTTTTAAGCCTTATATATGTTGAATCATATATTTCCTTAACATACCACATTTGTAACAGACAATGGGTCATTATTGTTTTGTAGTGTATTATTATTGTTTTATGGTGTATTTTAAATTGTATATAGTGAATCAATAATCTAGATGATATGTATAGATATATACATGTAACTAATGTAAATTTTTAAATTTGTCAAAAACATATCCATGATTGGTCATGTTTTGAAGAGCTTGAATTTAGATTAACAATGGTGCAAATTTTTTTATTTTGGATTTATATTTCAAAAGTTACAACCATTTAAAGTTTATATATATTTTACTCTCACGTGTTTACCACATAACAGTCTAATCAACACTGCCACATAGATGGACTGCACCTAGGATTGCACGATGAACCGTTTGATAACACGCTTACCTTGTAACTATGCTATAAATTTGTTTTTATACTAGTGTAAGGTGCTAGGGAGTGTTTTGATTTTATTAAGAAATGAGTTTCGAACACTATATCAAGAATCATGGACAACAAAAATGAGTGAGAAAGAAACAAATAGATAGAATGAATTGGTGGAGAATGGGGAAGGGAAGTGGAATATGCCCTGACATATTTATATATCTAAAGAAAATTCTAACTTAATATATAGCTTTCATGTCATGTTAAATCAACTATTGAGAAAACTATAAACCTGCACACTTAGCCAAAGACACAACTTGTATCTCATTTAGAAGGAAAAACAGATGATAAGTAGTACTGGCAAACAAAATACATGCTACATCGCCTTATGTGTAAACAAGTTTTCTAGTATAAGACTACATCACTCTACATAGTAAAAATGAGGGAAACCTCGGCTATGAGGCAAAATTTACCTTCACATATGCATGTTGTTGTTTTGTTGTTAAAATATAGAATATTGTAATCAGGTAATATCTAGATGAATATGAAACTCAAAGTGGTAAGCAGGATATGTTTGGATAATGCCCTTCGATATGTATTATTATCAAAGAACCTTGTGCTCTACCAAGTCAGCTAGACAAGCTGGCAGTCAGTCTTCTAGTTATAAAATCACAGTTCATCGTATTGTATTTTCATTCTCACTAGTGTATTACAGAACCCTGGTGAATATATATATCGTATTGTATTTTCATTTTCACTTGTGTATTACAGAACCCTGGTGTATTGTAATGGACCAAAGATAGAATATATAGACTTGTGGGCTTTTGTAAAATAAGTATAATTGGGCCTTATATCTATTGGGCTATTATCCTTCCGCGGTCCATTGTCCTTATAAGAGGGAGCTTGGACCGAATTTATGAATAAGAGGCAGTGGGTTCTCAACCTCGACATGCTTCATCAGGCTATGAAAGATCAGATTTTTAGCAAGGTAAGTTGTAGGATTGTTGGACTGACTCAAAGTACTTCAAACGGTTAGTTTACGGTGTACTTTGACTCTATCAAACTTAGGTCGCAGATCCAATCATTCGACACTGTCACATACAAAATATAAAGTCTTTATTAATGATCTTAAAAATAAAGAGCTTACACTTCCTACTAAGTAGAAGGGTTCTACAAAGCAGGAACTCGCTCACTGACCCTACAGATTATCTTATCAACTCTTTTATGACTCTTGTGAGGCCTTAGATTGGGCCAGCAAGCACAACAAAAAAGTCTTGAGTATAGAAAAGTTTGGTGGAGTACCAAAAAGATATTATAAAGGAGTTTTTATAGGTCGGGGTCTTAGTAGGAGTCATGTTACTGAGAAAAACTGCGGCAAGAACAACATAAGACCAGAACTTAAAAGGCAAGCCGGAGTGAGATCACAGTCAATGCTTTATCCAAAATATAGCGGTTCTTTATCTCCACAATCCCATTATATTGCTGAAAATGAGGGCAAGAGAAACAAAGAATAATTCCATGAGAATTAGTTAAAGATCTGAGGGATAAAACTTCACCTCCTTTATCTATTTGAATGCTCTTGACATGTGTGTTGAATTGATTAATAACTAGCTTTAAGAATAAATCAAACAACACATATACATCTGACTTAGATGCCATCAGAAATAGCCAAATGTACTTGGAAGAATCATCCACAACCATCCAATATGTATTTATAACCATCCATAGACGAGACAAAGGCAGGGCCCCATGCATCTAAAAAAATAACTCAAAAGGTCTAGTAGAAACTGAGTCTCGAAGACAATAAGGAAATTCATGATGCTTATCTTAACAACATGAAATACCTATATATATTTATGTTATTCATATGCATTGTAAGTCATTGATTCCCTTTTATTGTAATTGTGAACTCGATATTTAAATTTATCATCTTGTAGTTGTTGATTGTAACTATTGTTTTTATTTATTATGGTTTGATAATTTTAATATAGTACTAATCAAATATATTTTTGTCATAGTAGTTGTTTTATCATTATACAGACTTTGGAAAGATTCGTATATATTAATACAACAGGGAGGTGTATATTTATGTTTTCGGAAAAAAAAAGATGTCTATTTGAAAATATTGATTCGTGGTCAATTGTCTTGTTTTTCTTAATGCCTCATATTTGATTTTTATATTCCGTTGTGGAGGTCAATTGATAGAGAATCTCTATAATGTGAACATCTTCGTGAGTCTTCTGTTCTCGAATTGCGTTTTCAATCGACATAAGAAGATGTTTATGAGGGTTTTTCCTACTGATTTTGCAATTTTTGGTCTCGTCCGAACTTCCGTCCCAAGGAGAAAATTCGGACAGACCCCGTAGGTATTTTCTTCCTCTCTTGTCGTTGTGTCTGAACATCCGTCTGAACATACAAGGTCCTGACCAAGTGAGAAATTTTCTTCGAACCTTGTCCGAACGTCTTTGCGTTACTTTCCCAAGTTGTAATACTTTATATTTTGGTAAAAGTTAGGATGATACAAAGTTTTAATTAATTTTATTATGCAGCTAATATATGATAATTACTTAATTTTTTGATAATTACGGTAGTGGGTAGGTTTTGAACCCAAGACCTTAGGTTTTATGATACAACCCCTACCGACCAAGCCACAGGATCTTGGCTTTATATGATAATTACTTAACTACTACTATATTGGTATAGTGGGCTCTTATTGTTTAAATTAAATATATTGTTAATACTCTATTCTATTTTATTCTATGTTTTATTGGTAGATATTGAGAATAGTAATTATATATATTTTATGAAATACCCCAAACTTATTAAACACGGATTAAATATCAAATCATATTAATTAAGGCTTAAACATGCCTTAAAAGTCAACTGAGAACAATAGTGGTCAACACAAAACAAGATGTTGCACCGTTTGACTGTTAAGGGTAAATAAATACCCAAATGAACTATGTAGGACCTAAAAATTTGTCCTAAGTCTATTAACATAATATTAAACATATTATAATTGTTGGGCAACACTCCAACACAAAGAAAACACTTTCATGCTTCAAGGTCAAAAAGGGCAAAAATGTGCTCTAAGAAACCTTAAAGGTCTAATGACCTCTAAATGATAAAATTTAATTACATGATCAAATATCATGTAAGGAACACAACAAGACCGTTGTCAAAGAAAACAGAGCTCAGAAACACCAGGCAACACAAAATGTGCGCTAAAACTCCTTAAAGCACGTTTTTGTGAAATTGTCTTTTAAATTGGTTTTAAATGGGCTAAAAGGTTATAAATACCTTTAAATATAATAAATATCATATTATATGATATTAGGAATTTAATTTCCAAATTTTACAGATTTTTACAAATTTAATATTAAAATATTAATAAAACCCTAAAGTGGGGCCCACAGGGGTCAAAATTGACCAAGTATGGTCAATGGTCAAATTAATGACCCACTTGGACCATGGCAGCCGGCTGGCAATAAGAGAGGAGGCAAGATAACTCATTGATTGGCAATAATGTTGCCTAACACAAACAAGAATAGTAAAAAGCATTATTTTCTTACTTTTTTTCAAATAATGCAAGCCTTTCCATTCTTTCCTTCCTTCCTTGCCGTGTCCCTTCTGCCCAGCTGAGTTCCTCCCTTCCATGGAAGCTCTCAAGGTCTGTTCTTGAGCATGGAAGGCAGATCTAGCTCCTAAGTTCCTAATGTAAGTGTTTTAATGTCATTTTTAGTCATTTTTAACCCTTTTTCTTCATTTCTTCACTACCAACACCTAAATTTCGTGGCTCAACAATTCCTATGGCTTATTCTCAGTGTTCTAAGGTTATAACAAGAGCTAAACTCAGTTGATACCAGTAGAGGGACCAAGGTTGTCCAAATCTACATTTTAAGGTAAAAATGTGCTTTAAGCTCATAACTTTTGCTTCCCTTTGAATTCGGCTGTGAAATTTTGACCATAGCCTCATCTTCTTGTCATTTTCATGTGGGATCTGTTGGCTAGCCATTTGGAGCAATTATGGCCGAGATCCAAGAGAAATACTCTCTTTTTAGGCATTTTTCCAAGGTAAAACCTAATAACAAGGTAGGATTTCGAGATCTAGCTAATTCTTATGTTAATATGGTGGATCTAACACCTTGTGGTGTGTTTGGTTCAGGTCGAAACCACTTAGAACTTTCCTTGCACTCTTAAGGTAATTTTTGCCTTAAATCTTACATTAAATTACTCCTTAAGGTTAGATCTTGCTTTGAGACTAACTAGGCCTTGTTTTCTACTTGAAAACATGTAAAACAAGCTGTGGAGAATTCCTACTCAAGGTGGCCGAACCAAACAAGGCATTACCTAAGCTAAATCAAGGTATAAATCACTTAAAACCTTAACTTGATACATTAACACAAATTTAAGTGTGTGTATATCAATTGCCGTGAGTGAAGGAGAAAAACAAGGTCTTATTTGACCTTAAAATGTTTAAGAAATGGTTTAATAAATTTTATAACTAATTAAACAAGCATAATTGTCAAATTTAAGACATTATGCGGAAGTTTGGTAAATAAATGAAAACTATGTGGTGAGGCCGAAAATTTATAAGTGTTTTGAGACATTTATGTGTAATTTATTTTGTGAGCAAATGTTTGTAATAAGGCCATGTATTTTAGGCCATTTTATTTATGCATTTATAAGCTTTTATTTAAGTTTAGGTGATATATAATTATTAACGAAATGAGATGGGGTCTTAGGTGTAATTAAATTAAATTTGAGGGCTTTAGAATAATAAGGCCGAAAATTAGAGGTACAAAGGAGTTAAAATAAAGTTTATAAGATTTTATAAAATTTTGGGGTTAAATGGTGAATTTTGGAAACTTAAGGGTTAAAATCGTAATTATTAAGAATTAATGGTCAAGGAAATATTAAGGTGGTCAACCTTGACCATATGCTAGGTTTTGACCAAAATAAATAAGTTAGATAACTTATTTAAGGTTTTATAATAAGTTATGTACTTTATGGTAATATTTTTATAACATATGTGGTAAATATGTTATTACCAAAAATAAAGGGTGTACAATGGTATTTTAAACACCCATGGGCTATTAGGAATTTTTAGGAATTTATTGAGTTGTTTTTGGAATTAAAAATAAGCTATATATGAATAATATATAGTTATTATGTCATTATGACACTTTGGAGAAAAATAGGTGGTGAAATGGTAAATTCCAAGAGTATATGGGTTAGTAAGGATATTTATAACCCTTTGGTGGAATTTGGTGATTTTTAGAATTATATAAGAGTATTTGTTGAGATATATGTATAATATATAGTTTTAATGATATTATCAAACTATATGTTATAAATTGGGCCTAATGATAATATAAAATGTATATTGAGGTCTATTCGGAATTTATGAAAAATAACCATAGGTTATACTCTTTTATAAGTTAGAAATGTTATATTGAATGGTATATATAACATGGTGAAAAGAAAGGGGTGATTTGGTAAATAAAGGAAAATTATGGTTTAAGGAAAAGTCTAAGGTTTAATATATGCCTAAGAGGCAATATACAATAGTTTTGTATAAAAACTATAGGTTATGAGTTAAAGAAAATAAAAATATCATATCAAATGGTATTAGTATTTTGGTATAACATTACATAATGTTATGTGGTCAAAAGGGAATTTAAATAAATTCAAGGGCTATACCGAATTAATAGGAGTTGGAAAATGAATTTTAGACTATGGTCTACAATGTCATAAATGTTATGACAATTATATGGCATTAAGGAGGTTTAAGGGAATTAATATAAAGAGGGGTACTCACATAAAATAATGTGACAAACGATAAATAAATGGGATTTATTAACTAAGGTGTTTATAGAATAAACCTTAGGAGTTGTGATTATACAACATAAAATGTTACATAATATTAGGATAATAATCTTAATATAAGTTGTATAATATAATACAACTAAAGGGAACAATCATCTAATAAAAGATGATAAAATGTAACATAAAATATAAGAGTTTATGAAACTCATGAGAATTACCTACGTGGTAAAAATATATATACATACACAAGAATAATGTATATAAGGTGGACATATATTTTGGTTGGAAATCATATGATTTAATGGTGGTGATTATTTTAAAAAAAATATAGTTACAAACTATATGTTATGAGTTTTTGGGATGCAAATACTATTTGCTAAAGATAATGAATTATATATTACATGGTATGATAAGGAACGGTGGGAAAATAATACAACATGGAAAAAAATAAAACAATACGGAAAAGAATACAATATGATAAGTGATACAATACAAAAAATATATATAATATAAAATAATCATGCATGCATACATGCAACTATAGGTTACGTACCTAAACTATATGTGGATAAGATTAAAAGAAATTTAAGGAGTTAAACTTAACAGTTGAAATAGTTTTGACGTACGCGTTTTAAGTAACAAAGCCGACTGTTTTAGAGAAACCCGTAACAAACTGTAGAAAACAGGGGTGAACTGTCGGGGTTACTTATAATTCGGAAATACCGGATGTAGTTAGTCATGGAGACTGACTTATAGTTTTTATTACTATTTAGAGTATACTTCTGACAAGGACGCTTGACGAGCTAACGGACTACACGGAGCGTAGGATCTTGCTGATTCATACTCCACCGTAATATTGTCAGGGTGAACGGTATGTAAAGGGGTTTGCCGAGTTGACCTAAGGTTGCTCCTTGGGCTCGGATTTGGTTGATATAACTTGTGTGTTGTTATATGTCCCTGGTTGTCTTTGAGGACTTCCTCAATTCAGGCTTCTGTGTGATCTGTGATAAGATTGTTTGCCTGAATGTGTTAATTGTATATTTATAGCTGCTTATTATTTACTGTTGTTGAGTTAACAGTATTGGTTCGTATATATGAACCTATATATATAAAACGAACTAGCGGCTGTGGTGCTATCTTATATGAAAAATAAGGAACGTAAGTAAAACGTTGTGGCACTATGATAATAACACACACATATTATCTGAGACTTGTGTACGGAGCATTGGCCTTTTCTATACGCCGCTCTTGTATCTAACACTGGATCCTGAGTTTACAAACTCTGGGTTGGACTAATGACCTTAGTCTGCTGTGTTAGAAAATTTGGTAATGCGATGCGATTGTATAATAAAAAAATTAAAAGTTAATGAATGGAAGGAAAGCCAAGAGGATGTGGCTCTTGGTGCGCGCTGTGATCACAAAAACGATACCAGGATGTCCGCGTACGGGTCCGTAAGTATCAAGGAAATTCCCGTGAGCTAGAATGGCTCATTGGTCGGAGACTCTACCGTTGGAGTGGCTACTGCCGTGGGTGACCCGCCATAATATATGGGTAACTAGAGACGTGTCGTTTTAACGAGACATTGTCACTAGGTATAACTGAACAACTAAAACAATTGAAACTTATACAGTGGCGAACAATATCATGGACGAGACTTAATACTTGTTTATTGTACTCGTTGTTTCGCTTGTTGTTCATTGGTTATACTTGTGGATATTTTATGGTGTGTTGATGGTTGGATGGAGCCTACAAGGCTAAGGTAAATTAACTATGGAAACTGCACGCTACGGCGAATGTACATTGTACATATGGATGGGGCTTGAAAGCCAAACTAAAATAAATTGATATTGGATGGTGAACGCTACGGCGGTTGTACATTGTGCAAAATATTGTTGTTATTGCTCGATACGTTCGATATACAATTGTTGTTTGAAATGTTCTATGAATGTTTGGTTTGGATGGATGATTAATGTTTATGAATATTTGGATGGTTGATTATGTATAATATACATTTATGCTACAGTATTGAATATAACTGTAAAATGGTAAAGCATGAAACCGATCTAATAATAAGACGGTTAAAATGACAAGTGACCATTAGGGTCCAGGCCCGGCATACTCAGCGTCTATCGCTGATACTACGCCATTTCAGGTTGTTGATCATTGTCGGAGCTGAAGAGCAGGAACAGGGTAATTGGAGACGTTGTATAAAAATGAAGATGGTGTATGGTCTTATGGTAAGGTTGTGTATTTTCAGGATTGGGTAGATGCTCACTTGTCGATGTTTACGATTTATGGATAGTGAGATGTATAGGAATTTCTCGTTGTCACTGCGGTTAGCAGTTTTATTTATTTTGGAAGTTGGATGTGGTTTGGCTACGTTGCTCGCATGGGCGAGTAATGGCCGGTGACACCCGAGTGAGTTTGTAATAGTTATTTATTTTACCGCTGCGAGACGTTTTTATTTATTGCTACGTGAGGGATTATATCGTGATTATGGAGAGGGGTGTTACATTTTATTTTAATTATAGGAGATATATTAGTAATTGGATATGGAATAAGTTAGAAATTTGAGAAGTTTAACCTAAATTATTTTATTTTCTTTTCTTCTTTCTCTCCTTTCCATTTATGACCGTCTTCATTCTCTTCTGGTCTGCACCTTTCTTCTAGCGTCTTCTTCTTCGTTCCACAACAGATCTCTCTCCATGCCATTGAATTCTCTTCGATCAATTGCTACCAACGACTAGTAACTCTTTAAGCTCTCACTTCTTCCGTCTACAGAAGCAACCCCCATATTTATTCTCTGCTCCTCTAATCTAATGCCTTCAGTCAAAACCAGCAATTGTCATTTTTCTTGTTATCCTCTATGTCGAGTCAGTAAGTGTTCAAAAGAACCAGCTAGTAGCGGTAGCAACAACCTGCTAGTGTTGTGCTATCCCATGTCAATGAGCAACATCAGAGAATGATAACTTGCTTGCCGATTTTGATTTTCTTTTGCCAAAATCAATTATTAGGTGAATCACGGCCCTATAGTAATGGTGATGATTAATTAATGATGCAAATATATTTTTATATATAATATTATTAGTTTTAAATTGATTACTTATTCTATCTCAAAGCAATTGATCGCTTGATTTAGAGTTCATATTTAGAGAAAAATTGTGGGTGTTATAAATTTGAAGACCTAGAAACATGTAAATTGTAAGAATAAGCTGTGGAGGGTGATTTTTCGGTATGAGGGGGGTCTATCTAAATATGGTCAGACTAAAAATCCTAGATCCTAGGAAAATGTCATTCTGTGGAGGGTGAAAACCCGTTATTCTTGGCATCCCTCAAGTACCTACTAAATCGTCCGTCTTTCCCAGAAAGCGTAAGGGAGAGTGCAAGTGTGCACTACATCCGCTCTCGATGGGCTCCACGCGGACTTATGCCTCTATAAGGCGGAGTTGACTAGAGTCGCCACCTAGTTTGACCTAAGGAACTAGGAAAGGAGGAGAAGGGGGTTCTAAGAACCGTTAGTTGACTCTGAGGTTGTTCCCTATGGATATGACTTATCTGGTCATTTGCAGAGATTCTATATTGGGTTCGCACTGGGTTACACCCCTCAGAAGTGGCAACGGCCACGACTTCGGATTGGTGCCCGAGGGAACCTCGGTCTCCAATTGTCGGGATTGCCTTCTTTCAAAACCTTATTAGAGAGATTCAATTTAAAGCCAACGGATAAGATCGAGTGTGGATTGAAGGACACATGGTTTCGAAGAGTTTGGAGAAATAGGCTAGTCTTGAGATATTGATTGATGAAGTTGATTTGAAAATTGAGATTTGGGTTATTTCTGAGAGGTTTGAGGTCATTTCGACTTTCACGAGATTAAAAGGATGCTGGGAGTTTTGAGAAGCAAAAGGGTACTTTGGTTATTATATTTTGGAGTCAAGGGGTGTTTGGATCATTTGCTGGAGTTAAGGAGTTTTTGGTCATTTTGTAGAGCTTAGGGGTATTTCAGTCATTTTGTAGAGCTGAGGGGTATTTTGGTCATTTTGTAGAGCTTAGGGGTATTTTGGTCATTTTGTAAAGTTTAGGGGTATTTTGGTCATTTTGTAGAGCTGAGGGTATTTTGGTCATTTTGTAGAGCTGAGGGGTATTTTGGTCATTTTGTGAAGTTGAGAGGTGTTCGGATTTTTTGGTGGAATTGAGGAGTATTTCGTGTTTATAAAGTTTGGATTTTGGAATGGTCAAATTTTTGAGGTGATTTAGGAAGTCAAAGTGTTGATAGAGTATGAAAGCGGATATTTGGTTTATAGGTGTTCAGGTTTTGAGAATGTTTCAGGTTTCTGATCACTAAGGTTGTTCGGGAGTATTTAAGAATAAAGGGTCCTATGTTAGTAAGACTGGTGACTTCGAGTTTGCTTAAGAAAGGATTGAGGAGTGCTTATGGGTTAAAGCTCGAATGAAAGGATTGGATTGATTTGTTCAGAATTGTCTCTCTCAAAATTTCAAAACTGAAAATCATTTTTGTTGTAAAAGGGCGGATAATCCCGAGGGATTACCCTATGTACCCCCTCGAACATGACACTTAACTAATAATAAGTACCGAGGCTCGAAAGATGGGGCAATGAATTTATGTCGAAAAATAGGATTCAGAGAGAAACACCATGAATGAGATGTTCTCGGTCAAATCCTAATAACGTCTCTAACTCCCGGATTTTAAAACATTAAAGACCGAAAACATTTGAAATCGAGCTGAAGGGAGTTAGACAATTCTAAAATCCCGGCTGCAACTGGGAAGGTCGTTACTTCCCTAGCACCCTGCCTTGTAAAAATCTATGTTGCAGTTAGGGGAGGTTTGTCACCTTAACGCCCCGCCTAAAGAGATCCAGACTGCGACAAGGGAGGTTATGACCCCAGTGCCCTGCCTCGGATTTTTATTCAGGAAGGGAGACAAGTGATGTCTAACTAGGAGGAAAGTGTTTTGAAAGTGTTAGACATTTCATGTTCCGTGAAAACGGCTTTTTTTTTGTTTGAAAATTGAGTTGGAAAATGTTTGGAGTTGTTCGGAATTCTTGATGAAGAAACACTGATTTTGAGAAATGTTTTTAGGAGAAAACTTTCTGTATATGTGAGAAGAACTTTCTGCATTTGAGAAGAGTTTTCTGTGATGTGAGAAGAGTTTTTCCTTTAAAATTCCACAAAATGGTTTCTTGGAAAACTTGATGAAGTTTAAATAAAATGATTGTTTGAACATTTGAGAAAGAACCTTTTTTCGGGATTTTTGAATTAAAGCTGAATACTGGGGAATGTTTTTGGATTTTTGGAGTTTGAATGGGATTTACAAGTTGAGTTTGAATTGGATTGAAGTTTGATTTGGATGGAAGTTCGGGTTGGGTCAAGGTCAGGAGGGGTCAAAGTTAGATCGGTCAAACTTGGGTCAAAGTCAACACTCAATCAAGGTCAAAGTTTGATTGGTCAAAGTATGGGTCAAAGTTTGATTGGTCAAAGGTGAGGTCAAATTGGGATTGGTCAACATTTTTTGGTCAAGGTCAACATTTTCGGTCAAGGTCAACATTTTTCGGTCAAGGTCAACGTTTTTTGGTCAAGGTCAACTTTTTTGGTCAAGGCCAACGTTTTTTGGTCAAGGTTTGACATTTTTGGTCAAGGTTTGACATTTTTTTGTCAAGGTCAACATTTTTGGTCAAGGTTTGACATTTGTGGACATGGTTTGACTTTTGTGGACTTGGGCCAACTTTGGGGTTGGGCGTGGGCTGAATTTGGGCTTGGGCTTAATGGGCCTTGTTTGAACTTTGGGCTGAATGGGCCTTGTTTGGGCTTTTGGGCTGAATGGGCCTTGTTTTGGGCTTTTGGGAAGATTGGGCTTAATGGGCCAAGTGGGCTGAATGGGCCTTGTTTGGGCTTTTGGACTGAATGGGCCTTGTTTGGGCTTTTGGGACTATTGGGCTTAATGGGCCAAGTGGGCTGAATGGGCCTTATTTGGGCTTTTGGGACTATTGGGCTTAATGGGCCCAGTGGGCTGAAAGGGCCTAGCGGGCTTAACGGGCCGCATAAGGTTTGGGCCTGAATTGTGTTGTTAGAATTAGGCTGAAATGGGTTTGGGCTGAATTGGGCTTGATGGGCCTCATTGGGTTTGGGCCAAATTGGGCTTGATGGGCCCCATTATGTTTGGGCCTCGAAATGGGCTTGGGCCTCGAAATGGGCGTGGGCCTCGCAATGGGCATGAGCCTGATTTGAATTGGGTTTCAATCTGGTTTGGATTTTGGGCCATGTTGGGTTTTGGAGTTTTGGGCTTGATTTTTGGTTTTGGGTTTTTGAAATGAGCTCTTGAACTGGGTTGATTATTGAATGAGTTTTGACTTTATTTTCAGAAATGGGCCAAATGTGGATTAGGCTAGATGGAAATTGGGCCAATTTGTGATTGGGCCAAATTTTGTAGAATGGGCTATTTTTGGACTTGGGTAATCTTTGTTTGATGGATTCTAGAGCTATTTGTTGGTTTCTTTTTTATTCAGTAATCTGAGGACAAATCTTGGAAGAGGTTTTACATTGATGATTTTTTTATACATATATACATAATTTTAGATGTGTGTTTTAGGGTTTAGGGTGTCACCTTGACCAAGAAGGACACATGACCCACTAAGTGCCAAGGGACACCCACTATCCTAATGGCTAGGGCCTAAGGTCTAATAACTAGGGCTTAAAAAAATAGACTAAACAGTGACAATACATAATGCAGTATAGGTACAACGAAGAAGGGTATATGTGCAACAAAGAAATAAATCAAGAGACTACAGCATAACCGATGGATGCAAAATCTGTATTACAGAAGTTCAATATCAAAGTCCAAAGCATGCATAAACAGATAGATATCAGGTAAATTCAACACATCTGTTAAGCACGTATATGAGGCTACAAGGGGAGAATCTGAGGACTGGGAGATTAATCAATTTAACCACAAAGCCTGAACTAGAGACATTTTAATTACCAAGCATACAGAAACGTGTGGCCTCTATTTGCTAAATCAATATTCATTCACAGCTAATCAAACTGACATTAAACTGTACATAGAAAGCAATGAACAGAACCTAATACTCTCTGAATGTGTATACTGCACGGCAGAAACTAAAATTAAACACAAGCTTTTGATTTCATCTATCATCATTCATCAATTTCCTTAATGACCACCTCTCTTATTCATCTTAGAATTCGAAGGGTTACTGAGACAAGAATAAAACCAAAATCAGAGAGGGCACTATATTCCACCGCTAGCAGATAAACTTCTCACGAATCACCAACTCAAATGGTAGTAGGGTTAGTATTTTCTGATAAGAACAGAATAAACACAAACAGGTAGGCAACTTGTGCAGATTCAGTCAACGATATGTGCAAGGTAGATGTGAAATCAGAAGCAAAGTGACAGTGCATGTTCACCATGGTGTACAACTAACATTTGGCAAGCATAATTTGTGTCAATCTCAACAGATAAAGAGGCTATTCAAAGAGAAAAGTACCGCTCAAACAGAGGTGATCGTTCCTGCAGAGATCAAAAGAAAGAATACACCAGAAGACATATTAGATTGTAAGTCCAACATATGGTCAAAGTAAAATACAAACTGGAGTCCAAATGACGGTTTGAAGGGAAATTAAAAGAAAGTTTAGCAACTTACACTGGAACCTGGGAATAAATCACATCAGATAACGAATATAATAGAATATGTAGAGGGAATGAGCAACCGGAGACATACTATACCCACCGCAGGCAAGCAATTAAGGGACTGCATCTGAAAAATTAATAGTCTATGGAGAAGGACATAACAGATCTGTATGGACATGGCAGGTGGAAATCCTCTTCCAACTGAACCCGAAGGAACCAACGTCAATTCGAAATGAGAGTATATACATGAATAACTGAATGTGCAGATCATACGCTTCAGGTGTACATTAGCAAATAAGATGAGAGTTCGATCAAGTCAAAACGAGGTACTAATCGTACAGACCTTCGAACAGACACACCACCATGAATAAACGACCCAAAATGCTTTTCGAAAATGTTCTGGGCCAACAAGAGGGCAGGGCAAGTAGACTAAAAATAAAAATCGGCAAAGCAGATAGAACCAGAGGCTTCACCATTGTTCGAATTTTGAACTATTCGTAGATTGCTCTTGTCTATACCAGTTTTAGGAACGTATTTATTCCTTTTTTGAATACAACATATGAAACAAGAAAGAAACAATGGGTGCAGAAGCATACCCATTATTTCAAATCTTCCCTAACCAGAAACATACCAAATAGTAATTCAAAGCTCCGGTTATGGGACTTGAATGAAGTCACCATCAAACTAATGTGAAAACATCATAAAAGGAATGAGAAGTGAGGGTAAAGGATTAGCTCTTCCTGTTCGTAGACCTCAATGTCTATACCAGGTAAGGACATCCATTCGGGGATGATACGCGAAGATGAAAATAAAAAAGAGAAGGAATGAACAACTGAGGAAGGACGCGACGATTTGAAGAAGAGAGTAGAGGAGGTGATGGAAGCGGACATATCGAAGTGAACTTTTTTTTTTCTGGGTTTATGGATCGAAGAAGAGATTGGAGAAGGGGATACGGCTGATTGGGAGAGTGGCACCGGTTTTTTGTTGTACTGGGAGAAGAAGAGCCGATGAAGAAGAGAGTGTTCTCACCACCGAAAAACCTGGAACCCTGTTTTTGTTTATAAAAGAGTAGATTAGGGTTTTCATTTTTGGGTGAAGGGCTGTTGGGCAGAAGGGAATTAACTGGGCCACACAAGTTTAAGGCCTGGTTTGGTCTGGGTGTAGGCAACAGGCTGGGCCGGATTGGGTCAACTGAGATGTGGGTCTAGTTTGACTGAAAAGGAATAAATAAAGCGGGAACAAGAATACCTTTGTGCAAGTACTAAAACTCAAACCCAGTACCTTCAACTTTCTTTATATTCACCCTAACCAGCTACCCTATGATAGAATTGATTATACCAACGCAAGAAATAATACTAAAGTTCTACTTCGATATGAATGATATCTCTAAAAATGCTAATGTGTTAAATGAAACTATACAGCAAGACGGAACGAAATGAATTGTTTTCTTCTCGAGGAATCATGGAATACTACAATGTAAATAATGATAATAACAAAACATAATAAAGTGTAAAATAAAATAGACGAAAACATAATAATAAGTACACGAAATAATGAAATAGTACTACTATGATAACATACAAGTGAATGTCGTAAAAAAGAAAATTGAATTACATATGTACAAGTGATGGTAAATATGATGGAATTAACGAGTAATAAAATAAAATGAAATAAGATGAAGTTTAATCAAATAAACAACGAAACGAAGTATACTAATATGAAAAATAATAGTGAAAAAGTATAAAATGATATAAATAACACTGAAAATGATGATATAAAAAATAAGTGCTAGAAGACTATAAAAAGTAGCAATAAATACGTAACAAACTGAAAATAAAAGATAACATAATAATTAAACAAATAAGCCATAATAAGATAAGTGAATAAAACAAAAGGGACGGGTGTAGAACCGCATTTTTGTTGGAAATTCGTTTTCGCAAAATCGTGTTTTTATGAAATGCTTTGAAAGATTTGAAAGAGACTATAAAACGAAGGCTTCGTTTTGGCATGCACGTCAATATGTTTTGAAAAATAAAGGTGACGACCCCCCTTATTTTATTTATTATTTCGGAATTTGTTTTATGGGGTGAGAATTTTTGGTGTCTACATAAGCTAGTTGACTTTTTCTAAGAGTCCGGTAATATCACCGATAATGACTATTTTGGCTAGCAATAGAATAAGAGTATTTATTATTTTATTAAATAACGATTAATTATTGGTCGTCAATGGTGACGTGATTATTTGTATTTTAGTTATTAGATATTGAGATACCTTAGGGTATCACTGGGTGATTAGTTTGGAAGGATCTTGTCTACTGTCGTGCTGGCAATTGATTGCGGGGGATTGTTGTGAATGTCTGCTTAAGCGAGGATTCCAAGTAAGCTACTGTGTTCACTTGAGTCATACTCTGTGAATTGTTGTTATCTGGTGATTGTGCTTGAGCTTTGATGATGAATTTGGTTGAAAATGATTGGAGATTGATGGTGTGATATTGGGAAAAACTTTCCCGTGATTATTTGGAATGGCAAGATCTTATAAACTTTGGTATAATGAAGTGTTCATGGATTTGAAATTGTTTTGATGAGTTATTATTTGGATTATATGGTATTGATTTGGCAGACTTTCACTAGGATATGATTGTACACATTGGTACACAGAAAATTAAACATATTATGCCGCGACCACTATATTTTAGTTTAAGCTCTATAGATCTACTTCTTCGTGGTCAGAAGTACCCTTAGACGGGTGTGTACACCTAAGCACTTAGAGTGAAGTGGAATTCAGTTTTGCGACCCCACTTGTTTGGGTGTTCATTGGTGGAATTATATTTTGCGCCCCACTTGTTTGAGTGTTCGTTGGTTGCCAGTTGAAAGCTCCTTTATCATTGTGTATTGGTAGGATGTGTGATTGAGATTTATCATACTCTTCTTCCTATTATGGACTGATTTGGTTGTTGTCAATTGAAGATTTATAGGTGGAAGTTTATCCCCTGCCCCTTGGTTTTGACGAAATCACCACGGTATAATTTTCCTTAGTGGCATTAATACAAACACCTTTTGTGATCTTAGTCTGAGATTTATTGAAGATGTCTTCATAAAGAAAATAAAATTATAGATTTGTTGTGGGGCACAAGTCTTTGATCTGGTGATGATATTAGTGAGAATTGAATATGAAATAACCCTAAACATTATATAATTACTAAAGGAGTAATAAATGAGCATTAGAGGCTTATGACCCTGGTTCATCAAGGAACTACATAAACCGTAAACATATTTATATATATATACATAGTCCAAAATGGATACTAAAACTTACATGAAATTTTGGACAAAAGAGGGAACAATTGTAAGGAGAAATTAACTACTAAAGTTAATGAAACATGTAACACATCAAAACATGAACTAAGATCACAAATCATATGAGAGGATTATGTAGTGTACTTTATATAATCACAATGAATAGTGAATACTAAAAGTATACCAAAAACACTAAGAATACACCTTTGGACAAGGTACATGAAACAAGTCCAAATGTACAACATTCAAGTCTTTAATATTATAAGACCCATAATTACCAAATTATTCCATGAAATATCCTATATGAGGCGGCCAGCCAATGAATAGTACATGCCACATATTCCATTTACTAGCTTTGGAAGAAAGGGCTTTAAGTGTCATCTTTAATTCCCTTAAGCATTAAGACACTTAAACTGAAATACCTCAAACATTAATTACCTTAATTAATAAGGAATTAAATCAATGAAGGTTATAATTACCAAATATTCATCTAATGAGTGCTACTCATTATAAACATTGGTGTATAAACATATAGTCCAAAATGGACACCAAACTATATATTAAATCTCTAAACAAAGAGAGAACACTATTAAGGAGAAATCAACTCCTAAAGTCAATGCTACATGTAACACATTAGTGCATGTACTAAATATCATAAATATTACCCATTAGACTGTATAAAATTTTAGACAGTCAAACAAATTATTAAACACAACAACCTCCTATATACACACCTTAGTACAATAATAACACATGTTATCACCTAACACATAAATTAAGTCACAAGTGTACAAACTTAAGGTTGTAATATTAAAGTCTAGCATTGTAAAAGTGTCCCCCACACACCTATACAGCAGGCCACAATTAGATAAAAAGAGATGGAAATGAAGAGATGAAAGGAGAAAGCAGACAAGAATATACAAAATAGGAAAAAAGTAAAAACACCTTTCTACATCTCTTCCTCTCATCTCTTCTCACACAAGGTCAAATTATCCCAACATATTCCTACAATCATGGCTGTACATTCAGGCCAGGGGACACAAAAATCAGATATGATATATTATAAAACAAACTAGAAACACAAAGAAACATTAAAAGACAAACTCACCTCACATAAGACAATTCCACATCATCTTCCCTTACACACACAAAAGGAGAAAATTCTCCCATTCCTCCTCATTGTCTATGGTTGTACATACTGGCAAGGGGACATAAAAATCAGATATTACACATGAGAAGACAAATTCAACACTAAAGAAACCAACTAAAGACAAAACACCTCTTACACACCTAGGAAAGAAATTCCTTCTCTAATACCCCTAATCAGCCATCCCATTCTCTTTGCCCATAATCTCACTCTATTCTCCCTCTCTCATCCGAGATCATCTTCCTCCTTCACCATCTTCAACCTCCATTAACATACCTTAAGCTCTAATGGAGTCTTAAGGCTTATTTCACCGCCAAAATTCAATTTTCTTGCACCAAAATCACCACCCACTCTTCCTCTATCATTCTAAATGATTTTCTAAGAGAGTATGGGCCATTTAATGGTTGAAACCCAGGAGAATCAGATTGGTAAGCAATGGTAAGAAAAATGTGCTCTAAGACACCTTCCTTCTTTTATTTGTGTCCATGGCCGAAATTAATTCTTCCTACTGTATATAAGGCACCAAAACACCCTTGGAGGACCCAATCCACGTCCAAGACCAACCCAAAGGCTTGGGGAACCTCCTAAGAACCTTAAGGTAAGGAAAAATGCCTTAAAACACCTTTTTACCTCTCTTCAATATTGAGTCCGAAAAAAAACTGTTACTTACTTCTTTTTCTACACCTTTTGACACCCAATTGAATAGTTTTCCAGCCCTCTTCATTGAGCCAAAGATCAGCTCCAAAAACCACCTAAAAAGGCTCCAAATCAAGGTAAAATCATGGATTTCCATGGTTTTTCAAGCCTTAATCTCTTCTATCCTTTTTCCTACAGAAACTAAGGTTCTTAATACTGTTATAGGTGGCCGAAAACCATACTTAACCCCCCCCCCCCAAATTTCAAGGTAAAATCTCTCTTTAATCTTGCTTAAAAACTCCTTAAACTTGTCAATTGGGGAAAATCACTAACTAAATTTTTGTTCATGGTGTACATATGGCCGAATGGTCCTAAGGCTACCCATGAAGTTCTGAGTTAATTCCCAAGAGGAAAATTAAAGTTCAAAGAGGTAAAGCTCCTTAACTAAGCTTTAAAAGCTTATTTATGATTAAGTAAAATGTCATACAAAAATCTAACCTAAGGTATATATGTATATAGTGTCGAGAGCATATAGAAGCTGCTTGGACTTCCTTGTTGATTAAAGAACAAGGTAAGAACTCTTAAAACCATTTTAAAGCTTAAAAGGTTATTACCTTGTAAGTTAAATTATACCCGAGAATGTGTATGTATATAAGTGTTGTTTAATTCTTGAAAATGTCTATAAAATGATGGTTATATGTTTGGTTAGTGAATCTAGGTGGTAATGACTTATTAAAGTCAAGTTTATAAGTTAAAAGTGAAAGAAAAATGATTTTTATAAGTTAAATAAAAAATTTGTAGCAAGTCGTGCATAACCTATGGTTTATGGACATTTTAATGTCATTTTATGACTATGTTTATGTTATGATTAAGGCCATGTGTTTAGGTCATTTTTATTATAGTTATAAAAGGCTTTAAATATTATTTATTAAGTTTTTGGGTGATTAAATGTATTATTTAAGTTTCTAGTGCAAAGATGCAATTTTAGTGAACATATTCATCTAGGAACATTTTGGATGAATAATGATGAATTTAGGTGTAGCATAAATTAAATATAAAGTTATATTATGATTTATAAACTTTATAAATGTTAAAATGAACATAAGACTTGCCAAGTGGGTCAAACCGTAAATACAAAAAGTTTAAGGTGCTAAATAATAAATAAAACCGAATGGGGTTTGTTTAGGAATTTTAGAAAACATAAAATATAATTTTTATGAAGTTTAAACATTTAACTGTAAAACTAGAGAGATAATATGGGTATTTCCGTAATTACTGAAACATGCTGGTCAAAGGAGTGTTTGGGTGGTCAACCTTGACCTTATATGATGTTTGAGTTTGACCAAGTTGGAAAAAAATAAGTACTTGATTTGGTAACTTAAATAAAGTATTAAGTTAAAAATGAAAATTATAAAACTATTTGGGGTGTATATGTAATTTCCAAAAATTAGTTCTGAAATGAAATTAAAATGACCCTAGGGGTCTATTCGAATTATTTGAGGATTTTTGGGCTAATTTTAGTAATTTAATAAACTAAGGATTATAATATATAGTTTAAGTATTAAAATGTAACATTTATAAAACTTATGGGGTTATTATGTAAATAACCGAAAGTTTGGGATGGAAAATAATATTGGGTCAACCTAGGGGCTGTTCGTGAATTTAGAAAATTATTTTGGGAGTTTTTGGAATTAAATAAGTTAATATGAATGATATAAAGTTTTAGGTATTAAATTGAAAGTTTACAAAATAAAGAGGGGTAATATGTAATTAAAGAAGTTATGGGTGAAAGCAATAAATCTGGAAAAAAATAGGGTGTTGTTTGTTTATATATATATATATATATATATATATATATGTAGATGCTTGTATATTATAATGTTTTGGGATCTTAGGTTATAATTAAATAAGGTTAGAAATGTAACAAGAATAATGTTTGGGGTGGTTTTGTAAATAATCAAAAATGAAAGGGGGAGGAAGTTAAAATACCGAAAGTATAGGGTTAGTTTGGAATTTTCAGAAACAATGAATGATATATTATAAAGTTAAGATGATATAATGTGACCTTATGTTAAAGTATAAGAGGGTATATCATAAAGAGATTAATGGGGTATAAATATACCTTATAAATAATCACATAGAATAATGGGTTAAGTTGGAAATTGGGGAGTATAATATATGAAAAGGAACCTTATAGTATAAGGAAGGTGACAATGTGTAAAATACTATAACATTAAGATGAATTATTAATAAGAGATTTGTGAATAAAAGACACAAACAAATAAATGTGTACTCGACACGAAATAATGAATAAACGCATTATGGAAAACCTTATAAATTCACACGATAAGAATTTATAATATAAGGTGAAAATATAATATGATTGATAAATCATAAAGGGTTATAATGTGGAGGGAATCAGAGATTTAGAAATATGATTGTAAGTGTTATATTATGATATAGTATGGGTTGATGAATAAATATTGGATATAATGAAGTATTGACTTGTAACATTGACCAAGTCAAACTAGATTGACCAAATCATCACAATTCGACCAAGTAGTTAAGTTGACCGATGCATAAAATAATATGTAATTAAAAGTTAGAATATAACTTAGTCCAGTAGAGTATAACAATGGACTATATTGTATGGATATAAATATATATGTATCAATACATACGTATATGGGTATATAAATATATAAGTGGAGTATAATTTGGTCGAACAAGTATAACAAAGAACTATGTATGTATATATATGTAGAGACCAATATGTATGTGTGTATGCAAAAATACAAGGGTCAAATAACCTTGATAAATAGCATGGGTTACTAGGAATCTAATCCTTAAGTAATGAATATTATTGTGTTACGAAATATTATACTCTTACAACTATAGTGTATGGTTAAATTAAATCCTAAGACTTAATACAAACCCGAGCCAAACAATAGCCGGTTAAGGGTATAACTACGGGGCAAAGATTAAAACCTATCTATGATGGTTAAGTAGACTCGTAACATAGACACAAATATTAAAGTGATGTATACCAGAGGTACGGACTGTTAGATACGAGCTACGGGATTGCTAGAGGATAGGCGTGAATCATCACGCTTGCATTGTACAACGATGAACAGTATGTGAACTGTGTGGTCTGAAAACTCCGAGGGTTTTCCTTGGGTTCCGGACGTAATTGTGTGCTTGCATGTCAGATACATAATGTTATGCATGTGTTTGTATGTGTTTATGTTTTCCCATCATCAAAACGTTTATTAATTGTGCGGGTACGTCATTCGGACTTGTGATATCAATTATTACCTAACTGTTATGAACTATTAGGAGAGAGACTCCAATGATCATTTTGTGAGAGTGAAATACTCCTAACAACACTAAGTGAGGAACTTAGTTTAGAGACCCAGTATTAACTGTCTCTAGAGCGATGACTCGACTTTTGAACATCACCTAGTAGACTTCTAGGTTGTGTGTAAGACCCGATAGGGCATCCAATAAAAATGTGTTTTCTCCAATAACGAGATTGAATCTCCAGGAGACTAATTAAAATACGCTAACTTATGAGAGTGTGATACTTAATGATACAATGTTTAATAAACCCTGGTCTGCATACGTTCCAGCAGGTTGCGTATAGTGATCACTAGAGTTAACACCCGTATGGGTAGGTTAGTAGTATAGTATCTCGGTTCATCATAGCGGTTATCGGTTCTAGTATTGTGATAATTAATTGCTTTGTGTGTAATGGCGTGTGTAATGGCGTGTGACACCCGAGTGATAATTATAAGTGTTTAACTTCCGCTGTGAGACGTCTTTAATTATGCTACGAGAGTGATTATTACGAGTTTATTGTGAGGGGTGTTACATAAACACACAAATATCTCACACTTTACTTCATCCTCTCTCCTTGGTCGGTCACACACTCCCTCTTCTTCCTCAAGCTTTATTCAAGAACACGTCAATGGTGGATTGAGCTTCTTACACCCTTTCCCTTGAATCTTTCTCCTTTCTCCATTAACAAGGCAAGTAGAACATAGATCCACCTTATTATTGTGCAAAATCTGAAATTCCTACACATTTTGAAGGTAAAATCATTCATGAAGCAAGCATGATGCCTAGCCAAGTTCATACATGCTTAAGGAAAGAAAAAGGTGCTTTAAGCTTCAAGCCTTCCTTTGACTCATATATGGCCGAATCTCTAAGATTTTTGTAACTCATTTTCATCACTCTTTTCATAGACAAACTTTGATCTTCATGAATGTTCATGGATGGCCAAAAATAGCAAGGAGTTCTACCTAAGGTAAGCTTAGAAAAATTAGGGTTTTCATGCTTAAACCATGTCCTATCCATATATATGTTCAAGGACTCACTTCCTACCTATTTTTATTGTTAGAAGAGGAAAACAAACATTTGTGGCCTATAAGGTAAAGTCTTACTCTTAGTACTCATCTTAGTGCTTTAAGCCTTAGATCTTCCCTTGGTTATGTTATGGAGTCTAAAGACCCTATGTTTGTGCTTATTTTTCATCTTATAACCATGGCCAAAAAAGGACTCAAAAACTCACTTGGTGTTGGCCAAGAATCAATGGAAAACAAAGATGAAGAAAATATACCTCAAGAAGGGTAAGTCTCTAAACTAAGCCTTTGAACTTGTTGACTATCATTTGAGCTTAAGATCAATATAAATATCTAATCTAAACCTTATGTTAATATAGGGCAGAAATTTTGAAGGAGAACAACTACCTTTGGGGCTTAAGGTTAATGTTCTAACCTTAATGCACATTTTGATGTTTTAAGTTGTTATATGTTGTTATTTGTATATGACCAAGATTTAAGCCTAAAAATGGTTAATTTGGATCTAATAATGGACATAAATATAAATTACAACATTTGGTTAAGTTAACTAGCGACTTAAGGGCTTCAATGTCACTTTTACAAAGTTTAAGTGGCCAATTTGTAAATGGCCAAAATGGGGTATTGATATGTTGTTATTTCATGCAAATTTACTGCTGAAACCCCTTGTCTTTATTACCATTTTCCCCTGATTTTGTAGTTAATTGAAGTCCATTCCTATATATAAAAGAAACTATCATGAAATAAGTTATTTTGAAGTTTAAATGATTTAGGATGGATTTATGGGAATTTGGTATTTTACGAAGGAGTTAAATAATTTAAATGCTTACAATAAATTCATATTTATGTGCAGGTAACTCCAAAGTCTTCCAATAGCAATTGATGAATGAAGTTAACAGAATAAAGAAACTCCAGATTCTTTTCAAGAGTTATTGATGAAAAAAGATAATTCAATAAAGAAAGTTAAAGAAACTAGAAGGTCTTTATTTATTTCACAAAACTGAAAAAACTAAAAGAAACCATCAATGGACAGGCAAAAAGTCTTGTATTCAACTATAAATAGAGAATACTTTGGAAGAGAAAGACATCCATTCACAACGATCCATACACATTCAGACTCGACACAATACAGCCGCACTCCCTATTCATTTCCCCTGGCGAAGTTGCAACCTAGCAAGGTCATCTTCAACACCGGAATCACCTTCTTCAACCTCTCGCTCTGCAGATTCTAGTTCTGGATAGAGATTTATTTCGGGAGTTCTTCTTTCTCCTTAGAATGAATTCTAGATCTACATTTTCTGTCAATTTCTTAAATATGTCTTGCTAGGAGGGTTAAACTCCGGAGACGGTTATCTGACTGATATGATTATGTAATTTCTGCTACTAGTTGGTTTGAGATTTTTGTCGATTGTTGCGGGTTAAGTTATCTTTTGCGCTTTCAATAAAAATAACTAATTTATTGATTGCTTTACAAATTTCGTTTTGAGCGAGATTTGCGATAAATGAAATGGCTGATTTACCTGTAAAGTTGTGGAAAATTACACTGGATAGGTTTGATTTTCCCTCAAGTGCAAAATCCTTGTGCTCATTCCGTCTATTCAAGTTGTGCTAAATCTGGATTAAAATTAGTATGTTTTGTTAGATGAGTTCTTGTGGCTAAGATTTAGTCTCTAGAAAAGTTTTAGCAATGGGGGTTGCTATTCGCAGTACAAAATTACTAATCACCGCAGTACAAATTTTTTTTAAATCATATTAACGTTGTAAACATGTAATGATGTGTCCATGTGTTTTTTTCTTCAAAAAATGATATCTGAAAGTAATTTAACCCAATAAGTTTATAGTTGATTAGTACCGAATTTTGCTAGTTACTTTTTTGTTGCAATCAATAATGGAATCTTTTTTTTAAAGTGTTGGATTACATTTGTATGTGTTTACACTATTAATATGATTTAAGATTAATTTGTACTGCGATTAGCAAAAACACTATTTGCAGTACAAGTTTTTTTTTCTTCACCAAACTTAGTTGAATAAGTTGGAATATTGTGGGGAGACATTTTTTCTGGATTTATAATCTTTGGTAGATTTTCGGACATGGAATAAACGTGTCGTTATGCTTTTCTGGATTTATAATCTTTGGTAGATGTTTGGACGTGGAATAAACGTGTTGTTATACTTTTCTAGATTTATAATCTTTGGTAGATGTTTGGACGTGGAATAAACGAGTCGTTATACTTTTCTGGATTTATAATCTTTGGTAGATGTTTGGACGTGGAATAAACGTGTCGTTATACTTTTCTGGATTTATGATCTTTGGTATATGTTAGGACGTGGAATAAACATGTCGTTATACTTTTCTGGATTTATAATCTTTGCACTAGTACAAAAAACGTCTATTTCGGCGCCCCTATTTCGGCGGTTGTAGATAAAACCGCCGAAATAGGGGCCCGAAATATATACCGTATGTAAAGAAGGGGTCTATTTCGGCGGTTCCTAACAAAGAACCGCCGAAATAGGACCTTTTTAATAATAAAAAAATTAAATAGACCTATTTCGGCGGTTCCTTACACGAAACCGCCGAAATAGGTGTTTCTATTTTTCTTTTTTTTTTAATTTAATCATCTATTTCGGCGGTTCTTGTCAGGAACCGCCGAAATAGGTCTCTTTAATTTATTTAATAATTAAAAAGGGCCTATTTCGGCGGTTCTTTGTTAGGAACCGCCGAAATAGGTCCTTTTAATTAGCCCCCCAGCCCGATTCGAAACAATTACAGATCATTAGGTCTAATTAACCCCTCTTCTCCTCTCTGTTCAGCGGCGATTTCGAACCCACCACCGCCACCACAGCCGTCGACCGCCCGCCCTCCTCCTCCTCTTGCTTTCGCCGGTGTCGCGCCGTCGGTGTGGTCTTCGGTTGGTGTCGCCGGCCTCAATCCGCCACTCAACAGAGGCGAACAGAGGTGAGAACAAAACTCACGATTGTTTTCGATTTTGTTTTATTATTGTTAATTTGTTGTTAAAATTGATAAATTGTTGTTAAATTGTGATTGTGATGATGATATTTATTGTGTGTGAAATCTTGCTAGATTTGGTTGTTAAACTATTAAATTTATGTATGCACACAAGGTGTTCGATGAAATGTCCGAGTGAATTTTTGTGCTGTTTTTGGCCCTTCTTTTAAGTATAGTTAGGTTGTTTAAATTCCCGGACTATTGTGAATCGATCTGTCTATTCCCTGTATGGAGTCTTTGTCTCAACATTTCCACTTTGTACAATAGAAGTTTATGGGAGAAACTCCCATTGTTTAGAGTTATATTAGGCGTCCATGAGAGAAACACTTAATGTAAATTAAGAGGTAATGTATATGATAAGAGGTAATGCATAATTAGTGCGTTAAATTGTAAAATTATAAAATTGAAACGTATATATTACTGAATATAAAAATAGTATAATAATAAATACAAATTTATATTATAAAAAGGCTATCAATATGTATAATCAATTATTTAGTACGAGTTGTAAGGAAATTTGTTTATCTAATTTTTAATATAAATTGTAATAACTATAAAACCATGACATAATTAATAAGTTGTTTATTATCAATTTCATATATCTTCATCATATATTATTTAGAATAAATATACGTTAAAATAAGTTTAAACTCCCATTGTAGTTAGTGAATTTAGTTAGTTAAACTCACTTAGTTAATTTAATTCGTATTTTATAAATTAGTAGCAAAATGTACGTAAATAAATTAATTTGTTGTAAATATTATTTATGTTGTCAAAAAAAATATTGTTAAGGAATTTAGTTAGTTTTTCGGGCTTAGTTAATTCAATTACTGTGAGTTAAACTTATTTTAAATTCACTACCAACAATGGGAGTTTAAACTCACTTAGTTAATTTAATTCGTATTTTATAAATTAGTAGCAAAATGTACGTAAATAAATTAATTTGTTGTAAATATTAGAGAAAGTGTTATGAAATGTATATGTACAGTGCTTGTGTGAGCAAGTGAATATGAAAGTTGTAAACGCAAAGTATAAATAATCAAATTTTGTAGTGAGTTTAGAAGAAAGAAATAGTAAAGAAGAAAGAGTGTATAAAGTAATGAGTGAGCAGAATGATGATTATAGTAGATAAAAGTAGTAAAAAAGTGTAGAAATGATAAGTAGAAAAAGAGTAGAACGTTTCGTAGTGTATAATTGAATAAGAGCGTGAACAAGCAGTCATAGTAGAAAAATATTGTAGTAGGTGAGGTATTAGACGTTTTAGTAGCGGTTTGAAGTAGAGGTGTGAGAATGTTTATATATATATATATATATATATATATATATATATATATATATATATATATATATATGAGTATTGTATATTCGTTAAGTTTAATATAAAATTATTATAATTGATCTGAATGTTGTTCAATCTTTATGCGTTGCCTCTGTAGAGATTGGTGTTGCTACACGCGTCTCGCACGCCCGATTGAGAAGAGGGGCTGAAAACAATTCATTTATGAACCGGTATTTTTTTTTAATTTAACTCTTCATTCTCTTCATTCACTGTAATATAATCTAACTTATCATTTTTCTCTTTTGTGTCTCTACAGATAAATACTTAAGGAGCTTCTTTACCATTTGATGGTAGATTGAAAGCGGAGCGGAGAGCAATTCATTTTCGAACCGGTAATATAATCTAACGTATCATTTTTCTCTTTTGTACTTTGTATTTGATTTCCACAAATTATTGGAATTTCGTTTGATGAATGAATTTGGTATATTAGTTTGGTTTATGATTGAAATTTGTGTTGTTGAATAATTGGTGAATGCTTAATAATAGGCATAGTTGTGTCTTTATTTTACTTTGTATTTTATTTCCACAAATTATTAAAATTTTGTTTGATGGATAAAGTTGGTATTAGTTTGATTTTGTGATGGAAATTTGTGTTGATGAATGGTTGGTGAATGCTTAATAATAAGCATGGGATAGGTAAAATTATGCAAAAGTCATGCCGTTTTTTTTTAAAAATCTCTTCGTAATTAATTGTTTGATGTATGTGTATATGTCTAACAATATCTAATTTTTTTATCAGGTCCGTTATTCACCTCTCTTGTTTCCCACCTTCTTCCATTACTTTTCCTCTTTCCTCCTCTGTGCACAAGTAAGTAACTAAACCTTATTTTTGTTTAATAAATGCAATTATGTATTTAAATATAAGTGCTAGTACATAATTTAGCTTCATTCCCTATTTGTTGATGCATTTCTTTTTTAATTTATTTTTTGTTGCTCCCTTGCAGAGACATATCAGAAGTGGTATTGCTGCATCTCTCGCACAGAAGCCTACCTCTCAGGCACCAGTCTCCCCTGTCCATAAATCCTTAAAAAACAAGTACGTATTCTAACTCTCGATTCTTTGTTAGTCTGTAAACCGGTTTGAACTTATACAGTGGAGAATCGAAAGCGTTGATTTGATGATCTGAATTTGCAATTGGTTTTCAGTTAGCTAGTAAAGAATTGATTTATTTTAATTGTTGGTTGCTGCCATTGTTGGAATGTTTGTGGTTGTGATGACTTTGGTGAGTGCTGAATAATAAGCACGGGATGTGTACAATTATGCAAAGGTCATGCCAAATTTTTTGTAGAAAAAGTATTCGTAATATTGTTTTAAACACCGGTTTCTGTTTTAGAAGTGCAACAATTTCTTAAATTTAAAATGGTAGTTTTTTTGTGTTTGCAACCTTAGAGTTAGGCTAGACTAATTGTCAATCATCCCAGTCATGCTCCATTAGGAAATAAACATGTGCAACTTAATATAGGCCATATTCTACAAAGGATCTAACTCACACCTGTGATCTGTTGCACATGTAGTATGGAGCGTGACTGGATGTATGGTGATAGAGGCGAACATTTTGACAAAATGCTGAAAGAGTTTTGCAAAGCTGCAGTGCAACACAAGGACAGGACAAAGGCGGAGAAAATTCCATGTCCTTGTGTTGATTGTGGTGTGGTTAGACATTATTCAAGCATCAACGTACAACTCCATGTGAAGACCCGTGGTTTCATGCCACATTATACAAAATGGATTTTTCATGGAGAACGTGTTGAAGATAATGCTTCATCTTCCTACAGTCACGATCGGTGTAACTCAAGAACCGAGCAGACATTCGATACTACTAACGAGTCAGAACTCCCAAGCGCTTCCGGAGTCAATGTTGACAGTGAGTCGACTTATCATGATGAACAAATTGACGAGATGCTTGGTAACACCTTGCATCCAAAGCAGGTCTAAGCACAAAATTTGTGGATGCCTTTGATTGCACAGGTGTGGCAATTCTTTTTCCTTTGCCCTTAACCGTTGCTATAAAACTATTGGTGTACCACCTTGCATCCATATACTTAATTAGACTAATATCATAGGATATGACCCCACCGAAGACTGATAAGGGCAAAGGAAAAGAATTGCCACACCTGTGCATCAAAGGCATCCACAAATTTTGTGCTTAGACCTGCTTTGGTGGAGAAGAGAATATTGGCCGGCTTGTCGACAATATGCAGATTCTGCATTCTCGTTGTTGGTGCTACCACCGGATAGTGATTCCCTCATTGTGGAAGATCCCGAGCGGATATTTCACTATATAGTTCAAGGAGAAGATATACATCGATTTGGGATGTATATGTCCGACTTCGAGGAGTGCTTCAGGAGGGATTGGTTGAATGTGTCGATTATCAAGTCGGCCGCCATGTGAGTAACTTCTACCTTTATATTTTGAATTCATTAATTGGTGATGAATTAGATGTTTGAATATAAAGTTAATGACTAATGATATTGCCTCATAGGGGGTGCATGATAAGGCGATCAATGTCTATCAAGATCAAAGATTTGGATTCTGTGTCCTGCTATGTGCAATGAAGTCAGATGACAAGTGATCCGCAAGGCCTTATGCAATATATGACGAATGCCCTTATGAATGTTCGAAAAAGTCATTTATTATGCTGCCATATCATTCAGGGTATGATATTTGACTATTTCTATTAGTATTATCTAAAACATATAGTTTGTGTTAGTTGCTTAATGATTTCAACACATTGCGTAATTTGTGGACAGTCGACATTGGTCATTGCTTGTGCTGGTGATGGGGAAGCACCCACGAATCTTGCAATTTGACTCACTTGGTGCGGGTGCCAAGAGACCGAAGATCACCACCGCAATACTGGGGTAATTTTTTGTATCGTAAACAACAATTATTTTACATAACATTAACTGTTTCATATTTTGCTACTGATGCTTAAAACTATATATATTGCTGATATATAAGTTCCATGAAAGCTGCATTAAGACTCCAGGGTATAACAATGAAGAATAACATCCCTTGGAACACTGTCAAGGTACTCTATTAATTGATAAATTTGTGTGATAATGTTTAAACTTGTTTATAACTGTCAATATGTGTGTTTGTATAGTGTCCGGTGCAGCCTGGGGGGTCAGAATGTGGATACTATGTCATGAGATTCATGAGTGACATAGTAGGAGTGGCGAACCTTTTACCAGAGCACTCGTTAGACATGGTAACATTCTTTGAAAGTTTCAGTTATGCTCTTTACATGTTGTTAGACTTGTACGTTTTAGATTAATGTTCATTTTTTTCAAGGCTTACGAACAAATGCAAAGATGGTCAGTATGATGATGCTCAAATTGTTGAGATGCTTGAGGAATGGTCGGAGTTCGTCTGCACAAGTTTAATGAATTGATGATCATGAAGATGTTTTGCTAACTTTTTCGAGTATGTAAATATAACTCTGTACACTTGTGGATGGTGTAATGGTAGATTTGAATTGTAATGGTGTTTTTTATTTGTATTGAAAGTGTGAAAGTAAGTGTAATTGCATTGGTTTTGTTAACTCTCAAATTGTGGTGCGTCGTTGGTATTAATTGGGAGCTTTATAACTTTTTAAATGTGTGCTGGAGCTCCCTGTATGGATGAAGCATTATTACAGGTCTGATTGAATCAAATGTGGTGAATATATATATATATATAAGCTGGGATGGAAAAAACAAAAAAAAAATATACCTATCTCGGCGGTTCTTAGAGAACAACCGCCGAGATAGGCCCCTGGGATTGACCGTGTGTGAGATTGACCATGGGTCTATCTCGGCGGTTGTTCTCTAAGAACCGCCGAGATAGACTCATGGTCAATCTCACACACGGTCAATCCCAGGGGCCTATCTCGGCGGTTGTTCTCTAAGAACCGCCGAGATAGGTACATCTAGTTCGGCGGTGCTCATTTCGGCGGTTCACAACCGCCGAAATAGGCCCATTGGAACCGCCGAAATAGGCCTTTTTTCCACTAGTGTTGGTAGATGTTTGGACGTGGAATAAACGTGTTGTTATACTTTTCTGGATTTATAATCTTTGGTAGATGTTTGGACATGGAATAAACGTGTTGTTATACTTTTTTGGATTTATAATCTTTGGTAGATGTTTGGACGTGGAATAAACGTGTTGTTATACTTTTCTGGATTTATAATCGTTGGTAGATGTTTGGACGTGGAGTTTTTACATTTCGATATATTTCAGTTATTGTGACATAAACATTACGTTCTAACCGCTTCGTAGAGTTGCCGATTCCTATATTTCATCCTTCACATGTGACTGAACTCAGGCGCATACTGAGTATGATGTGTCTGAATTGCTTGAAGTTGAAGCCCAGTAAGGTAAATAATTGTATTTGTTTCTTTATGATGCACTTGTATATCTCCATATGAAGCTTTTGCATCAATTTTCATCGATCCAGTGTTTCTATAGGTCTGAAAAATCTAGTCAGTAGTCAATTAAGTGTTGTTTGACTTCTCACGTAGTTATTTCCTGAATTATGTATCTACTTGATTTTGAATTTATGGTTAGGCACCTACGAAGACTGCTGGCATGGTTGATATGAATTAGGGTTAGATGCATCTACATTTCTCTCATAGTTTGTTTCAATCTTTTATGTTCAGTTTCTTGGAATGTAATTTTCATTTGTATGTTGAGGGACAAAAGATAAAAAAAATGACGTTTACCTTTTAATTATGTTAAAGGCCTCTAATGGGATAGTTAAATAGAACAAGAACAATGATGGAGCAGTCTCCTTAGAGCTTAGAATGCCTTGAAGGATGAAAAAACAAGGCAGTGAGTGGAGTTTCCTGAAGCAGTATGGTGGGTTTGCGCCTCGAGATGGTAACACGAGGACTTTGCTTCCAATTGAGGTATGGTTATCTTCTGGTCTAAGCTTGTTCGGTCTGCTAGCCAGATGACTGATGGAAGTATAATCTTGTTGTCAGTATTGGTGTTACTTTATATGGAAAGATGAAATGCATTACCTTTTCCTACATTACGTCCGTTGCGTATTTGATTTTTGTTTCTATTTTGTGTGTTCATGTAGTGGGATTTTCTGTTTCAGCCCATCTTCTAGAAGGGCTTATGTACCATAAGATGTTGTATCTTTTAAGCCTCATTTCACTACCTTTTATGTATTCCATTGCTCCTGGTTGATCATTTGATTAAAAAGGATGGTGATTTTAATCTCGTTGCTGATACTTTTATCCTTATCCTAACAAACTAGGTATCAAAAATGTTCAAAAAGCTTCCAAAGGAAACAAGAAAGAAGTTTGAAAAGAAAGGGTACTTCCCCCAAGATGGATACATCATCAAATACCTGTCTGTTCCACCAAACTGCTTATCCGTTCCAGATGTATCTGATGGAATAAGTGTCATGTCCTCGGTGAGTTATGGTGCTACTATTTCTGTCTTGCCCTTTGTTACCTTTTTTCCCAATGTTTTCATTCTTGTTTTCTAACTTATCTGCAGGATGTGTCTTCAGTAATACTGAAGAAGGTACTAAGGAAGATCGAGGAAATAAAGAGTTCACGATCAGGTGACCCTAACTTCCAAGCTCATGAAGATGAAGTCAATGCTTTACAGGTGGCTGTAGCTCAGTATCTTCAAGTGCGAGGCATTAGACAGAGAATTAACATTTAGGAGCAATGAAGAGCAAAAGAAACGGTGCATTTCTAGAAAATTTTGGCATAGTCTCCCCTGTTTTTCTTCTCTCCCCCGGTTCTAAGAACCTCCACAAAATGAACCA
This sequence comes from Limonium bicolor, assembly GCA_023374045.1. NCBI lineage: Eukaryota > Viridiplantae > Streptophyta > Magnoliopsida > Caryophyllales > Plumbaginaceae > Limonium > Limonium bicolor. The sequence goes on along the minus strand of CM041782.1, from coordinate 119,248,856 downwards.
GAAGGTCATCAATAAGATCACCAGCAATTTCGGCAATACGGTAACAATCACCAAGTCCACTAGAATATAACTTCATCCATACTGTATCTTAAAACAATAAAAACATAAAATCCTAAACTATGGCCCTCCATACTGGTGATAGTACGAATCCCATATAGTCAAGGTACTGAGAACCTCATCTAACCCTGTTCAATTTGCCTCTGTTCCTCGTGCGGCATCTGCTCATGGTAGTAACGTCAGTCCCAGCTACGATTCCCAGGTAATAAAGGCCTACCAGCCTCAGTTGCCTCATGCACGAGCTGTAACATAATATTATAAAGTTAGTCTAGCATTCATAAAATGCTATAATCAACTGAAATTATACAAAGGAAGAGATCAACTTACTAAGGCGGGATCCGGCCTATGAACGAAGGTGTTTTCGCATATGTCAGGATTCATGATCTTCGGATGGGTGTGTTTGACGTACCAATCCAGATAATCTCCGTCACATGAATGTACGGCCGCCCATGTCTTAGTGAACCCTGGAGCAAGTCCACACTCACGTGTGGTGTCCACACACTATACATGGGGGTACACACATCTATAGGGCTTTCCTTTTCTCCCTCTTTTTTCGGATCTATTGTTCGGTCTAATAGGGGAGGTGGGATACACTGAACGTACCCGAATTGGCGAAGACAACGCTCCGACATATATGGCTCATTCACGGTCATGTACTGCAAGGTACCCCTGTACCAAGAGCAACCACTGTTCTCATTCACCTTCTCGCGACCGTAGGGCAACCAATCAATCTACATTGGATCACAGGGAAACGTAAGCATCAATAATAAACAATAATGTAAATAATACAAATTGAAATTGTTGAACCACTTACATTTCTTGCTGTCAGAGCATCTATATGCTTGCGGTAGTTTTATAGTGAATCTTTATTTTTCTGCTGGGAGGTGGACCTGACCCATCTCATAGCCCACGGTCTATCATCCCCATCACACCAGTCAACACTAACTGCTGGTTTAAGAGTGGGGAAGTACGCATATATCCAGCACTACATAAATTTTAAAAAGAAATTATGCCAATTATTAATGTGAATTCATGAAAATTTATTACACATTGGTGTACATTAAAACACTTACCTCGAGAAGGGTCAAAGAGCCAGCAATGCTATTATAGTCAGCATGAGATGCTATCCCCAGCTGGTGATACAACCACGCAAGAGTACCTGCTCCCCATGCGAACCTCTTTAGCTTCGTATGGTTACCCATGGGAGTAACTAACCAAAACGGTAGAGGACTTATACGTGAATGCCCCTTGTTAGCAAAGATGGTAGTAGCGAGAGCATAGTAGAGCCAACCGCACGCCTACTTCATAGGTACCCTCAGGCCGGTCGAACACCACTCTATAAGTGGACATATCTGAACAAAAATCTAACAACTTAGCCATCGTCTCCTTAAGCTCACTGTTTGACGGATTCCCCATAATCGGATGACCAACGATTGGGATCCTCAGTATCTGCCACACATCATGAAGTGTGATCGTCATCTCTCCAAAAGGCACGTGGAAAGAATTGGTGTCTGGCTGCCACCTCTCCACAAAGGCCGAGATCAAAGACATGTTGTTGAAACCCCGTGTGGCATCTAGCAGATGATCCAACGCTGAGTACTTAATCATATTTCTTGCCCTTTTGCAAGCAAACCCGTAAACGGCCAGTTCGTGATTATAGGGTTTCAGGGTTTAAATCCTAAAACACACCGGTCCTAGACAATTAACACAAATTTTACACACGCATGAAGAAATGGTTAAATCTACTTGTCAAACTGAAAGATAAGATAGTATATACCTTAGTCATTGACCAAAGGCCAATGACGACATGCCCACCAAAGCTGGTGATGACACTAGTCAGTAGTGGACCACCGGGTACTGGCACTTCAGTAAGCCTCCAGAAAGCGGGAATAACGGGCTCCATAGCGAGAGTAGCTTCCTCATCAGTCGCGCTCTCCTGATCAGGGTCATCCTCGTCTAGGCCCTCATCCTCAGATGTCTCCTCAGCCTCCTCCTCCTCCTCATCTATGTCCATATCAACAGGTGCTGCAGCATCTGGAGGGGTCCGGGGGTCATGATAGCTACACCCAGTAGAAGTCTGTGCCTCCGCATGCTCCACATGGTGGTCATGATAGCTACCACCAGCATAAGTCTGTGCCTCCACATGCCCCACGTGGTGGCTACTATGACCCTCTATATTGTAACTGGAGCTATGGAGCTGGGCCAGATCAGCAGATGACCAATCACCTGTAGAGGATGAAGCTTCAGGCATCATTCTCCTAGGTATGTGTGAGATTGGGTCGGAATCATGGAATGACAGAGTAAAGGATGGGTCCATGATGGGCTGCTGTTGTGGGTGATATGACGAGTGACGAGGCAGGTCAGCATGATCCTGCTGTGGCTGGAAAGATGAGTGTCGTGCAGGCTCAGCATGACCCTGTTATGGCTGGAAAGATGAGTGTCGTGGAGGAACAACTACGGCAGCGCGCTCACGACGAAACGAAGTAGTCATTGGCTGCTCCACAGTCCTGTCCTTCTTCTTTTTTTTTGTGTAGACGTTCATCAGAACATTCTTTAGCTTATCCATCACTGCACAAGTTGAAGCAACCCAGTTAAGATGAGTTACACAAGTAAGTAATAATAAATCAACAGAACAATTATAGTATAGCCCCAAAACTTTCCAAATTCATCATTGTAATCCTTAACTCTTATCTAACTTAGCCAAAACTTATAATATAACATATTAGGTCAATATTATCTCTAAATTACATAAGACTTTTAGACCTTTACCAACCATATCGCAAACTTTAAGAAAATTACCTTTTTGACATTCGATTTAGTACACTTGTTACTTAGTCACTTAAACTTTATTTTAAATTACCCAAAACTTGTAAAATAAGTTTATAAGTATATTTAGGTCATTATGAATAATTTTATACAGCAACTACACCCTAGTTCCCTCATTTTACTCTTTAACCCCAAAATTTCAAAAATATGTCATTTAAGTGCGTAAACCTTATTTTAACTTACTCAAACTTATAATATAAGTTCATAAACATAAATATATTCTTATAAAATTTTAAAAACATTTACTATTAAAAAAATAGGTGAGTCGCCCCAATAGGCGGGGCGAGATTCACCGGTTCGCCTCCGCCGCCAGGGTGAGTTTCACCGGTTCGCCTCCGCCGCCAGGGTGAGTTTCACCACCTCGTGTCACCAGCAAAGGCGAGGCGAGTGAACTCATTTCTTTAGGCGGGGCGAGTCTCTTCATCGCGTGTCTTCAGGCGGGGCGAGTCTCTTCATCGCGTGTCTTCAGGCGGGGCGAGGTGCCGTCTTCCCTGTGGTTGAGGCGAGTCCACTCTACGCGTGTCGACAACAACGGCGAGGTGCTCCCAGTCGCCTCAGGACGCGAGGCGAACTCGGCCAACTCGTGTCTCTGGCTGAGGCTAGTTCCGTCAGGTAGTGTCAAGAGCAGGGGCGAGCCGAGTGCACTAGTGTCGGTGGGAAGGGTGACTTCAAGCTTTTTTTTCAGATTTTTATTTTGTAGATCTAGGCTAATTTAATGTGTGTTTCTAAATTCTAACAACATATTTGAAATCACCACATCAAGATCTATAACTTGCAAAAAAAATTGAAAAACTGACCGTATATTTTTTCCGGCGGTGGCTCCGGCAATCAGGAAGAGAGGATTCCGGCGAGGTAGTTTGGAGGAGAGATGGTGCATGCGTGAGAAATGAAGATACGGAACACAGTTTATATATAACGTGCATGTTTTGGAAAAAAACGCTCATTTTGACTTGTTTTTAACATGTTAACATCGTTTCGTACTAAATACAGTAAAACATCAATAACTTAGCATAAAATCACAATTATAACATCCAAACACAATAAAAACGGGTTTGACGACTTTTACTACAACGAGAGTGTTTTTTTACCCGAAATTGGCGTTATCAACTACGTTTTCAATATGACGTTTCTGAAATTGTGACAATGTCTGTAATTTAATCAAACATAACGTAAAACGTCGTTTACCAATGTCAAGTCCCAATTATAACGTTCGAACACAATAAAAACGACTTTAACGTCTTCTAATACAATGAGAATGTTTTTTACGGTTCACGGTGACGAAATGCATTTTTTGAAAAACAAAATTTACTACACGATGTCACTACATGTTTACAACGTTAATATGATTTTAAAAAAATTTGTACTGCGGTGATTAGTAATTTTGTACTGCGAATAGCTATTAATTACTAATCACCGCAATACAATTTTTTTTGCAATAATATTAATGTTGTAAACATGTAATAATGTCGTGTTGTAACTTTTATTTTTTTTAAATAATTTCTTTAGCGCAAACTGTAAAAAACGCTCTGATTGTAACAAAAGATTATAAACCCGTATTTATTGTGTTTGTATGTTATAATTGTGAATCCACGTAATTTAGACGACATTTTACCTTATGTTTGACTAAATTACAAACACTGGTACATATTCAGAATGTCGTATTGAATTCGTAGTTTAAAACGCCGATTTCGGGTGAAAAACGCTCTAATTGTAATAAAAGACGTTAAACCCTTTTTAATCGCTTTTAAACGTTATAATTGCGACTCCACGTAAGTTACAGACATTTTACATTGCGTTTGACTAAATTACAAACATTGTTACACTTTTAGAACGTCGTACTGAAATTGTAGTTCAAAACGTCAATTTCGGGTAAAAAGCGCTCTCACTATATATAGCATAACCTTCCTTAGAATATTCATTTTTCTCTTACTCACTCTTTCTCTCTTCCATCAGAAGCTCTCTTGTGCCTGCCGGAGCCGCCGCCAGAGCCGCCACCCGCCGCCGCCAACCACCGCGGGACCACCGCCGGAAAAATTTTCAGGTGAGTTTTCCGAATTTTGTTCCAACTTATAGATTTGGGTGTCTTAAGTATGAATTTGGTGTTAGTTTTTTTAAATTCACATCAATTGAGCTAGATCTAGCATGGAAAATTTGGGTCAAACATGAAAATTTTGAAAGAAAAAAAACTGGGCACTAGGGCCCTGCTGTGGCTCGCATGGGGCTGAGGAGAGAGCCCTGCCGCGGCTCGACCTGGGGTAAGGAGAGACCCACTGTGGCTCGAAGTGGGTAAAGGAGAGCCCCGCCTGGGCTCGAAGATGATTCCGGTGGAGACCAACACACGCGAGCCCCGCCTAGGCTCGACCTGGAGAGTGGAGAGTACTATTGCGGCTCATGGAGGGCAGAGAAGAGCCCCGCCTGGGCTCGATCGAGAATTTCGGTGGCTGAAGCAGACGAGCCCCGCCCGAGCTTGACCTGGGGCACGGAGAGGCCGATGCAGCTCGCGGTGAGCAGAGCAGAGCCCCACCTGGACTCGACATAGTTATTTTTCCCTGAAGCATATGCGAGCCGCCTGGGCTCGAGTTAGGATTGGGAGAGCCGCTGCTGGGCTAGTTGGAATAAGGAGAGCCTTTGCCGGGCTCGAATTGGAATAAGGAGAGCCTTTGTTGGGCTCGACTGAATTGTTTTTGTGGTATTAATGTTTTTAAATAATCATAGAAAACTAATGATACATTGTTATAAGTGTTACATGGATTATTGTGGTCTTAATGTTATTAAAATGAAACTAGTATAAGTAAGAGTATTCACATGAATCACAAGTTTTTATGACATGGATATATAACAGTGTGACATTTTTTTGCCCATTTTATTTATGTTAAAGTTATTATGAATGAATTATAACTGTGTGATATTCATATGCAATGATGGATAGACTGAAAAAAGCAATGCAAAATGTATACACTAAGAAGAAGAAAGACCGGGCTATGGAGCAGCTATGACGGCCTCGTACCGTCGTGCATGTGCTCCTGATGAAGGGCCGAGTAATCCTGCCCCCCTCATGGAAGCACCGTGCCACTCATCGTTCCATCCGAGTCAATCTTTCAACGACTCGGCGTTTCAGATACCTGCACTACCAAGGGAAGTGGTGGATGACTCGGCGATGTACAATCATATACTGAAGAGACGCATACCAGTGTTGTCATCATCCAGTAGTGCTTGTCTGAAGAACCACTACACAGCGCTAGCTACAACATCTCGGGCAAAGGAAGCCACCATATTTCTCCCTTTGAAGCTCAGACGTCAGGCGGTGGTAGTTCATCACGTCTACCATGCCCATCACTCGCACGTGCTGATGAGGACCATGTGATGATCCAGTGTTCGCCACATGTTGATGACGATGGTGGTGGTGCTCATGATGATGACTCACCCGACGTGGATGAGGAAGAGGATGATGAAGATGATGATGTCATGGATTAGGAGGATGACACTGACGAGGAAGCCGCGCTAGCGATGGTTCCAGTGATTCCTACCTCTTGGAAGTTGATAGAGGTGCCAGTTCCTGGCTGGCCACTACTCACTAGTGTGATCACTAGCTTCGGGGGTCATGTAGCGCTTGCCTTATGGTCCTCGACTTAGGTATGTTCTCTATCTTCTCCTGTATTTGATCATGTAAATCACACTACATTTTGCAAGTGCTAAATATTGGTCATTATCTAGGATCGTGGGGTTTTGAGTTTCAAATCCCGTAAGGTGGTGCTTACTAGCTGGCCAAAAGATCAAGTTTCTTGCAATAGAGCAAGGAACATGATTAAGTATTCTGGTATACAACACCTACAGGATATTACACTGCCACACAACAATATGTCTCTCATCAGTGCTTTTGTGGAGAGGTGGCAGCCTGATACGAACTCATTCCATATGCTATTCGGTGAGATGACGATTACCCTGCACTATGTGTGGATGATACTGTAAATCCCCATCATTGGTCGTCCATTGCTAGGGCAATCGTCCACCTCTGAGCTGAAGGAAGTAATGACTGAGTGTCTTGATTTTGGGGGAGATGTTGAAACTATGACAGAGACACTGTGAAATATCGGTGCTGTATCCATTGTGGGCTTGTTGCAGCACTGTAGGGATGGACATGAAGACCCAATGAAGCAGGCATGTGATTGGTTGTATCATCTGATCGGTACCACCATATTAGTTGGAAAATCACATGGTCGTTTGAGTCCACAGCCAGTAGCGGACCCAAAACTTTTGTTTAGGAGGGCAAAAATTTTTATTGACACTATTGTTTTTTAAAACATTATGTTATTTAGTATTTTTCAAAAATTTATAAGAGCATTTTACAAATTTTCAAAAGTTTCGGGGAGGCCCGGGCCCCCCCGGCCCCCCATTTGCGTCCGCCACTGCCCACAGCTGTTTTGGTTAGTAGCTCCCATGAAATGTTCTAAAAAGCTTAATAAATATGCATGGGGAGCTGGTACTCTTGCATGGTTATATCGCCAGCTCGGGATAGCCTCTCGTGTCGGCTCTAGTGGAATAGGTGGTTGTATGACATTACTTGAGGTATGTGTCCTAATGTGGATCTAGTATCTGATGACTCATTGAGTATTAATAATTGGTACTGCTTAATCATTTTATTGTTTTTTATATGCACAGTGATGGATTTATGCATACTTTCTTACTTCAAGACCAGTGATTAGCTCGGACTGACGTGCTCATGATGACAGACCTTGGGCTCTAAGATGGGTGAGATCTAACTCTCAAGTTCATGATCATCGTTCACTACAAGGCTGTTGTGAGCATCTAGATGCTTTTACTGCTCTTAATGTAAGTGTTTGTAGTTGCTAACACATTGAACCATTATTATTTTTGTCTTTCGTTGTTGTTTACATTTTACTATCAAACATTGTAGATTGATTGGTTGCCCTACGGTCGGGAAAATGTTAATGTTCATGGAGGACGTACATGGTACAGAGGTACCATACAGATTATGGGGTTGATTGAGCCGTACATGCCAGGGCGTTGTCTATGCCAGTTTGGGTACATTCAGGGTATCCCTGAACCTCCTATTAGACCCAACTCAAGGTCCGAAAAAAGAGGAAAAAAACAACCATACACTTGTGTATACCCCTCATGTATATTGTGTGGGATAACACATCTAAAGTGCTAGTTCCAGGGTATGAGCGTACAAGTGCGCGGTTGCATGCTTGCGACCCACTCTACCTAGATTGGTACACCAAGCACACACATCCGAAGATCCTAAACCCTGAGAGTTATGAGACCACATTGGTTCATTGTCTGGATCCCGCGCTAGTAAGTCATTTTTTATAGTACATCATGAAATATCACTTTTATTTTTTATGTGTACTTACCTGACCAAGTGTGTTGCAGCTACTGTCTGAGGCAAGTGAGCTTGCACGTCCATACTATCAAGAGAACCGTGCATGGGACTGGTCATACTATCGTCAGGGGATGCCAGAAGATGAACAAAGGGCTACAACTCATGGTCTTGAGGATGTGTTCAGCTCTTTATCCATATGAGATAGTTACCAGCGCCAACATGGTGCACCCTAGTGGTTCTCATATAGGATTGAGATGTAATAAACTTTAGTAACATCTTGGAACTATTTGTTGTCTTTTATTTTTACTTGTTGCAATAGACTTTAATACAATGTGTGTGGATTTCTCTATTTCTACTTATTAACTGTTTGAAAAAACGGGTTCGAACCTTAACTTGTTTTATGCTAGAAGTTTCATTAATCATCCAGAATGACCACACTTTGAACAAAAAAAATGTAGCAGAAACTGCTCCTCCTCATTACAAACCTAAGGTTACTACCACGAGAACTAACAAGATCAATTACGCAATTACCAGTAACCTAATTATTTTCCGACCTTTGTCTCTCTATTCGTTGTGCTATTACATTACGTCACATCTCATAAATTGATTCTTGGTGTTGAAAATCATCATCATTGGATCAATAGGATCATAAATAACAAGTAATGGAATTTGATCGATGACATCATTATACTCCATATAATTCTCCATCATCCGGCGAACTGATGTATCATTTCGTACATGCATAAAAGTCCACTCGTAGTCGCCCCCAGCCCCAAATACACTATTGTTGCTATGTTTATTCTGCCGAGGAGGGACTGTAGAGCATGAACTACTCGTCATTGTAGATCACGAAGATTACTAGGATATGACATAGTTACTTCTACGCGTCTGTGCCCCAACCTTCTATCAAATTGTGCACCATGATAACCGAAAGTAGCTACATAATTAACGTGCAAATTGAAAGGAAACTCCATTTGATTTTGAGCGCAAAATGTGGTGTAAGATATGAAGAATTCACACAAGATTTAATTATAAAGATTTTGAGAGCAGAAGGTAAGGAATGAGTATGTTGGGAGACCCATACCCTCTTTTATAATACAAGAGTAACGGTCACTGACCTGTCCAACGGCTAGTGCGAAAAGTAAGGTTAAAACGACAACATGGAGCAGGTTATGACTGTATCTAGAACAAAAGTTAGATACTATTATTATTTTTTTGGATGCTTGCTTAAGGCATGACCTGACAATGCAGGAGCTACATAATATAGTAACGTTCAAATGTAAACATACAGTAAAAAGAGACAAGTAACACTTAGCCTTAATTAATCAAAGTACAATAGGACTGCATTCAGTACAAAGTGAATTAAAAGTTACCGTTGGTAATTGCTTTTGCCAGCAATAGGTACACGTACCAGGTCACGGTTCATGTATGATAGGACTGCATCCAGTACAAAGTGAATTAAAAGTTACTGTTGGAAATTACTTTTGCCAGCAATAGGCACACATACCAGGTCACTGTTCACGTACGATAGGACTGCATCTAGTACAAAGTCAATTAAAAGTTACCGTTGGTAATTACTTTTGCTAGCAATAGGTACACGTACCAGGTCACAGTTCACGTACGATAGGACTGCATCCAGTACAAAGTGAATTAAAAGTTATCGTTGGTAATTACTTTTGCCAGCAATAGGTACACGTGCCAGGTCAAAGTTCACGTACGATAGGACTGCATCCAGTACAAAGTGAATTGAAAGTTACCGTTGGTAATTACTTTTGCCAGCAATAGGTACACGTACCAGGTCACTGTTTACGTACGATAGGACTGCATCCAGTACAATTAAAAGTTACCGTTGGTAATTACTTTTGCCAGCAATAGGTACACGTACTAGGTCACTGTTCACGTACGATAGGACTGCATCCAGTACATGAGGTACATGTACCAGGTTACAGTTTTTGAACTTGTAACCTTGTGATCTCCATCATGACCAGCCCCTATATAAGGAATGCCTCCTCCATTTCATCTTCACACACTCACTCTCCATATTCTCAAATCTCTTACACCATCTCCAGACTCTCTCCCAACAAATATTTCGTAAAAGTATCCAAGTAGCTAGACATGAGTCAATATTCAGATTCCGATCATGATTTTGTTCCAGTATCAAGCGGAGTAAATATTTATTTTATGTTTTTGTAAATCACATTCACGCTAATATTGCATATTTAAACATTCGTCTAACATTCTCTCAACCATTATTGCAGGAAAGTGACTCAACTACTGATGAAGGTTGGAATAATTTTGATGAAGGAGTTCAAGATCACCATGCAGAGGTGGATGACTACATTCAACAGATGTATAATCAACCTCTGGTGGTGGATACATGTTTCTTATTTGAAACAGATCAGCCATTTAGGAGTAAATAAGAAGCGAAAACTTGGGTAGATAGTGTTGGCCATCCCAACCATATCTACACCGTAATTCAAAGTTCTCGGGCGGGTCAAGATTTCCACATAACATGCGAGAGGTATTGGAAACCACGAAGGACACCACGACCTGGTGTCATCATCCAACGCAGATCATCTGGTTCAAAGAAATGTGGTTGTCCTTTTAAAATTAAGAGGTATTACACAAGCTACGAGTGTGTGTTGAATGTGGTTAACAGATGGCATAATCATCATCTCGCTGAGTGAACAGAGAGTCATTTTGTGGGAAAGCGTCTTACCGAAGAGAAGGAGATTATGATCGATCACAGAACCCAAGTCGGTGTGCCCCCTTCTGTAATTTATTCAGAGCTCACCACGATCAACCCTAACACGTCGGCAAAAATCTATTAACTTTTACTAACTATTTTATAGAAGTGTCAATATATATCAATTTTTACTGTCTAAAAATCGCTAACATAGTATAACTTTAGCGTCTTATAGTTCTATATGTAACATTATTACTAATTTTTTAAAAAGATAAGTCACTAAACTTCTCTTTTTCATTTCTTTCTCGCCTTAACCCTAACTATCACGCTGCTTCTTCTTCAAAAAAATTTATCGCGCTGCTTCTTCTTCCTCACGCACGAGAGCTCTCCACCAGATCTGGCAGTAAACAGATTCCCTCTGTCCAGCGCTAATTTAGTACTTTCTCCTTCAGAGAAGCTGATAAACATTTGAGCCCCTTTCGTTTTCTTCCATCTTTTCTGAATATTGGCTAACCAAATCTGTCGGACGCTTCTTTTCTTCCTTCATTCAGGACCGAGAATAATGGAGACGAATCAACTGAGCGTTCGTCTATTCCAGGTTAGTAAGCTCCTCCTCATGTAACCGCACTTTGTTGAAACTGTATCGGTTTGCGAAAACCTAATGAATTCCGAGAGGACCAAAACACAGAATAGAACTAGAAATATAGTAGGGAGGATGGGACCAGTGAGGTCGTTTTCTGCCGAATAAAAGGTATTCGGGGTTGGTTAATTCACCATAGATGGATGGGATTTTGCAGTCGGATATAGTTTGAGGTCAGGTTTTTTGTTTTATTTATTTATCCTTTTTCCACCGACTACATCCCATGCCGCTGCTTCTTAATTTTGTTATTTGCAATTGGCTTTAGTTATGATTGATTCCTTTCCACCTCCAATGACATTGACTGGGGTCAAATAGAGGCCGATTCCTAAATTGTACTACTTTGGTAGTACTCAGTTTGTTATATTTCAATTTTTACTGACTAAAAATCACTAACATATATAACTTTACTGTCTTATAGTTCTATATGTATAACATTATTTCTAATTTTTTTAAAAGATAAATCAGTATACTTCTCTTTTTCAAATCTTTCTCGCCTTAACCCTAACTATCACGCTGCTTCTTCTTCAACACTAGCTTTGAGATGGCTCCGCCATCACCAAGAGACATCAACACATGCGTCCGGCTCATCCAGTCTTGTTTGCTGAACTATCAGCCGCGTCTAGGGTCTAAGAATCCCACGTTAGGGCTGATGACGGATAAAAGGCTCACTATTCATCACCATTTAAGCTCGCTTTCTGGTTCCAATGTCTGCCATCATGAACTAGTTGAGAATCAGTGCGTTCAGATTTCTTCAATCAGCAGATCAGGTATGGAGGGTGTTACGCTTCATACATTGTTGAAAAAGCTTGACACCGCTTTGGCTGATCACAACCCAGAAGCGGCATGGGAAGCTTTCACCAAAACCAAAAGCACATACGGTCTTCCGGTATCCTCCACATTAAGCAAGCTCATTACTTTACTTTCCTACTCATCTGATCCTCAATGGCTTCAAAAGGGTTATTCTCTAGTCCGTTCTACTTTGAAAGAGAAACCAGAGTTGATCAAACAAGAGACACTTGTAAGGCTATGCCTATCGTTAGCAAGAGCCCAGATGATCATTCCAGCCTCCAAGATTATGAGATTGATGCTATGGAGACATAATCTCCCTCCAATGGACACAATTTCTGTCACAGTCATGCATATGGTGAAGAGTCAAGCGGGGACACTCTTAGCATCCAACCTTCTAGTTGAAATTTGCGATCATCATTCTTTTAGTCATGTTTATAATGGGAAGAGACCTGCTCACAGAGCATCAACCCCCAAACCTGGTACGAAAATATTTAACCTTATCCTGAATGCCTGTGTGAGGTTTGACCTGATCCTAAAGGGTGAACGTCTGATTGAGTTGATGGCTCAAATTGGTGTAGTGGCTGACTTAGAATCCATCCGGTTATTTGCTAGTATCTGCGAAACTAGTGGGCAAAGAGATTTGTTGAAGAGCTTTAAGGTACATGTTGATAAAGTTTCACTTCCTCTGGCTTGTAAATACAGGCTCTTCTATGATAAACTGCTTAGTCTGCATTTCAAATTCGATGACATTGATTCTGCCTCCGGCCTTATAGCAGATATGTATGGATGTTGGTCTTCTCGACCTGTTGATAGTAAGCAAGAATGCTTAAGACCTTCCATAGTCCCTCTAAGTTCCCCACATCTCCAAGGAGTGCTCTGGATTCAGATTATGCCAGAACGGCTGGAAAAGGATGGTGTTCTTCTTGATGAAAGTATAGAGGAGTTTGTTACCATCAAGAATCGGAGACTTGTCGTTAGCAACAAGGGGTTGGCACAAGTCATTATAAGATACCAGAAAAGTGAAAGAATGAGCGAGTTATCTAAGCTTGTTATTGACATTGAAAAGTCTCTGGGGTCGTCACCAGGAGAAAACAGCAGTATTTGTCATGATTTGATCAATGCTTGCATTTATGTTGGTTGGTTGGAGACTGCCCACAACATAATAGATGACATGGAGGAGATGGCTGGTATTTGCATCCCATCCAAGGTATATATGTCTCTGTTGTTGTCATACTGCAGAGAAAAGATGTTCAGGGAAGCCAAGGTGTTAAGAGAACAAATGAGACGAGTAGGGTTGGCTCTGAACGCATCAGATGAAAAGTTTATTTCAAATTTGGAAGACAAAAGCTATTATGTGGATTCAGCAGCTATTATACCGCCATTAGCTAATGATGAGAAGCAGGAACTAGCGGAGTGTTTGGCCTCAGAATTGAAATGCAAGGGTCAAGTTCAAGGTGCTCCTTCTGCTCTATATGAGCTCAATTCCACCATCAACTTCTTCTGCAAGGCTAAGATGCTAGAAGATGCAATGAAGGCATATAAAAAACTGCAATCAATGAAAAAGATCCAGCCCACAGCTTATACATTTGCTTATCTTATACGGGCCTACTCCTCCATTGGTATGCATCGGGTAGTTACCATCCTGTGGGGTGATATGAAAAGGAGTATCATGAGCTATGGGAATAATAATAATGATAATAATATGATCGTAAGTGGAGTTCTATATGAGTTGCTACTGTCTAGTTTCATTCGAGGCGGTTACTTTGGGAGAGCACTAGAGATTATTAACCTTATGCAGGAGCATGGATTTCATGCTGATAAATGGGTTTGCAAGTCCCTGTTTTTGCAGTACCATAAGGGCATGTACAGAAACCTCAAGGCATCGGATGCTGAAACTGAAGCTCAATCACAGAGGCTGGAACAAGTTAAAGCTTTCCGAAAGTGGGTTCGTTAGGAGTTGAACTCATCCTTGCTTGTACATTTCTGTGCTCTCCTCCTTGGCTTGACTGTACCGTTGTACCTTTCTGCGCGTGGAGGAAGTATTATACTCATGGCATGTGGGTGTGTATTCCTTAGTGAGTTGATTGCTGTATACATGTAAGGTAAGGTTTCGCTAGGAGTTGAACTCATCCTTGCTTGTACATTTCTGTGCTCTCCTCCTTGGCTTGACTGTACCGTTGTACATTTCTGCGCGTGGAGGAAGTATTATACTCATGTCATATGGCATGTGGGTGTGTATTCCTTAGTGAGTTGATTGCTGTATACATGTATGGATAGTTTGAACTGCTGCATGTTGCTTGCCAGATTCCAAGGCTGAAACCAAGGTAAGGTTTCGCTTTGCTCTTTAGATTTTCGTTTCACATCTACCCCTTCTGGATTCGAAAGCTAAACCAACCTAGCCTTACTTCTACATTCTTCTCCTCTTTGCAAGTTGTTAGAACTGAAATCCTAGAGGGAAACAAAAGTCCATTGGAGCAAGGTGATCTGGAGCAAAGGGAATTTTCCCAGGTGCTCTTTTATTTCATGGCTTGCTGCCAAAGGGAGGTTGGCTACCAAAGACCGTATGAGGAAATGGGGCATCCCCACAGATGAAACATGTGTTCTCCGCAATAGAGATAAGGAAACACTGAAGCACCTGCTCTTCAGATGCAGGTTTACTTCAGATATGTGGAATTCAGTTTGGAATCATTACGGGGGTATTAGAGCACCTAGGGACTGGCCTAATCTTCTTAGATGGGTTAGCAATAGATGGAGGAAGAATTGTAATACTCATAGAACCTTCTCTTTTGTCTTCACCTACCTTATCTACTTTGTTTGGAGGGAAAGAAACAATAGAATCTTTAGAAGCTCCTTTTGTTCAGCACAGACCTGTGCTAACCTTGTAATTAGAAAGGCTGCTCTCAGCAACCGATAGGTTGTAATGTTGGATATTTTCCTTTAGTTTAATATACTACTAATTACCAAAAAAAAAAAAAAAAATCCTAGAGGGAAAAAAACCTAGTGGTGCTCTACTTTGGTCTAAATCGAAATCAGGAGGTAAATGTCCTATATTTCTCTACGATTTCGTTTCTAACTTACTCCAAAACCAAACCCTAACTTCTTCTCATCTTTGTTTTCTGTCCTTCGAAGCTGGAAACGCCAGAAGGCTGTTAACTTGGCCGCAACTCAAATTGGAGCTCAGCCAAAAACCCAATTGGTTACAAGGCTTGAAGTGGTGAGAAATCTATTATCTCTATGATTTTGAAATTTAATTTCTGAAACATTGACTAACCATAATGCTTGTTGGTTGTGTGTTTCGGTGAATGTGAAAATGATTAGTGCTGATAGAAACGTAAGTTTAATCGGAGGTGGATAGTGATTTTGGTATTTGTTGTGTTGACTGCTGATTTTGGGTTAATTAAGGGGTTGATTAAAAAAACCCTAAAATGGCTAGTTAAAGATTGCAGGGTTTCTGTATTATTGTAAACTGGAGATGTTAATATCATTTTGAGTAAACTAGAATAAGTTAGTGTTTTAAGGTTAGTTAGACGTAAGCATTAATGTTAAGTCAATGTTTTGAGAGTTTAAGAATCTTACAGATTGGTGGAGGATAAAACTACTGGTAATGGTTTCATGAATTAATTGATAAATAGGAAATAAATTAGGAAGTTATCAGTCGTTGCTAAGTTGTTAAACTGGCATTTGTTAAATAAAAAAATGGTGATAAATTTGAGTATTTAATGTACAGTTTTTGATAGTATTATGGTCTTAATAGGAATGATGTAATATGTTTTATTAGAATAAAGTAGTTCATTATTAACTAACAAGTTCGTTAGATTATAGTATAATGTACAATGATATTAAGTATGTGAGATGTAAATTGGTAAGTTGCCAAAATGAATGATACAGTTATTAGGTTACAATTATTAATTAATAAGTTAGCACTACAAGAAAACTGCAATATAGTGACACATATTTTGTGACACATATTTAAGTGTCATTATAAGTAGCTTATATTGACATATATATATATATATATATATATTATTATATATGTGTCAGTAAAAATCTATTAACTTTTACTAACTATTTTATATAAGTGTCAATATATATCAATTTTTACTGACTAAAAATCACTAACATATATAACTTTACTGTCTTATAGTTCTATATGTATAACATTATTACTAATTTTTAAAAAAGATAAGTCTGTAAACTTCTCTTTTTCTTTTCTTTCTCGCCTTAACCCTAACTATCACGCTGCTTCTTCTTCAAAAAAAATTTATCGCGCTGCTTCTTCTTCCTCACGCACGAGAGCTCTCCACCAGATCTGGTAGTAAGCAGATTCCCTCTGTCCAGCGCTAAATTAGTACTTTCTCCTTCAGAGAAGCTGATGAACATTTGAGCCCCTTTCGTTTTCTTCCATCTTTTCTGAATATTGGCTAACCAAATCTGTCGGACGCTTCTTTTCTTCATTCAGGACCGAGAATAATGGAGACGAATCAACTGAGCGTTCGTCTATTCCAGGTTAGTAAGCTCCTCCTCATGTATCCGCACTTTGTTGAAACTGTATCCGTTTGCGAAAACCTAATGAATTCCGAGAGGACCAAAACACAGAATAGAACTAGAAATATAGTAGGGAGGATGGGATTTACCAGTGAGGTCGTTTTCTGCCGAGTAAAAGGTATTCGGGGTTGGTTAATTCACCATAGATGGATGGGATTTTGCAGTCGGATATAGTTTGAGGTCAGGTTTTTTGTTTTATTTATTTATCCTTTTTCCACCGACTACATCCCATGCTGCTGCTTCTTAATTTTGTTTTTTGCAATGGCTTTAGTTATGATTGATTCCTTTCCACCTCCAATGACATTGACTCGGGCCAAATAGAGGCCGATTCCTAAATTGTACTACTTTCCATTTGTGAAGTGGTAGTACTTAATTAGCTAGTCGGTTAAAAATATAGAGTACAAACAGTTCTTTTTTCCTTTTTAGTTCAATGATGATGCATGATCATGAAACAATGTCGTCCCAATGCACCATGGTTAATAACTAGGTTTGAAAACCAGAATTGGTATGACAGTCCATTATAGATTGGTCTAAAACCCATAATCTAAGTTATTATGATTAGCTCATAGTTTAACCCGCAAACAGTTGTTAATCAATCAATGGTTTTTGTCTTTGTTTGAAATGATGATTTCGATTGTCACACACACTTGGTGGTAGTAGTAGCAGCTACTTCATGGATAATTAATGTTGGGTTTGCTTGGATTTTTGAAGTGAAAGAGAAAGGAGGAGAAATAGAGTGGTAGGAAGCAGAGGAAGTGTGCCTTGAGATTTCTTTTTTGGTCAGGTGGTGTGTATGTAATCTTGAATTAGTATCCACATTAATCTTAAAGTTTGTAATTTGGGTGCAGTCTACCTGATAAATCTGTTCGTTTGCTCGTCGCACCTTCCTCGTGACCGTCTGAGAAATTCCAACCATAGTTGACCTCTTTTTTCAAGGTACGGTTACTATCTAGCTATTCCTTGATCTGTAAATCCATTTTCTTGTTGATTTTAAAGGGGTATAAACTAATTGACTGTTTTGCAAGGAAGCCCTCTTGCGTGCTTTTTTCCTTCTTGATAGATACTAATAAAGGCAAATTGATACAATGTTGTTTTTTTTTTCCTGTTTTTTTTGTTGAACTCACGTCTAAAAACTTCATCCCGTGTTCTCGCTATTACCTTCCAAATTCGTTTAGAAATTGCAAATTAGACACGAAGTTCTTTCCAATTATCAATAGTAGATTGTGATAGGAACATTTTGTGAACGAGGTGTCCTTGTCCTGGAAAGTAGACAATAGATTGAACATTTGCATATATTTTATTCAAAGTCATGTTCGTTTGAAAGTTCGTAGACTTCAGTTAATTTTTTTCTTCTATTGAACAGATTAAGTGATTTGAATAATCTGGATTAACGTTTTGCTGGTTGAGGTACTACTGCTATTCTCTTGACCTATTATCATATACATTTTATGTTAGAAGCTGGTCTATATAACAAAAACATCATCTCAGTCTAACAGTTTGAGTAAGCCTTATATTTTTAATACAAAGTCTCATTCCTATTCTCTCTTGCTCTTTTATGCTCTTCTTATCTGCTTGATTTTGCTGATTGTGCATGTTTTCTTGTCTAATTTGTTACATTGTTCTAACTCTTGATGTTAACGGAGTACTAACTATTCCTATAGAACAATGCTTCAACACATTATTAGAAGATTTAATATAATATCTTTGTCCAAAGCGCAGATTATCTTTGTCCTAAACCTGTAGGTAACATTATTTACATATATTGAAAACCCATAATATTATATCATGACACAGCTCAAATGACGTTCATTTTATATTCTTGTGTAATGGTTTATGAAAATTACCTTTTCTGTCACATGTTAATTTAATAGAAAATGATTTATCATTTCTGTTGAAAATGCCAAACGCATGTACTTTCTGCTCAAAAGGGAGAAAACTTGAAAACCAGAAAATGAAATGAATAACAAATTATAGGTATGACCTCCTTAACATCCCTTTGATAGAAAATGAAAATGAAAACCAGAACTATAAATGAATAACAAATTATAGGACTTCTTTTGTTCAGTCGGTCTCTATATTCAGCTTAATCAGGACTCTTTTGGTTTATTGTGGTGTTTAAAATGGTAGAATAATAGGTCACTGTAGGATTAAATTAAATGAGTCCGGTTAGTATTAATTGAGAAAAATCTGATTATTTGTATATATAGTTCTATATTGTTTTGTTATCTTCTTACTGAGTTTGGATTGATTAATATTTAAGGATGTATTTACTTACTTATACATGGACTAACCTAACTTCTTAATGTGTTAGTTAACATGTTAATATATTGGGTAGTCTAACCCATCTTTAGTTAACATGTTGTGAAAAGGGACAACCTTTATCTAAAAACAGAAGACTCGCTCATACTATAGTAATAGAGGAATTGACCTTTTGTAGCCGCTAAAGGTCCGCTCAAGTGACTCCGATCTGACATTATTGAACGGCGCCCTACAGCCCTCTTGGCCCTTCCTTCCTTCAGGAACCCTCGCCCCTCCGCTTATATTGCGTCTCCCCGCAGCCACCCTTGTCAACGATCCCGTCCTTCCGCATCCTTAATTATTCTCTCCGATTTCTTGTATCTTCTCTTCACTTGTCATTAGGCATCTCACCCTTTACCGCTGTTAATATCAAATATCATTAATGGCTTTAGCGAATTGCTTCTTCCAGTCATCATCAGTTTCTCGTTTCACTTCCCTCCACTTTCAAAAATCCAATCCGCTCCCAAATCCCAACCCAGTGCAATCACAACTTCCTCTACCTTGTCGCTGTGCTGATTCCGCTGCGTCCTCATCTTCCTCCTCTTCCCCTTTCACCGAGAAGCATTCCCGTGAGAGATACCGCCGAGATTCATGGGTATATCAGCAGGATCACACTCATCTTCTTTCTCAAGGCCAACTTGGACCACCAGATTCTCCTTCTCCGCCTGACCAAGACACGGAATCTATTAGGCGGGATGATATTTCTTTGCAGCTCCCTAAGTTGAGGAATCTACTCCATGTCTTGAGAGAGAAGAGGAAGCTCCGGCAGAATGAGGAACTCCCTGGGAATGTACTGTTAGTTGGTACTGGGCCCGGTGATGTTGACCTCCTCACTCTTAAAGCTCTGAAGGCCATCCAATCAGCGGATCTTCTACTGTATGACAGGCTGGTCTCGCATGAAGTGCTGGAGTTGGCGGGTGCCAGTGCTCGCCTTTTATATGTAGGGAAGACGGCTGGCTACCACAGCAGGACCCAGGTTGGGAGATTAGCTGCACCTGGTTGCCTTTTTACTTCCAGCGTGTTAACTCGGTTGCTGCTTCTTTAGTCGCTCTATTGTAATTGCTTATGTATTGCAATGTTTTTCGTAAGCAGGAGGAGATTCACGAGTTGCTTTTGAGCTTTGCCGAGGCTGGTGCTACCGTGGTTCGACTCAAAGGCGGAGATCCCCTGGTAAGTTTTGAAGGGTGAAGCAATTTTATGTTGTGGTTTTGTTCATTATTTGGAGTCTGAAAACTTAGAAGTTTTGATGCTGCTGAGGTGTTGAAGGGGTCTGATCTTCTGTTAGGAATTGTTGCATTATTATACATATTGGCAGACTGACATTTTGATGTATTAGTTGGAATTCTAATTCTGCATTTTAGTCTATTAAATTTGTTTGCTGCTGTAGGTATTTGGGAGGGGTGGAGAGGAAATGGATTTCCTACAGCAGCAGGGAATTCAAGTGAAAGTTATCCCTGGTAAGGCACCATCTTTGTCTGTGTCCTGTTTATACTTCCGGTTTGTTAGATTGATAGTCATCCAAATGTATTTCTACTTCAAGTCAGTCTGGTGTAAATTGTGCTTAGTTTATTTGATCTTCCGACTCCAGTTTTGTACATGTATGGTCGTATGAGATATTGAATCAAATGGTAGCTCTTAAATGGATGTCTACATTTTACATAATGCATAAAATATGCACTCTGGCAGTTGAGGGGCATCATGCTATCTTTACTTATATGTCACTTACACGTCATACTGTGAATTTTGTCATAACCTTGGTATATTA
The DNA here is from genome assembly GCA_023374045.1 of Limonium bicolor. Taxonomy (NCBI): domain Eukaryota; kingdom Viridiplantae; phylum Streptophyta; class Magnoliopsida; order Caryophyllales; family Plumbaginaceae; genus Limonium; species Limonium bicolor. The sequence goes on along the minus strand of CM041782.1, from coordinate 119,227,906 downwards.
GCAGATGAACCAAACTTCTCTTGAGGATAGATAGGGCGATTCGGATTGAACTTTTCTTCTTTAACACTATGCAAATAGGTAAGATTTTCCTTATTTGATTGAGCCAATAACGTTGCTACATTGCTCAAATATTGTGAGTGCAAAGTGATAGTAATCTGAGTGAGCTTGAAGCACAAGATGGCTGCTTTTCAAACGAGCATTGTGCTAGAAACATTTTGTTTTTCAACTTCATGGCTGAAGACTTATATTCAAAGATTTTCTTCTCAAAGCATGATAACACTCAAACTTGCATTAATTATATGCTATAACTGGGTCAGTGTTGAGAGCTGAAGTGAAGGTTATCCCAAAGAACTCAAGTTAGCTCACTCATTGAACCACGTACTATATTTGGCAATTGTAGGTATAACTGCTGCCTCAGGGATTGCAGCTGAGCTGGGAATACCGCTTACACACAGAGGAATTGCCAACAGTGTTAGATTTCTTACTGGGCATTCAAGGAAAGGCGGGAGTGATCCTCTATCTGTATCAAAGAGTGCCAGCGACTCAGATTCCACCTTAGTTGTATATATGGGCTTGTCAACTCTTCCATCTCTTGTGCAAAAATTGACACAACATGGGTTGGCACCTGATACACCTTCTGTTGCAGTAGAGAGAGGGACTACTCCCCAACAACGCTCGGTTTGTACACCTTCTCTTGCACATCTGCTCTTTGGTTTGGATACTAAGCAACATTGTTGAGTGTGGCAAATTTTGAGAATTTTGCATGGTTCACAATGTAACAGGTATTTGCAGAATTGAAAGATCTAGCTGGTAATACTTCCATGGCTGGGTTAGTATCGCCTACGCTCATTATTATTGGAAAGGTTGTTTCACTATCTCCATTGTGGTCGTCTTCTTGCTTGGAAGCAGCTGCTGGGGTGGTGGCTGAATAATAGACTCCCAGCTATTTATCAAAAAGAAAAAAAAACTACGCTTGTCTGGACAAATTTAAATTAGTTGAAGTTTGGTTCGAACTATATGAGAATTTTGACCAAATTTATCACTTGCTGTGATGGTTATATATTACTCGCATGGCATCAAGTGGAAGCGACAATGCCGAAGAATTCAGTAATGACCAAGCTTTTCACATTCCTTGCAAGTGAAACAAACCAACTGTGATGTTGGTGGCAAAAGCATGGAAAATTCATTTCGTATGTGTCAAAAAAAGGGGGTTTTTATATCTGGGAATTAGTTGATCAGACGCCCTGTAAACTAGCATGAGAGCCTGCCAGACATGTTTTGGATGTCAACAAAGAGGGTTTCTATATCTCACGACACCCACCCAACAGTGTATAATTCGCTCACGGCCGATATAGAAGGAAAAGTAATTAAAGTGGAACATTTGTACGGGTCACCAAACCAACTCCCTGCATGAAAATTCATTCAAAACAAGAAACAATGTTTTCTTTCTAGAATCAAAACACTAATACCCTATCGAAATTGCAATGATATATCTAAACAGAATTGGGGAAAACCCCCCTAATAAGGATCCTACATAAATGTATTTCATTGGATGAAGTCTTTTCCTCACCCCTAGTTTTACTAACAAAATTTTCATCTACTCTACCCCATCTTTATAAGACCCAACTACTACAAGAACTTGTGCATCGATACGCTTAACAATCGTCCTCACATCTCAAGTTCTTCAACATCAGAGATGAACCATCATCACTTGCAACTTTATCAACTTCTTCCACACATTGTTCTATCATTCCGCGACAATAATTATACGCACTTAACAAGGTAAATAAATTTGTCCACAACCTAAGAAAAAAGATTTAGATTTTGAATCTCATCTATTCGATCCGTTCTCAAACTAACTCCCCCCCTTCCCCCTTACACAACACTGGTTTATGTTTCGTAATAATCTACCCTTCGTAGTTTTTAGGAAAATTACATTGCCCACCCATGACGTTTGGCGAAATTACACAGCCCACCAACGAGGTTTCAAAATTACTTTGCCCACCCATGTGGTTTCCATAATTTTACATCCACCAACTTTCTAATATTTGATCAACTTAAAAGATGGTTAAATGATATCCAAATTTGATGAAACTTTACATGGACGATGCTAAGGTGTTATATTTTTGTTCAATGCCAAATCCAAAGTTTTTTAAGGTCATATATGACCTGTGGGACCCAATGAAACATGAGACATGTTCATCGGGTCCCATGGATCATATATGAGCTTAAAAAACGTTGGATTTCACATTTTACCAAAATATAACACTTTAATATCGTCCATGTAAAGTTTCATCAAATTTGGATATCATTTAACCATCTTTTAAGTTGATCAAATATTAGAAAAGTTGTTGGATGTAAAATTGTGGGAAACCACATGGGTGGGCAAAGTAATTTTTGAAACCTCGTGGGTGGGCTGTGTAATTTCGCCAAACGTCATGGGTGGGTGATGTAATTTTCCCTAGTTTTTTTTATAGTTACGGTAGTGGGTAGGTTTCGAACCCATAACCTTTGGTTCTAGGATAGTGTGAGAACAGGACATCAATCCTTCATTAGCGCCAGCAAAAAAAACTAGTTGCGAACTCATCTCCTTGTAGGACTAGAGAAAATTGTTCGAATAGCCTTAAATTGGTATGGAATTGAACAGGCAGAGAGAAGATGGACGAACAGTGCGGAAACTCGAGAATTTAGTAGGGTCTTTCTTTTTAGATTATGGTCTCTGAAACTTTATTGATAGACAATAGAAAGTATCGCATATTACAACAATAACAATGACCGGATGTTTACTGTCAACAACATAGCAAAAGAAGCAGCTAGCTTGCGTATACAATATTTGAGTTTCACGGGGAAAACGAAATAAAAAAGGGTTTTCTAATTATTACATTTGCATGCTGCTATGTATATTACATTGTCCAATTGACCAAGGCCATATGGCTTGGTCAGTAGGGGTGGTATCATAGAACCAAAGATCTTGGGTTCAAAACCTACCCCTACTGTAATTATAAAAAAAATGTATATTACATTGTCCAATTGAAGATGCATATCTTCAAGAACAAGAACTTCACATGGTTGGCCTCACATTTAGCCTGTTTGCTAATGTCATACCCAGAGATTTGTCAGCCTGCAAAACCCCACGATTCACAATGATTATCAAGCTTTACTGAGTGAGAATCTTACAAACTGATTTCTTGCCGCAAAGGAACCAAATACACACCTGAGACCTATAGGAGATCCAGATCTGCCAACTTCAGGAGTCACACGCGGGTCAGACAGAGCCTCAATCCATCTTGTGATAAACCGCCCTTTCCTGAAAAGAGTAAACAATAGGTACGTCATAAGAAGTAGTATACAAACAATGCAGGAGGACTACATAACCCACAAGGGATTGACGTCTACCTGGCCGGGTCAAAAGATTTGTATCTCTCACCAGGCTGCTTGAAGTTGTTCTCTTTAGCAATAATTTGCTGCATTGAGGGAGCACCACCATGTTAATATATGAGAAAGGGAAGGCCCATGCCACCACGCCACTACAGAATCACAAGAACCAACTACACCTAGCTCAAACTAACTACTGTTGTTTATTGTAACCAACCTTTTTGTGACTTCCGGTCAGAACAACTGGTGGAGTAGGGTATTTCTCGGCATGGCGGACAGAGTCATACCTTGATGGGAAATAGTTAACCTGAAAAAATAGCATTGAATCAGGGCTAAGTATTTTCAAGATTACATACAGGCCAAATTACACAAGTTACAAAACAATAACAAAACACCCCATATTATCACATGCCTCTTCATGTCTATAACATTCATATGTTGAGAGGGCCGGGAGGAGAAGGGGAAAAAAGTTATAAAGACAAAACACTCATCCATGAACCATTATATACCTCTTCCTCTCTGTGCATGATGTTCATGAATCTATCAAGATGGTTGTTGTGGTGAGCACATTTTGGAGCATTAACAGGAAGTTGGAGATAGTTGGGTCCAAGACGGTGCCTCTGAGTATCAGAGTAAGAGAAGATACGGGTATGTAACAACTTATCATCCGAGTAGTGCACACCAGGAACAAAAATACCAGGACAAAATGCAAGCTGCTCGTTCTCAGCAAACAAGTTATCAATGTTCTTGTTCAACACCATACATCCCATAGGGAGAAGGGGCAAGATATCCTCCGGCCATGTCTTGGTCACATCAAGAGGCTCAAAGTCAAACTTGTCCTCATCAACATGATCGATAATTTGAATGAACAGTTTCCACTCTGGATAGTTCCCAGTTGCGATCGCTTCTTGCAGATCCTGGGTTGCGCGACTGTGGTTTGACCCTCCCATTTTTATCGCTTCTTCCTCCAAAAGATTCTTGACGCCACAAGTGGGTCTCTAGTGGAACTTCACGTAATGTACTTTACCAGCCTTGTTGATGAGGGTATAAGTGTTCACACCTGATCCATCCATGTGCCTGTAGTTCAGCGGAACACCGACATCATCAAAAACGAATGTGAACATGTGCAAGCTCTCTGGGTAGTGGAAGAAGAAATCAAGGACCGATTCTCCAGTTCTCTTGGATGTGAGTTTTTGGGTTTGGTTGAGGGCATGGACCATGTCAGGGAACTTCATGCCATCACGGGTGAAGAAAACCGGAAAGTTGTTTCCTACCATATCAAAGTTACCCTACAACAACAAGGATGGAATTAAGCCCACAACTTAATGATGTCTGTGTTTTGGGAGCTAGCTAGAGAGCTAAAAGAATGATTTGTGGTATCTACAACAGCTAAAAGAATAAACTGTCCATTTACAATTTTGAACAGGGTTAAGTCAATCTAGCATCGCTAACTCAGTTTAAATGAGCAACAAACCATTAGAAGCATCAAAAATTAACTGCATAAAGCATCCTCACCTCTCTGGTGTAAAACTTCACTACGAAGGGTCCTTGATAGTTTCAGGGCTACCTCACTCACGGATAACAATAGAGAAGCGAACTATGACAGGTGTCTGGATACCTAGAGCTCGCAAGAAGTCAGCACAGGTAGGTTAGAAACATCACGGGTAACCTCAAAAAACCCTTTAGCACTAGCTCCCTTTGCATGCACAACACACTCAGGAATTCTCTCACGGTCAAAATTAGCAAGCTTCTCCACCAGATGATAGTCCTCCAATAGAATGAGACCTGTTAGGAAAACAGCATTAATTAGATACCTTCTCCTACTACTACATGTGTACTATTAACAACTAAATACAACCCAGGAATGGTAATATGATAAACACGAAAGTTTGTAGCAGTTAGGTAAAAATGATATGCAACAGTCTTTTTGGCAAAAAGCATTATAGTTGTCTTTTTTTAGTATCTCTTTTGCGCATTTCTGTTGCTCTAATTTTCTTTTGTTTTTTTGGAAGGGGGAGGGGGGAAGGCCAAACCCTGGTGCTTGGTTGTTTAGTATATTTCTACCACCATATGATATGAGCTACCTTTGCCAACCTCTCCAGTCACTCTTTCAATTTTTTGAACTCAAGCCATTAGTAAGCAGCTCTTCCAGCTGGCTTGATCTCAATCACTTTAGAAAGCAATTTTCATTTAGGTGTACAGAATTACTAGTCCTTTTCTTTAAATCAACTAAAAGTAATAGATGAATCCCAAATGGAAAGTAAAGAGTCAAAGTTCACAACGAGGACCTTAAAACTATCAAATAATACAAGATTTCTTTCCAGGATTTTCAAGCATGAAGAAAAGAAGAATGATGATTTACTATGGTAACTAACCAAAAAAATCAGAGGTGAGCAGTGTTTGGTAGAAAAGGAAATAACCAACAACTTTTCAATGGTATATGTACTGGAACACACATTATTTCCATGTAGCTAATAACAATGGATTTAGATTGCCGCTATATGTATGGAACTGGTACTACTAATAACGATGGATTTAGATTGCCGCTATATGTATGGAACTGGTACTACCAAGCTCAAGAAAACAGGTTTTCAAACAGTATCCCATAAGAAAACAAGTCGTCATGAAGGATGAATGAAATCAGAACAAAGATCTACCTTAAACCGAGGTAATCGATTGTATTGACTATTGAAGGAGATGGATTACTTCAACAAATAAGAATTCTAGGCAGGACAGTCGGCAACACCTAGTTATCTTCTATGAATGTCAAATTGTCGATTCAGATAGCATAATAATTGAGGTTGGAATCAACACGGCAACAAGAAATGAAACTAAGATAGGAATAAAGAATGAATCATGGAATAACCCCCTCTGCCTCTGTTGGATTGATTTCTTCCTCGGATATCATTAGATCTGTTGTTGTAGGGTGGTTTTGTTTTGTTGTTTGATGTGTTTGGGGCTATTTGTGTGGAGTTGAGAGTGATTTATGCTGAACCTGTTTTGTGTTGTGATAGCCATGCTTCTGTAGATAACATGAAACTATAGATCTGGCCAGGGGTACAGGGGGAAGATCTGGTGAGAATGGTGGAAACCAGAGGGGAATAGTCATTAGGTAACCCTTTGAGAATGTAGGATTGGAATTCTCTATGTGTGACATCATGTCCAGTGATAGACAAGGAGTCTACCAATGATTTAGCACGATTAAAATATGTAGTAATGGTTTCTGAGGGCATTTTTTGAATAGAAGCTAGCTGTAGTAGCCCACCATAATGGGCCCGTAGTTTACATGACTTATGTAAAGGCCCAAGGCCTGTGTTTACTATGAAATAACTATTATAAATACCTACAGTAGTGTACAATGTATAGTCACATAAATATTACTATAATACAAGAATGATTCTAGACTATTCGATCCAATGTCTCTCTATTTCACTATGGTATTAGAGCCATCGATTAAGCAATTTTTTTTCTGATTTATTGACTTCTTCGAATGATCTCCCGTGTTTGTTCGATCTCTCACAGTCCTCTGATGGCTGATCTGGAGTCATCGGTAAGTGGATCTGGTGGCACTGGACCAGGCGACAACAACACCGAAGGTCCAACTCCCGGAGGTCAAACTCCCATAGGTCGAGCCCCTGTTTCTTCGCTATCTACACATCAAACTAGTAATCAGTCTCTCCTTGCCACTGCAACAAATCTGGTAAAACTGAAACTAGACAATTTTCGTATTTGGAAAGGAATGCTAGTTACCTTTCTAAGGGTGAACGATTTGTTTAAATATGTTGATGGATCGTTCCCTTGTTCTCTTCCTTCGACTGAAATTTCTTCTGCCTCTGAAATTCAAAAATGGACACAACAGGATCAAATTGTTCTCAGTATTATTTTTGCTTCACTATCAGAGGCTATTCTCAGCCAAGTTATTAGCCTCCATACCTCTACACAAGCTTGGAGTTATTTGAATGATATGTTTTCTGCTCAAACCAATGCTCGAGTTGGGCTGTTACATTACCAGATCTCATCTATTGAAAAGAAACCTACTGAGTCCATCACTACATACTATAATAGAGCCAGGTCCCTAGCTGAATCTCTTGCTATAATCGGTCATAATGTCACTGATAGGGAGTTTCAAAGCTATATTTTAAAGGGACTCCCAGCTGAGTACAACTCTCTTGTTTCTAGCATTCTTACAAGAATAGAACCATGCACTCCAAGTCAGCTGTACAATTTTACGCTCTCGTTTGAAATCTGGATCTCTAACCAGACAAAGACATCTACCACCTCTATTTCTCTAAACTCCACTACTCAATCTTCATCACTCCTTCCTACTCCTCACCCCTCAAATAATACCTATGGTCGTGGAAAAAACTCAAATAACTCCAGAGGCAGAGGCCGCTACAATTCCAACCAAAACACCTCCAACTACAATCAAAATAGCTCCACTGAAAACACTTTTCGTCCTCAAACTAGAAACAACTTCACTGGTTAACCAGATAATCGACCACAATGTCATATTTGCAAAAACTTGGTCATGAGGCTTCTGCTTGTTATCATCGTTACAATCAAACCTACCAGCCTAGACTACCATTTCCCATGAGTGCTAATGCTACTGGTTGCAATAATGTTTCTGAATGGATACCAGACACCGCGGCTACACATCATTTCACAGGAGATTTTTTAAATCTAAATGTCTCTGCTAATGACTATGTTGGAAATGACACTGTTTCTTTGGGGGATGGTTCCTCTTTGGCTATAAACAACCAAGGCACAGGTCTGTTAACCTCTACAGAGAGAAATTTTGTTCTCAATGATCTTCTACATGTCCCAAAACTGAATAAGCAGTTGATTTCAGTTAGTAAATTTTGTGCTGACAATGGAACTTACTTTGAGTTTTACTCAATTCATTTTCTGCTGAAGGATTTACACACTGGGACAGCTATTCTTCGGGGACAAGTTAAGGATGGAGTCTACTTCTTTCCCAAGAATCCCTCTCTGTTTAAGTCTGTTCAATTGAACTACACTACTGCTACTCCTACAACAATCTGGCATCAATGTCTTGGTCATCCTAGTGATATGGTTACTAAGCGTGTAATAAATGATTTTAGGCTACCTACTGTTTCTACTGCTACTTCTGAACTTTGTCCTGCTTGCTGTCAAGGGAAAGTGCATGCTCTACCGCATAATCCCTCAGATTCTGTTTCTAGTGATTGATTTGAATTTCTGTTTACTGATCTTTGGCGACCAGCTAATTATGTTTCTTAAGATGGTTTTAGATATTTCCTAATCATTGTGGATGATTTTTCCCGATATATTTGGTTATTTCCTATGAAGGCCAAATCAGAGGTGGCTAATATTTTTGGAATATTTTGCAATTTAGTCTCTACTCAGTTTGGCAAATCTGTTATAGCAGTGCAGACTGACGGGGGTGGAGAGTTTAAAGCCCTTACAAGTTTTTTTTCAGCAGAAAGGTATCAATCATAGACTCACCTGTCCTCACAGTCATCAACAGAACGGTTCTGTTGAGCAAGATTAGATTTCTTGTTGATGAAGGGTTATGCCTTTTGGCTCAGGCTTCTATGCCTTTAAATTTTTGGTCCTTTGCCTTTAGGACTGCTACTTATCTTATGAATCAAACACCAATTCAGGCCTTGTCCTATCACACTCCCTTTTTCAAGCTTCATAAAACTCACCCTGACTACACTAACCTAAAGGTCTTTGGCTGCAGTTGTTGGCCTAACCTTCGTCCCTACAATTCCCATAAGCTCTCTTTCCGCTCCAAGGAGTGTCCATAATCACGTAATAATCTCTCACGTAGCAATAAATAAAACGTCTTACAGCGGAAGAATAAATAACAATAACAATACTCACTCGGGTGTCACCGGCCATTACTCGCCCTTGTGAGCAACGAAGCCAAACTACATCCAACTTCCAACATAAACAAACTGCTAACCGCCGTGATAACGAGAAACTCCTATACATCATACTAAGTCCATAAATCATAAACATCGACAAGTGAGCATCTACCCAAATCCCAAATATACATAATCTTACCATAATACAATTCACCATCCTCATTGCTATACAAATAAATCCCCTGTGCGGTAATCAAATAAACTCTAATTACCCTGTTCCCGCACTTCGGCTTCGGCGATAATCAACAACCTGCATATGGTGTAGTATCAGCGATAGACGCTGAGTATGCCGGGCCTGGACCCTAATGGTCACTTAGTCATTTTAACCATCTTATTATTAGATTGGTTTCATGCTTTACCATTTACAGTTTATAGACAATACTGTAATATACATGTATAATATACATAATCCTCCATTCAAACAATCATAAATATTCAACCATCCATCCAATCCAAACATTCATTAAATATCTCAACCAACAGTTGTATATCGAACGTATCGAATAATCACAATATAATGTACAATGTACAATCGCCGTAGCGTACAGTTTATAATGTACAATGTACAATCGCCGTAGCGTACAGTTTCCATAGTTAATTTAATTTGGCCTTTAAGGCCCCATCCAAACCATGTATAATTTAATACCAGTTGGGCGTCATGTTAAGACAACCCGATAACCTCACCATGGACAGTAGTCCTCCCGTACACACAAAGGTGCTCATTTCACCAGAGGTTCGGAGGCCCCTGACTATTCTCTTATGTCTCGTAAGACGTCCATATAAAGGTCGTAGCCACCTGACCCACGATCCAGTTTGGGCTCGTTGGGTATAAACCTGGAGCGGAACCCAATCGGGTACCCCTCAGTGATCACAAATGCGCAACCAGATAGTTCGTAAACTATACTGGATTCCTCACCTCAATCTCACACCATCTCTCTCTCATAATGTTTAAGATCTGCTCTTAGTCTTATGGAGAGTATATATTATTAACCAGCGGCCCAATGGGTCACGCATACCTAGAAGTAATCTAGGTCATATTCATGTTCGAGATCCATGCTCTAGAGACCGACAATGTCGTGACTCATACCTAAGTGTTTTACTTAGGTTCCCATATACTTAATATTAATACTATGGTATTATATCAAGTAACCGTCTTGTCATCACAATAACGTATATGTATGTTTATATAAGTCGATCTATAGTCGACGTAGTGTTAGTCCGTAGGACGCTCGTGCATAAATAATTAATGCAGTAGCACACAATCACATACATGTATCCAAAACACTTAACACACAAGTGATATCAACCAAATCGAGCCCAAGGAAATCCTTAGGACAACCTGGATCAAATCCCTTTACATACCGTTCACCAAGACCTAGGATGCGCAGTGTAGACCACTAGCTCGTCAAGCGTCCTCGTCTGAAGTATGATCTAAACGGTAATAAACTATATGTCAGTCTCCATGACTAACTACATCCGGTATTTCCGAATAACAAGTAACCCCGACAGTTCATCCCTGTTTTCTACAATTGTTTGTTACGGGTTTCTCTAAACCGGTCGGCTTTGTTACTAAAACTCGAATGTCAAAACATTTCGACTGTTAAGTTTAATTCCTTATATTTCTTTAATCTTATCCACCATTTATTTTAGGTATATAACCTATAGTTGCATGTATGCATGCATTAGTTTATCATTTTGTATTATTTTTCCACCTTCCATTATAATACAATGTATTATATAATTCATTATCTTTAGCAAATAATATTTGCATCCAAAAACTCATAACTTATAGTTCGTAACTATTTTTGTAATAACCACCACCATTATATTATATGGTTTCCAACCATAATATATACTCGTCCTTATATACATTATTCTTGTGTATGTATATTTTTACCACGTAGGTAAATTTCGTGAGTTTAATAAACTCTATATATGTTACATTTTATCATCTTTTATTGGATGATTATTTCATTAGTTGTATTATGTTATACAACTTATATTAAGATTATTATCCTAATATTATGTAACATTTTATGTTGTAGTAATTACAACTCCTAAGGTTTATTCCATAAATACCTTAGTTTATAAATCCTATTTATTTATAGTTTGTCACATTATTTAATGTGAATATCCTTACTTATTTCAATCCCATCTAAACCATATAATTGTTATAACATTTATAACATTATAGACCTTAGTCTAAAATTCATTTTCCAACCTTAATAATTCGGTACAACCCTTGAATTTATTTAAATTCCATTTTGACCACATAACATTATGTAATGTTATACCATATACTAATATCATATAATATGATATTTTTTTATTCCCTTTAATTTATAACCTATAGTCTTTATAAAAAACTATTATATATTGCCGCATAGGCACATATATTAAACCTTATTCTTTTCCATAAACCATAGTTTCCTTTATTTACAAAATCACCCCATTATTTATACCATGTTATATATACCATTTAATATAACATTTCTATCTTATAAAAAGGGTATAACCTATGGTTATTTTTTGTAAATTCTGAACAGACCTTGTTCTGTTTTATAATTGCCATTTGGCCCAATTTATAACATATAGTTTTATAATATCATCAAAACTATATATTATACACATATCTTATTAAATACCCTTATATAATTCTAAAAATCACCAAATTTCACCAAAGGGTTATAATTACCTTATTAACCCATATACTTTCGGTATTTGCTATACCACCACTTATATTTCTCCAAAGTGTCATAATGACATAATAACTATATATTATACATATATAGTTTATTTTAATTCAAAAAACAACCCAATAAATTCCTAAAAATTCCTAATAGCCCATGGGTGTTTATAATACCATTACACACCCTTTATTTTCGGTAATAACATATATACCTCATATGTTATCAAAATATTACCATTAAATACTTATCTTATTATAAAACCTTAAATAAGTTATCTAACTTATTTAATTTGGTCAAAACCTACCATATGGTCAAGGTTGACCACCTTAATATTTCCTTGACCAATAATTTCCATATATTACAGTTTACACCCATAACTTTCAGAAATTACCATCTAACCCCAAAACTTTATATAATCTTATAATTTTTATATAAACTCCTTTAAACCTCCGATTTTCGGCTATATCCTTTTATAGCCCCCAAATTTAATTTATTTACACCTAAGACCCCAATTCCTTGCGGTAATAATTATATATCACCTAAACTTAAATAAAAGCTTATAAATGCATAAATAAAATGGCCTAAAATACATGGCCTTATTACAAACATTAGCTTATAAAATGAATTACACATAAATGCCCGTAAAAGCCTTAAACTCTTGGCCCTTACCATATCTTTTCCTTATTTACCAATTTTCCACATAATGTCTTAAATTTGACAATTATGCTAATTAATTAGTTATACAATTTACTAAACCATTCCTTAATCACCTAAGGTCAAAATAAGACCTTAATTAACCATTCACTCACGGCAAAATATATGTACATATGTATAAACACATATTAATATACCAAGTGTAGGTTTAAGTGATTTATACCTTGTTTTTGCCAAGTATAGGCCTTGTTTGGCCACGGCTGTATGTAGATAATATTTCCACAGCATTATTTACATGTTTTCAAACAGCAATTAAGGCATGATTAGTCTCCAAGCAAGATCTAATCATAAGAAGTGTTTAATGTCAATTTTCAAGGTAAAATTTACCTTAGAATACCAAGGCAAACACAAGTGACTTCAGCCTATTTTAACAGTAGGCAAAGAGCATCAAAAGAGCTACTAAAACCAAGCTTTAAACTGGTATAACTCAGATTAGAAGATGGCTAATTTTTACCTTGTTTAATGTGCCTAAAATGGTGTTTTTGGCTTGGATCTGGCTATACCTTGAAGCTCTTGATATACCAACTGAATATGTATGTTAAGAAGAAGATAATAAGGCTAGGAACAAAGTTTCACAGCCGAATTTGAAGGGAATCAAAAGATATGTGCTTAAAGCACATTTTTATACCTTAAGAACAAGATTAGCTTTCTCCACCTTCTTCCCTTGTTAAGGCCGAGATATACCCTCCAAAACAACCTAAGAACATTGATGGAAGTGATTGATGCTTTGCTCCATTGAAAGAGGTAAGAATTGTGAAGAAAATGAACATAAAATGACTAATTAAGCTTACCTAGGTAGCAAGGTATTCTTCTCTGTTCTTGGCTGTGTTCTTACGTAAATGGAGAAGCAAATGGAGAGGATAGAGCTGCTGGTGTCAGCAGGCAAGAAGGCAAATTAAGAAATAAGTGAGTTTTGTCCTTTAATGACATTATTTGTTACTTTTTGGAATAGTACTTGATGACTCATGATAATAGCTGGCTAATTGATTGAAGATGCTGATTGAGTGGGCATGACAGCACATAGGGGGCGGCAGCCTTTGGTCAATACCATGGGTGACTTTGACCATGGTCAAAGGCAAGTATTAAATATTTTTTTGGGTACTATTCATACTAAATTGCCAATTTTGATTTTATTTGTAAACTTTGATTTAGACTTTATAATATAGTCTATCATGTCACATTAATGTTATAAAGAACTTAATATAGTCTTTACAGTGACAAAAAGTCATTATCTTAGAGCTCATACACAAAAAACGTGCTTTAAGGAATTTTAGTGCACAGTTTGAGTCGCAGGGTGTTTCCGAGCTCTGTTTTCTTTGAGAATTGTTTTTTTGTGTTCCTTACATGATATTTGATCATGGTATCCAATTTTATGTCATTTAGAGGTCATTAGACCTTTAAGGTTTTCTTAGAGCACATTTTTGCCCTACTTGACCTTGAAGCATGAAAATGCTTGTTCCTTGTGTTGGAGTGTTATCCAACAATTGTAATATGTTTAGTTATGTGTTAATAAGCTTAGGACAAATTTTTAGGTCCTAAGTAGTTCATTTGGGTATTTATTTACCCCAAACAGTCAAAGGGTGCAATATCTTGCTTTGTGTTGACCACTATTGTTCTCAGTTGACTTTTAAGGCATGTTTAGGCTTTAATTTAATGTGATTAGATGTTTAATCCATGTTTTATTAGTTTGGGGTATTCCCATAATGTATATCTATGTGATGTATCATTTACATACATCGTATTGTGCTTATACAGAACATATCCATCACTTTGTGGGGTTAGTTCAATCATATATGGATATAGGTGATCCATCAGCACCATTATTTCCTATCAGTTCTACAAACCCTGACAACCTCCCCGAGGTGTCCATAACATACCATCGTTCCACATTCCATATCTAATGATTCATTTTGTATCTAGGCGATACCGTATGTAATCATTCTACAAGGCAATATAAATATATATATATCACAAGTAGCATAAGAAAAGTACTACACACATGGGTGTAAATACAACATTCAAACAGGTATCTCATAAGATACATACATACTAGTGCACATCACACACAGACAAACCAAACAACGTACGCCCCGCGTACCAAACATAACCAACAAAACCTCGTATGCCCCGCACACCACCAATTCACTGTATGCCATGCATACGAAACAAACAAATAAACAAACAAACCTCGTATGCCCCGCAAACCACAAACAACCAAACTTAGTGCACACATGTGCACAGCCAAGAGGCTCTACCCCCCTTAAAAAGGGTTTCGCCCCCGTACCCCACAAGTATAGAACAGCCACTCAACAAGGAGCGCTGGATACTTAGCTCTCATAGAGTTCACCAACTCGTGGATTATCCTCATATCAGAGAGACGGGTATGACTCTAGCCCTTCTGGGCTCCACAATACATAAAGGGTGAGGCACTAATCTGTTTGTGCTCTCTCCTAAATTCGTTCTAATGGGCCCACTCGCTCCGTATGAGGTGCAGACCCTAGAACATAGGCTCAGTTTGCCTCTTTTCATTGTTGTGTATCCTCTCATTTGGATCACTAGCATACATGCGTGTGTCTTCTCTTACTGGTATTCAGCTTGAGGTGTAATATGACATTGTCCATTGTTGGTACTTAGTGCTCTTTGCACTTGCCTTTGTAATATTAAGACGTACCTGCCTACATGTCCACGGAGATGATGATTATCATCCGTGTCTCCTGGTGGTTTTGTTCCGAAGCAACACACTGTTGTAGTTCTTTTTTTTACACACTCGTGTTGATATCCATTACATCTTCCCGTATCCCCACTAGATTAATAATTGCACAAGTGCAATACCAAAACACTCAGTCGTACAGAGTGCAGAGGCGTAAACTCTCAGCAGTTAATATCCAATGGTCAAACAGATAAGATGAGCGAATTATCCTGTGAGTGGTTCATTCCAAGTCAATTTTCCTTGCTTAAGGTATCTGCTAGTATTTAGCTGTGTCTCTCATCATTGCGTAATTACACGTTTATGTCCACATCCTCTGGTAGATTTCCTCTGGATTGCAAGAATTTGCTCGATCCTTTTGAGAATTCTACATATTATTCATCCATATGGGTTCTCATGTTTCTTTTCTTTGGGTTCCTGTCCTTGAACTGTTTCCATGTCTTCACTGTATACTGTTATTGATCTTTGTTGAAGGTTCTTGATTTCTCTAGCCCGTTGGTTTAACTGCGGCTCTTCTCGTCCATCTTCGAGGTAATCTGCTTCACTGTCCTTAGTATGGAGTTGACTACTTCTCGTGTTTCTAACACTACTTGTACTAGCATGGGGAACGTACTGATAATTACTACTTACCGACGAACTCATAAATAAGTCTGTCATGCCCACATGCTCCTATCGGAGTGCGGTCGCCATGTCTCGTTTAGTAAACTGGTAATGTCTGTCACACGGTTATTGTGAAGTATTCTGTTGTCAATCTCCCTTTTGATGGATATCCTTTTTTTTTTCTCTTCTTTTTTCCTTTCTTTTTTTAATAGTTCACGTTATCAGTTATCTTGTTAAGTGTTTGCCCTGGTGGCATCAGTGGTAATTTGTGCCATAAGTCATAAGCCATAACGCCGGCTTTAAGTAAAATTTTGTGCGATATTTAGCAAACTTGTTCTCCTATCGACTCATTGAGTACATCATCTATTCCTTTTTTTTTTCTGTTTATCAATTACATATTTCATCCATGGTTATATCCATTCCCTCAATCCGTTTAATTGGATGCCTTGCAGATTGCATAATAGCTTGAGAAACTTGGCTCTTCACTTCCCAACCATCCTCAAGCTGAAGTTGGTGGGCATCTACAAGGGTATGCTTCCATAAGGACTGAGCATTAATACGGGTATTACACTGATCTGTCGCTCCTGGGATACTTTTTACATTCTACAGGCTATCTATTCTTTAACAGGAGACCATATTTATCCCCAAGAGATGTGAAGTTTCAGAGACTGTTTCCCCTTTTTTCCGTTTTCCAAACCTGATCATCATCTACCCCTAGACCCTTCTCAAACAGTCTCTAATATCCTTGTTCCTCTTTTGGATCAGGACAACACCCCCCCCTACATATACATCTACTACACATATGCTTCACCACTTACAAATCTCACTACATCTACAACCCCACACAGCTTGTTTCCTTACAACAAATACCCCAAATATACCCTTATGTTCATTCACCCTCAAATTCTCCTTCTGTTCCCTTTACAACCCTCAAGTACTCCTTCTGTTCATTCACCCCAAGCCCAGCCCGATCCACCTTAACCTAAACATCATATGATCACTAGAGCACAAACTAATTCCCTCAAACCTAAAGTTCGCACAGATGGTACTGTAAATTGGTTACACCATACATCCACTTCACACTCATCCTCCTCCTTGCCTCTTATCCCAGAACAACCTACGTTCTCTCAAGCTCTAAAATTTCCAGAATGGCAGGCTGCTATAAAGACTGAATTTGATGCACTACTAGAACAGGCACTTGGGAACTTGTGCCTTTCAAACCCCGCATGAATGTTCTAGGATCTAAATGGGTTCTTAAGATCAAACTGTTTGCAGATGGCACTCTTGAACGGAGAAAGGCACGTCTAGTAGCATAGGGTTGTGCTCAAACTCAAGAGGTTGACTATACAGAAACCTACTGAAATACCCCGGACTTAATTAGGGTGATTAATTATACTAATGCAAAATTTAGAGGCTTAATTATGCCTTAAGTACATTAGTGAAAGAATTAAAATGAAAAGAAAGTAAGAAAATGCGTAAAAGTAATAAAACGTAAAAATGTGCACTAAGCAATTACACAAGGTATATAACCTTAACTAGGGTCCTAGATGGATTCCTAGGGCTTAGTTAGTCATTAAGAACATGCACGGAACAATTCCCGAAGAAAACGGATCCATAAAATGGATTAAAACACAAACGAACCTTAGAGCGTGTTTTTCAAGGAAACCGGTAAAACGTGACTTTAAGCGGTTAAATAGACCCGTAATAATTTTAGATAGTCAATCAAATGTCTATAATTAGACATTAGTAAAGTTCGGGAGCCATTAAAATTAATTAAACGAGAAAATTCTGGAAAACGGGTTCTGGGAGTGAATAGTGTAAAAAAATGAAAGTTGTGGAGCAAAGCATAAATAAGCTAAACTAATGTGTCCCATTTGTAATTAAAAAATCAGAAGTGTATAGTGTGTGTGTTGTTGTTTCGTTCACCAGGCCCACACCGTCTCTTTATTTTGCCTAATTCACTAGATGACAAAGAAATAAAGAAAAAAAATACAAAAAGCAAAAAGTTGGAACCGTCTCTCTCCTAACTCCCCACTCTCACGTTCCCCCCCCATCTGATTCCATCTTCTTCCTCCAGCCTTGCAATGGCGATTTGAAGAGCCCTCTTCACCAAGCTCTTTTCTCCT